>NQII01002623.1:226110-299458 GCA_002778355.1 Clitarchus hookeri | reverse complement strand
CCTGCCCTCGGCCACAACCGTTGGGCTGCAGGCTTCGCCCCTCCTGCAGGTAAGACCTGTTTCCTGCTTGTAGCCAGTCATTGGTGAATTACTTGCCTCTCGACTTCCATGACCCAGTACGCAGCCTGTGTATGTTAGGTGAGCGGCTTAGACGCGGAGGTGGCAGGGAGCAACACAGGTTCATAGGCAGCGGCTAGATATACTGTACTGTATTTACTCAGTTCCTAGCTCTACATTTTTCCTAGCTTAGAGCTAAGTACCATCTTTTTTTTGGCCTGAAAATAAGTTTTATTGCAACTTTACTATTTATTTAAATAATTATTTTTAGTTGCTTTGGCCGTGCCATTTAAAGCATGTACTCTGATTTTCAAAATAACATAGATAAGTTTTAAAAAAAATTGGTGAATTTCCTGAATAAAATAATTTTAGTAAGGTGTACGTACTACATGCAGCATCATCAGCAAAACCGGAAATAGTTTTTTGCGGTAATTTCATAACAAAACGTGTTGCATTTATGCTCCGTAACATGAAAAACGTCCTCCACAAAACAATGGAAATTTACGTGTTAGCCAATCGGGCAGATGTCTTTATGAAAATAGGATCTAGGATGACGCACATTATCTTTATCTGTAATGAACGCTGCTGCTATCTAGTGGGAAACCTAGCAACTGCACTTGGAGTAACAGCTCAGCCATCAATAGCATTATCATGGAATTTCGTGAGATATGCAGCTTCTTGAAAATAGTTTACAGATTATTTTTAAATGAAAGCAATTGGTGACTGATATACCAGTAGCTAACAAATTTGAATTACAGTTGCAATATTATTTTTAAAATGCAGTCAATGATACTGTTAAATTAAATAGTGGTCATTTGCATTGTGTTTCAGTTTTCAACACAAAAACTATGGCTGTGATTAACACTTAAAAATATTGTGTGTACATCAGCCATGTCGTATTTGTTGAACAATGAGATTAAAACCCATTGCTTTATTTATAGCGACAGATAAAGTTTGCATTATTTTGTTTCTGTGAAACAAATGTCATTATTTTTGCAGATAGAAATACAGTAACTCAGACGTATGCATGTACCATAAATATGCACACTTCACTTAACATTTTACTTCCATAGAACAATGAGTATATTGGAGCACATTGCTCTTCACATCTTCAGAGAACCGCCTCTATGGACTTGCCCATGGAGGTAGGAATAATCAACTTGGAGTACAGATGTTTTCTTCCCACACCTCATCTTACAATACAACATCTGTGGATTTAAAATGTAAACAATTCTGGTTGCCAAACAATACAAAATGTAGAAATAATTATGTTTTATGTTCTGTATGTTGTTTACGTAAGTAAATTTTGTCTACTGAAAAAAGGGTAGAAATTTTAATGCAATAAGCAAGTTTTTCATTAGAGCTACTGCTAGTTAAGTAATTTTTTCAGATCCCCACATGTAAGTAGAGTCTTGGATTTTGGGAAAAAATTACTGACTTATATTTGGGACAATAGAGGTTGTACTATATGCGGGTAGTTAGTTCACTGCTGAAGTAGGTAAATACGAGCTTGCACAGGATGTTCATGCTAAGCTGAGCACTTTTGAAAGCTCTCTTCACATGATTGCCACCACACTTTTCATCAAATGTGTTTTCGTGAAGCTCTTTTTATTGAACTTATTGCTTTAGTTTAATCAGATAAAGAAAATTAATACAATTTATAAAAACATGTATGGAAGCTGTTACAGGCTCATGTGGATAAACGTGATGTACATGACCAGAATCAAAATACAGCTGTGCATTGTAGTGATGTACATGGCGGTCAATGTGTTAAGATTTACTTATTCTGCAGTGTCTAAAATGAACATTGTCGAGGGCCTTGGCACTATCATGCACCGGCCCACTGACTCTCAAGTTAATACAAAAGTGAATATTTTACAAATTTACAAATTTTTTCACTTGTGCATATTAAAAAAACAGAAAGTAAAAGAAATCATTTCATGTTTCAATCAAACAAATGTTTATCAAACCTTTTAATTGCAGGTTAAGTCGTGGAACTAGTTTCCCTCTGTTGTCAACAACTTAACTAAGTGCGTGCTGCAGTCTGTTTGTTGTTTCTTCATATTTTTTTCAATCAAACCTTTCAAAAATCACTCCATTTATGATGTGCTTAGTTGTTTCCTAAATATGTCAAGTGTTTTGAACTTGTGTTAACATAAAAATACATTATTTTTATTAAATTGATCTTCTACTTATATTTTATCCAAAATTATACTATCTTATTTATAATTAATATGAATAAAAATAGGGAGAAAAAAGGTGTGCTGGCAATGCGTAGGAAGAAATAGTTCTTATGCTTAATATTATTAGACTGAGAGCGCATAATTGCGGTGCGCTGTCTCTGGTGTAATTTTCTAGACTTGGCCAAGCTTTGTGTGCAAGAAGCGCGCGCGTAACTTGGGCAGGAGGTAACTGCGGATGGGCTATAGTCCGTTGTACATAGTGTCGTTTTGTCTTTGCACCTACAAAAAACTAACAAAACTAAATTCAACAGTTCCAAAATGTTAGCAGAAGTTTTAAAATGTAAAATTATGAAAATTGTAGTTAGTGTTTGTGGTTTGGCTTTACCATGTTCCCTGTAGGTCAGTTAGGGCAGATGAAAGGTTGTTTTTTAGTGATTTTCTCACAGTGATTCGTAGCATTATTTCCAGATAACATTGCATGCTTACCCTAATGTTGGTGTTATCTCATGTTGTGTGAGTTGTTGAGCCGGCTAGTAATATGACATCACAGAAATGTAAACTCTGTGCGGGTATATGCACACTGATTGTACTGCGCAAAGCTTTGTACTGCAGTCGTTCACCTGGCCAGGATTGTAGTGGTGTCGGCACCCACCTCGTGGTGGTGGCAGCTCCACACGGCCATCTGGAGCTCAGTTTCGCTTGAGCGACACATGAATAAAGTGATTAGGCCCGCAGCTTATGATGGAAGAATACGTGCTGTCCGTACAAGTAGATCTTAAGCAGTGCCTTCGAATGTGCTCAGTTAACCATTGCCAACTTTCATTGCATAGATAACTCATTTTGGGTTTGTTAAATGGCACCTTCAGTCCAACCACAACGTGGATATATATCGTGAGGGGGTAGTGATTCGTTACTCCCTGTGAATTCCCTCTCTGTTTTGTTAAATGGTAAATGGTTATCTGCATCAGTCGACTTGAAAATTTAGCACAACGGAGTAACAATTCGTTACTTCTGTGTAATCCGTAGTTGAAAAAATTATTGTGATAATGTGTCACAATTCTTTTATAGGAGGATTGATGCAGTGAACCGGTTGGCTACTCTACATCTTGCACAACAGTTATTTTTTTTGTAGCTGCGAAAACATTAAAAATTTTTTACCTCAGCATTTTAAACTGACAGAGCGAAGCTCTGTGCACACAGCAGAAGAAAGTGCATGCGTTATCAAGTAAGATTTGTCATTACTGAATTGATTTTATCTCCATNTTGATGCAGTGAACCGGTTGGCTACTCTACATCTTGCACAACAGTTATTTTTTTTGTAGCTGCGAAAACATTAAAAAATTTTTTACCTCAGCATTTTAAACTGACAGAGCGAAGCTCTGTGCACACAGCAGAAGAAAGTGCATGCGTTATCAAGTAAGATTTGTCATTACTGAATTGATTTTATCTCCATATAATCACACTCGCAAATTAAAATAAAAATCAATCATACTATACTAACAAATGAAAAAAAAACCATTGTGTTCGCACATGAAAAATTAAACATCATAAAACAATCAGACTCATAAATGAAAACTAAAAAAATAATCAATCACACTCACAAATGAAACAAAAAACCAAACTCTCACAAATTAAATTGAAAAACCAATCACACTTGCACATGAAATTGAAATATCACTAAGCCATCAAATTAAAATGTAAAAACAAGCGCGCTCAGTTGTGAAATTAAGTTAAACATTATAAAGCACTCACACCCACAAATGAAAATGAAGAAACACACACACTCGCAAATGAAATTGTACCTGGGAGGCGAGGGCGAATCTCCATTATGTTTGTGTCCATCGTGCTTGGCTGCAGCGTGGAAGAGTAACAAGTGCAGGCGCCCGCTGTATGGATGGTTCTTTTCCAAGGCGTATTCGGTCAGGTAGCCAATCCACGGCTTTTTCCTGCGGCCGAAGCAAAGAATGCTGTATCTCACGGAGCACCAGTTCCCCCGTATGTTTTGTGTGTGCACCCTCAGCACTTCGTCCTTGAGCTTCCAGACGTTTCTCGCGTTGACCACTCCGCTCTTCTTACTGCACACACATTCCCTCCTTTGGTTCACCTGCAGGTGACGATAGCCGTAAATGTCCAGGTTCTTATAGCCTCGCCAGCAGTCTGAGATTGTCGTGGTGCCAGGCACGATCCACTTACGGGTGATGTTAACCAGCGTGGCATCATTCCTCTTCTCCATGGGAACCAGGGTCGGGTCGTCCGTCTGCATGCCTCTGCAAACTCACTGGCTATGAATGAACATTGCACCTTTCCCTTTTCTTCCACTTGCCCAGCTTGTATTCATCGTTCTCCACCATCTTGCCCAGTCTGCCTATGTGCTTCCTGTACTAGAGAACCTAGTCAATGCACACTTGATCGCAAAAGTTGGACCAGGCGACAACATTTATTCCCTTGCACTGCAGCTCATTGACAATTGTCTACTGTCACAGGCTCCTGTTGTTGTCGAGTTTTGCCATACCTTTGGTGCAGCGTTCACTTCGTATCACCATCATCTTGGATATGCAAAATGAAACTATCAATCAACTTGGATATGCAATGTTGTAGAAAGCAGGATACGTTATACTGTAGAATCGTAAAGTAAACTTTTTGCACTGGTACTTGATATGACACTCGTACTTTTGCTGTTGTTCCCTGTTTCCACCCATACTTTAATTGCAGTTTAGTCTGCATAGCTTTAAAATTGATTAGTTCTTATAGTTACCTCTTATCATGACTAAAATACAGAAAAATGTGAAAATACCATATCTGGGGATAATGCTTCTTGTATAGCTTTTGAAAGCTGCATACTGTTGGAGTAGGTATAAAATGTGTTTCGTTCTTGTATCAGGTACTAGGAGTCGCCAGCCAACTCTGCTGATGTCACAGGCGGAGGTCGCTGAGGTTAGGAATTAGAATAGGTAGTGCACGACTTGTTTCGAGATTGGACGTCACTGTCTGTTGGCATGGATGATTGGTTTGTTCGTTTGGTCTTGCTGGTTGGTCTCGTTTGTGGTTCTAGACAGTTTGGCAGGAGTTGGTCTCTGCAGGAACTTGCCCCTTTGGTGGTGTCATTCTCAGGCGGACTCAGCCTCTGGGAGGAGTCGGTCTCGGGTGGAGTCAGTCATTGGCCAATACGGTTAGTCGGTACGATTGGTATGGCCCTTTTGTATGGTCAGTTGTAAGTGAGATCATTTGCGAAGTTTATCCAAAGATTTTGCTAAGTGTTGTAGTCAGTTTGACAGGAGATGGTCTTGGGTGGAGTCAGTCTGGTTGCTTGGTGTGGTGGGTGGTTTATTTGGTTGGTTGGCCTCGATGGTAGGTATGGTTGTCTGGTATGGACAGTCTGGGCGACTGGTATGGTCCTGTGGTACGGACCTATGTTATGGTCTGCTAGTATTGGTCAGTCTGTATGGCTGGTCAGCATTAGCGGTTGTTATGGTTGGCTGATCTTGATGGTAGTTAGAGTGGTTATCTGGAATGAACTTTTGGTATATGTGTTTCCAATGATTTGGGGGTGCGGTTGACTGGCATGCCGGTTTGTATTTTAAGCTTGTATGGCTGGCTCCTATGGTTGGTTCGTATGACTAGCTAGTATGAGCAGTTAATATGATTGTTTGGTTTGGACGGCTTGGATGGTTTGTTTGGTCCGTTCCTATGGCTGAGTGGCATGGTCGGATTGCATGTTTGGCTGATTTGTTGATCCATATGGTTGGTCTTGCACATTGGTATCCCCGGTCGACCTTGTTGGGCTGTTGGTCAATCTAGTCAGCCAGATGGTCTGGTTAGCTGTAGGCGAGATGTTTTGCAAGGATTTGCAAAGATTTTGCTAATTTTTAAGTTTTTCAAAACTTTTGTGCAAAGAGATAAGCAACAGGATTTGTATTTGGCACCTTTTTTTTGGGATTGGCCATTATCATCTGTTGGTATAGGTGGATGGTGTGGTTGGTTTTGTCCATTGTTCTAGCCAGTTTTGCAGGAACTTGTCTCGGCAGGAGCCAGTCTTGGGTGGAGTTAGTCTCGGCAGAAATCTGACTTGGGTGTAGCCACATCTTGGTTGGTGCCATTCTTGAGGTATGAGTCTTGGGTGCATCTGCTAGTATGTTGGGTCATTATGGCCAGCTGATAATGGTCTGAGTCAAGAGGGGTTGTGAGAAGGTTTNGTAAATAGAGCTGGCTGAATTTACTACAGTGTGAGGAAGGGGAGGGGACGTGGCGTGGTAGTAGTTGGGGAGGGGAGTCAAACTTTAGCGAGTAATCAGATGAGGTATGGCAACTAATTGGTGAGTGTGTGCCAATGGGTAGTAGTGAGGAGTTGGGTTCAGTCAATGAGGGGAGGGAGTGGAGAGTCGTGTGGTTGGTTGATGGCACGAGGGATGGTTGGTGGGGAGCTATGGTGAGTTATTTATGGGAGAGTGGAGAGGGTTGGTGGCATGCGTGGATGTTGATGGGGGTCGAGCTATGGTGAGGGAAGGGTAGTAACGAGAAGTGTGATGAGGGTGTAGAGAGAGGGGAGTAGGTGTGTGTGTTATGTAAAGTCAATAATTCGCTTTGGGGTTTGAAAGATTGATCTGCTTAAGGTCAATGAAATATAAAGGTGGGGATTCAGTTTGCTTGCTGATTGTCAGACCAGAGAGCTGCTGTGCTCTGCCATCTTTATGAGAGTCAGACCCTCAGGGTCACACACATGCCACTTGGTTTTTTGCATCAGGTATGGAAGATTTTTCCACAAAAATTTTTTTTTTTTAAGATTTTTTAGATTTCTGTGATTTTTTTCTTAATTTTTTGAAGTTTAAAGTCACTGGGGTCAATGTCAAGGTCACTCACATCCAATATGGTGGTTGGGGCCAGTAGTGTTATTTGTTCCTCAATTTTTATGATTTTTTTATTTTATGCAAAATTTTTGAGTTCAAGGTCATTGGGTTTAAGGTCAAGGTCACCAACATCCAACATGAGGGTTGGGGTGAGTAGTGTATTAAGATCCTAAATTTCAATGAATTTACTCATTTTTTTACTTTTTGTTTTATATTTTTTTAAGTTTGCGGTTATTTGGTTATGTTAAGTTCACTAACAACCAACATGGTGGTCAAAGTAATCAATGTAATTTTTTCATAGATTTTTAGAATTTTTTTTAAATTTGTGATTTTTATGATAGGGGGTGGTGGTGAGGGGTGGAGGGTATTGGTTAAGGTGTAGGTGTGAGCCTGAGGGGAGGATATGGTTAATGTTATATGTTGCTGAATTTTTAGAATTTTTTTTTATATTTTGCAATTTTTTATGATTAATGTGGGAGGGGGTGAGCTGTGGTGAGTATGGCAAGGGACGGGGGAAAGGGTAAGGTATGTGGTAGGTGCAGGAGGGGGGTTGACGGAGGGAGGGAGCAATGTCCGCTGTTCTGCCCGATCCTCTGGACCTCGCTTGGAGCCTCAGATCTGCTGGTACTGCTCGGAGGATTAAGCGACTCATTCCAGTACTAGCCTTGAATCTGCTTTGCTCATTTGAGAACTCATTTAAGACATTTTTCCATTTCTTGAAAAAATTTTGATGACATAAATGATTTTTGGGTAAAATAAGTAATTTCTGAAATGATTTTTGGGATAAAACAGTCTATTTTGTCTATAACATGGCCGTCGCAGGCAACCTGCCACAACCTCCGCCTGTGACATCAGCTGAGTTGAGTTGGCAGGTGGCTCCTGGCTCCTGATACCTGTGCCAGAAACAACATTTCATATCTACTTGTTGGGCATAACTCAGATGGTAGGTTGCTAGTACTTAATGAAGGTAAGCACTGGTGAGTGCTGTAGTTAGGTAATGATAACTATCAGTACTGGCTGAAGGTGAATATTTTAAACAAGGTCTTGAGAGCTGATACGGGTGAAGCAAGGTGGATATGGAGCAGCGCTGGAATGCAACAGTGCACAGGAAAGGTGATTACAAATACTAGTTGATAACCCCTGCTTTAATTTTGTTAGCTCAACTTGCTGCAATTGTGCTGCCTCATTGGTAAGTTCTACAAAGAGCGAGCTGTGCCATCTTCCCTTAGTCCCAAGCTGGACCGTCAGACTGACTTAATTCTGACCTTCAACTGGTTTGTCCACCTGGACACCCAACCTCACAAACCCGCTCACACAAGGTTTTCTTATTTGAGGGAAAGCTGCGTTGATGTTGGATGTTAGTGTGGCAGAAGCCAAGTGAAGATTTGTGGCTATCTTGTCTTAGGCGTAAGTGAAACCTGAGCGGACAGCATCAGATAGTGCATGTTTCACTCTCTACTCATGTTACACTTTTGCAACACATACTCCCTCACATTCCAGCACATCTTCTGTTTCTCTTGCACCACTGGTGATGTGCCTGACCCTGGGCGCGGGGTGGGGGCAGTCCCTCGCACACACACACATTGTCATTAAGTCATCGTGGACTGGGCCCACGGCACTGCAGTAAATGTCTTTCTTCGGAATTTTTCTCCTTAACATGCCATGACTAAGTATAATCAACATGTACAGTCAAAGCAAAGTTTTATTCAGATCCCATCACAAATATTTGGCTCCTAAAAACACCTTGGATTTGAGGGATTCGGTGAGTGATTACCATGCAAAAGCTTATACAAATTAAGTAATTATTCAAATGAAAGTAGTTAATTTTGTCACAATGCCACCTAGCCTAAAGTTTGAAACATTGTTTGCTTAAATTAAGTAAAATCAGTTGAGAACACACACTGCTATTATCCGTGTGTAGTCAGCTGTGTTGCATGTTTGTTGTGTTTCTGTTTCTGTAGTTGGTGTACTGTCTTTGTTTGGAAGTTTGATTGCTGAATTGTTTCACACTAAATGCAGCTTTTGTGTAACTATTACCTAACGTCGTTAATAAATGTTCCAGTTTGAGTGGTCTAGCACTTGGACGTAGCACCCTTGGCCACGTTGTATTGATTAAATGATCAGTTGTTCACTTGCACATCAGAGGTGTTGTAATTTAGCATGAAATACCAGAACACTTGCAAGCTGAGCATATCTAACAAGAGGCACAGATCATGCCTGTAAAACATTTCTCGCTACCTTATCGAGTGTTCAGTCTGTCATGTGCCATAACACTGCAACAGGCAATACAGGTAAACCTCATTACTAAAACCTCTTAAATACAAAGTTCTCATTAATACAAAGTTATCTTCTTTGCCCTTGAAGTTCTATAGGAAATTTAATGTTAATTTGTATGCTTAATATAAAATATTTGTTAATTTGTATTACAGTGTAACGTTAAGTTCACTATTAAAAAGAAGTAATGCTGGTGATAAGAATGTCTTATTTTCTAATATACTGAATCACAGAGTCAACATTTTAATTTTTTGAGATTGTTATAGTTATTGCTAACACCTGTTAGCACAAACCTTATTATCACAAACTGTAAAATTCAGGTTCAGTGAGGTTTGTGTGTATTAAGGAGGTTTTACTGTATACCTTTACGACAGTTAAATGTCAGCAGCTACTGCTTTGCAGTTGTATCTTCACGACGTCCACGTGAATATCTTAGTGGCACTTGCCAGCGATGCACTGTGGCTCCTCGCCTGGCAGCTTTCTGCTGCCCCAGTGCAGCATCAGCAGTCCTACTGGAGGAGAGACAACCACACAGATGTTAGACGTAACTTGCAGCTCGCACTGTTGTAACAAAGTACCACTGTAGGCTGTTCACGGCAAACTGGCCAGTTGCTAAAACAACCTTTGAAAAATAATGTCCCTGCTCATCACTGCAGATATACTGACTGGTTTGCACCCAGTAAAGTTGGTAGCCACAGAAGTTTATTACTGTATTCACCCGAATATAAGACCACCTTGAAAATAAGACTGCCCCCACATTTTTGCCTTGACATCCAGGAAAATTTTTTTTCCTCTACAAATTGTGTATGTGAGTATATAATTAAGCAGTATTACACAATCCTGGCACAAAAATAAAAGCTTTAACATAGCCAAATTCTTTGCAGTTAATAATAATGTGCGGTATGCTGCACTTCAAATGCATCAGAACCTAAGGAAGTCGCACTTCTTGTCCACTTTTAATTTGGTGTTTGAACGTGGAACTAATCGCAACTCTTCTTGAAAGGGGTCCTGCCGCCATAATTTACAGAGAACGATCAGTAACTTCTCTACATTAGGTTTTTTTTATTTCTGAACTGTTTGATGTGAATAGCACTTTCCTAAAAACTAATTCCTCGACTGTCAAAATCAAGAGAAAAATATATTTTGTTTAGTCATTACAGTAAAACATGACGGTTAAGCTATAAAAACTGACTGTAGTGTGTATGAAATAGGAACATCGTGTGACAAGCAAGTGACTACTTCCACCGCCCTCTGGTCCTTTGGACTCGGGCAACCCACGAGAGGTCACTCCCCTCCCATGAATCATATCAGTAGCATCTGTGTTTGTATGCATTGCTGCTGTAAATGTTTGCTTTTTTGGTACGTAACTTTGAACCATGTATTCATATTCAATATACTACGTGCATACCCATCTACTTTGTATTCAATCTATCTGCATATTTCTCTTCACCTGTTTGAGGCTACAAAAATATAACCCTGCGACATTGTATATGGCAGTCATGTTTTTTGAGGTTGGCAAGCAAGAATTACTTAGTACACCAATTATTATGATAATTCTTTGATCTTCAAATGCCTCGTGCAATGTAATTCCAAAATAATATCCTTCAATTTCTGATCACAAACATCTTTGCTTACCAGTTCAATTAGGCCAGGATACATTCCTATCTTGTAAATATGTTTTCTTTATCCCCTTTCAGAGGAAAATATAACTTTTAGTCATTTCAGCACCTAGTCAATGCACAAAAGGTATGAAATACCTGTGCAAGTGAATAGTGGTTGGGGTCTTTCTGGTCTGAGAGCAGAGATGATCGCTGGTCCTGCGACAGATGCTGGTATCTCCAGCAATGAGTGCATGACGAAAGCAGCAGAGTGCTGAACCACATCTACCAGTCGCAGAGTGAATGTCTAGATGCTCGGAGCCTTAAGCAGGGCTTTCAAAAGTGTTTGCTTTACAGTTAACAACCTATAGGTGCTTATTTTGGTGAGTTTTACTGACATTTGTCCAGTTATTGGCCTGTAATAATTCCTAGACAGCAGGGCAATTATTTATTTGTGATCTATGTTATTGTCAAACAAATTCACTGTACTGCAGCACTATTTAATTAATTTTCCCGTCTGTTCACTTACAAATAATCACTAATCACAATGCTTGACAGACCACATTCACTTACTACAGTCTTGGCTCACCTCTACATAGTTTATTTACGCAACTGAGCCGATAAGAACGTCCTGCCAGACCAGCTCGCTCTTGTTGGGTCCTCAGTACCATCCTGTGGCATGCGTGTACTGATCGCAGCCCCAGTTTGTAGAAATGTCACCTCTGTCTAGTGGGTTAGGGAACTGTGCTGCTGTTCACGCTAGCCTGTCACGTTGTACTGGGACGACCTGGCGCAGGTCCAAAGTTGTCGTCCTAGCCAGTGACCAGAGCTGCCTCGCCAAGTATGCCCAGGGTACTGGCGACGTGACATCCAGGGTCAGGCCTCTTTCACATGATACAGTTTTCACCTTTCTAGTACCGAATGTGTGAAAGCAAAGATACAGTAAAATATATCTATATAGACAACTTTTCACATTGTACAGGATTGAAACCGTATGGTAAGTTACGAGACGGGTTTCAGGTAGCACCCAGACAAAGCATGACTGTGCCAGGTCACCGGCTTGGCACTATATGCACTACGAATGTGACCATTCACACATGCCAGTTGTGGCCCACCCAGTATAGACGTTTGCAGTGAATTTGCTGTTGATTGTTGACATGCACACACACACACACACACACACACATGCGCCTCCACAACATATTTCAAAAGGTTACCGACAAACTTAAGGAGCACAAAGAAGGAATGGAATAGAGAAACTTTCAACTAGAAACCCACAGTCTCCAAAGTGATCCGACATAAGTACAAGACATTGATTACAAGGACCTAGTCCACATGTTTGACTACATACCAGTGAAATGCTTTTAAGTTGCACATTTTTTTATTATGCGTAGGGTACAGTTATGTAATTGGCTTTACAAAAGTTGTTCAAATTGACGACTACCACATTCAATGCCGGCATTACACCGTCAAACTAAACTTTGGCACACACTCTCAAATACCCCAGGCATTTGAGAGATGACGTCAGACGATGCAAGTAGTCGGGCTGCTAGTGTTTCTGCATCATCCACGGTATCTCGTACACCAAAGATTTGATATGCCCCCAAAAGAAGTAATCAAGAGGTGTCAGGTTGGGTGAACAGGCTGGCCATGCAAGTGGACCTCCTCTTTCGATTCAACGTCCAGGATACGTGCGATCCAGGAAGTTCCCATTTCTGCATCAAAATATGCTGGCACTCCATCTTGTTGCATCCACAGTTGTTGATGTACATACAATAAGTGGCACATCTTCTAACATCTCTGGAAGAATATGTTCCAAGAAGCAAACATGGTGGCAACAAGACATATTAACCAATCACCTGATCACATATAATTCTCACCAATACATTAATTGCAAACTGTGCTTCATGGTGCATTTTGAAGGTAGCGTGGGGGTTATGATCTGCCCACACATGACTGTTACAGCAGTTGGAAGTAGGGATCATTCTTACAAAGCTGCAACATTTGTTGGCAAAAGTCTACCCTTCTGGAAAAATATCCCAACTTCAGTGTGTGTATCTTCTGGTGATAAGGATGCAGTAGATTGTCATGCAAGATTCGCAACACTGTTGACCCTAACATCCCTGCCGTATGTGCAGTGGCTCGTGTGCTCATAGATGGTTGTGCTTCCACACTAGCAGGTACATCCTCTTCAACTGCGACTGTTTGAATGTGTCTTGGATGACGTAGATGCTGTGCACGCAAAGCAATTGTCTTGTTTGATACTGTACACAGTACTGTGGATTGCCCTCGTACTATCACCAACATACTACTAAACGTTAACAACCGACGGGTCTCTGTGCCCACAACTACCAAGCTCACGAACACAAATGAAGCAACGAATTACCAGTGTACTATGTGAAATAACACCAGGTCATAATCGACTCTACTACTTTAAGCAAACCAATGCTTCTGTGTAACATTTGGCATCATCACAGTGTACAGACGGTCCTTCCAATCAACTTCACATACTGACCCAGGATCACTTGGGGTGCTGGTCGAAAGTTGTTCTATTTTGTCCCCTCTTTATGCTCCGTATGTTTGTTGGTAACCTTTGAAAATACTTTGTGTGTGTGTGCGTGTGTGTCTCTCTCTCTCTCTCTCTCACTCTCACTCTTGCTCTCTCTCTTGCTCTCTCTCTCTCTCTCTCTCTCTCTCTCTCTCTCTCTCTCTCTCTCTCTCTCTCTCTCTCTGTGGTGAGTCGCCTGCGCCTATTTTTCCGTATCTATGCAACCCACACCCTCTACTACCCATCTAACATAACATCTCCTCTATAAAATAATTGTCTCTTGTGTAGTCGAGTCCCGTGCAGTGTACGTACACGTCACTGCGCCTTGTCTGTTATCTGAACACTCGACGTCGTCTGCCTGCACCAATCAGAGGCGCGAACATAGAGAATCGCTACAAAACAGCACATGTGCGTTGATTCCTTTTCGTCAATACAGCAAGCGGTGACCGTAATTTTATGTTGCATGAAGAAACACAATGGCTCGAAGCTAGGCTGATGTGTGTTATAAGGACGTAATCATCACGTGCCAATGTATTAGGTAAACATCGCAATAATCTGTTTCCACATAATACATGGATGTGCATTCTGTGAAAAGTGACTGCTGCTCAACGCATTGCTGACATAACACCATCCGTTCACCGCTTACTGCACTGACAACAACGCATCGACCTGCATGTGGTGTTCTGCTACGATTGTTGTTTTGTTAGATGGGTAGTATTGTGTGCGAGTTGCATAAATTCGGAAAAATAGGTGCAGCGACTCACCCAATATATGTATGTGTATATGTGTGTATAGATGGTGGGCGTATATATATATGTAAATACACACATGGACATAAAGACAGGAAAAAACAAAATTATTGAATACAGTTTCTTATCTACACATTTTAATGCTGGAAATTCAATTTTAATCTGCTATGAAACCCATTGAATGACAAAATAGATGTAAGGGAATACATAATTGAAAAATTTATATCATTTTCATGTAAGTCCTTAAAATAGAATGTGAAAGACACACAGCTATTTCCTTTTCAAAAGTATAGTGTGAAGCCGACGTAATATATACTATTAGTATAATGTGAAGCCAACGCGATATATACTATTAGTATAATGTGAAGCCAACGCGATATATACTATTAGTATAATGTGAAGCCAACGCGATATATACTATTAGTATAATGTGAAGCCAACGCGATATATACTATTTATTGTTATGGTGATAAGGTACATACAGCATAGCTACAATCAAAGTACACAATTGGCCGACATCCACCTGCACAGCTGCAGTCAGCGTCATCGACCCACTCTGGCTGTAGGCCGATACTTCAGCCACATCACAATCACTTTCACATTCCATCATGTTGGTCACTTCACAGCAACATACAAATGTTCACTACTCTTCATAGAGCAGATTCTTCAGTGTTTTTAGCTGAATCTGTGTGTTGCTACCAAACAAACTGTTGGCGGCACACTGGTGACTAAACTTGCATGTTGAAACTTTCACATATTGAGTTCATTAATACAAGAGCCACTGACCCCAGACAATAAGACTGACTTGTGAGAAGAGTGATAATACAGTGACATTTCGATTGTCGGGCTGTGAACATAACTGAAGTGGCCTGCAAAACAAAGTGCCACTGTGAATTTTTAATAATTTGCTTTTGGCTACTTATGATAATAATTGGTTTGCGTAGACCTGTCAAGGAAATTATGTGGTATAGTCCATTTACGGTTACTTCCAACTTTTCTGAAGCCCTGCTTAAGTTTTACTTCCAGGATATTCGTACGTCTCATGCAAACAAAGCTTGGCCAAGTCTAGAAAATTGCACCAGAGGGTTGGTGCCCCACGTTCATGTGCACTCAGTCTAAGTAAGAATTACTTCTTACTGAGCATTACCAACCCACCTATTTCTCCTCTGTTTGTATTCATATTGTTTACAAATGCAACATTATAACTTATGGATAAAATATAAGTAAAAGTTGAATTTAACCAAAAATAAGGTACTTTTATGTTAACAGAAGTATAAAACAGTTGTGAAACGTGGCGTATTTAGGAAACAGCCAAATACTTCATACTTTGGGTTATTTTTCAAAGGTGCAATTCAAGAAGTGTGGAGAATCTGCGAACAGACTATATCTGTGCTACTATGTCTGTAGCTCATTTATATCTGCAATATGTTTTCGATGTGATAATACGTTATATTTCAGAACATTTTTAAATTTTGTAGTAAAAGGTCGTAAATAAATACTACTTGAACTCTGAAATTATTCTTGCCAGTATAGGTATGGGACCAGTAAATGTGTAGATTTACATGAGCACTGTAAATGGTTGTCCCATGACATGAGTATCTCAGACCTGGTAAGTCACGCAACAGTAATCAATAGTGTGACACACAGCATGAACTTGCGATCTGGATCTGGATTATGTTGTTACCTCAAGACCACACAGCCTTACAGCCACTATGCGACGTCGTTTACTCCCAGCATTGTTTTGGAATATTCTCAGTTTCATATAACTTCAGTAAGTTTTGACAGTTCTCAAAAAGAAGTGCGGCCACGATGTATCCCTCTGTTTTATTTTTGTTATGACCACATCATTTTATTTTATTGGTGGGGTGGGTAACTATAGTTTATCGTCTTTCGTGAGACATGATTGTTTTTCGGTTCTTCTTACGAGAAAGTGGAGATTGAAACGTATATTGTTTTGATGATGCAGTGGAAAATTTTGTTTGTACGGAAATAACATTCAATTTACTACAACATCTAAAGTAACTTCATCGAAAGAACTAAATGCAGCAAATGTGTGACTTCGTACCGATGCGAGAAATACTCAACACGTAAAAATTGTTGAACTTTTTTATTTAATAAACTACACTAAAAGGGAGTTTATTTTGGCCACGTATATTTCAAAACCTCCCGCAAGAGCAAAACACAATAAATACGTCACTGTTAATATAGATGTGTAAAATGTCTACAATGTAAACATTTTCAGCAAATTTAACTTCACATGTCAAAATAGTTAGTGTTTCAAAAAACAATTAGGCTAAAACAGGGTTTTTTTAAATGTCAAATACATTTTAAATATTCTAACAACTAAAAAAAAAAACATTTTCAAAATGCACAAGCTTACTGTTCACTTAGTAATTCCTAAACTCGTGGCGAGCTTGGTGACTTTGCCTAGACCAAGTCAGTTGAACGCTACAAGTAGGTTTATGAAGCTTGCCGGTTACTCTGGAGGAGGCTATAGGCTGTGGGACCCACAACAAGATAGCATTATTCAGTCTAGAGATGTTGTGTTCGATGGAGATGATGTGGTTTTCAACAAAGCAAATGAAGGAAACCCTCGACTAGTAGAAAGTGAAACAGAAGAAGACGCTACTTCGCCCACTGAAGTGATTGAACAAAGCAACAGTCGTATAGACGATGATGAGGAAGACTTCTATGGTAACCAAACACCCAAGAGACCAAAAAAGAAAGTTACTAAACCTACCAAGCTAAACGATTACGAAATGTATGCTGCCTATGTGCTGGTGAACCAGCAGACTACACTGAGGCAATGGAAATTGGTGAAGGTTGGGAAGAAGCAATTCAAAATGAATAACATGAGAGATGTATACCAGCCACCTTACCTCGGGAGAAAAAGCCATCGACACCAAGTGGGTGTTGAAAACAAAGCAAGATGGTGTAAGAAGGCGAGACTCGTAGCAAAGGGCTTCCAGGAAGAGTCGTCGTATAATGTAGCCAGACTGACTACAGTACGTTTATTTCTATCTTTCGCTCTTTCAAGAAATTGGGAAATTCGTCAGCTGGACTTCCCTACAGCATTCTTGAATAGCACTATGGATACTGATGTGTATATAAACACCTCTGAAGGAGTGAGCAATGAGCCAGGGAAAGTGTTGAAACTCGTAAAAAGCAGTTATGGATTGAAGTATGATCCACATAAGTTGAATAAGATTCCATGATTGTATGGAGACCATTGGTACGAAGCAATCAAACTGTGATTTCTGCCTTTACATAGGCTAGAATGTTTGGTTAGTTTTCTGCGTTGATGATATGTTAATCTCAGTGTAGTGCGTTACACTGCACTTCAAGCAGAGTTAGATGCTAAAGACCTAGGGGAACTAGAGGACTATCTGGGAACAAATGTGACAAGGGAAGGAAATCAAATCAAATAAAAATTTCTCAATATAAACTCATTGATAAAATGTTGGTTAAGTTCAGTATGAAGGACTGTAATGGTGCCAACACTCCAATTGAGAAAAATTTCAAGGTAAATTCAGATGAACCAGCCAACAAAAATCTGCCATTCAGAGAACTTGTAGGCTCCGCCATGTGTGTAGCTGTTGTTAGCAGACCAGACATAGCTTTTGCCACATCATGTTTGAGCAGACATTTAGGCAAGCCAACTTTGGACTGCTGGTAAGAGAATTCTCAGGTACCTTAACAAGACTCGAGAAATGTGTTTGACCTTGAACCAAACACCGTCCGGCTACTCCGATGCAGACTGAGCTGACGACACCATAGACCGCTAGAGTACCAGTCGTTCAGTAATTTTTCGTGGCAACAATCCTATCCTTTGGCCATCAAAGAAGCAGTCTGTTGCACTATTAACAGCAGAAGTTGAGTATACACACGTGCTACAACAGCTGCAGATCTTGTATATATACAAGGTGTACTCCCAACACCTGGAAAACCAGAGTGCCGTAAACAAGGTCGAAACTTTCGGAAATAGCGAGAGATCACGTCACGTTGATATCAAGATGCATTTTCTGAAGGATGTAGTTGCTAAGAAATTGCTCATCCTCAAGTATGTCAGTACAGGAGACAACGTCTGTGTCATTTTCTCAAAGGCATTAGGACAGAACAAGTTTCTCAATTTTAGAGACTCTTTGTAACTTAACATGCTAATTAATTTACGCCTATGTAGTCTAAATTATTTAATTGTAAATTGTTTGATTGATTATTTCTTTGTTGCATAGTGTGAAGTTCTTGTTTGTACATTTTAACGTAGAGACATTTTGATGGACACGTTGATTTCACTGTGGCAAGTTAAAATTGTTTGGAATTGTCTCAGTTATCACAATGTTTAACTTGAGGGAGCGTGTTAAATATTATCATCACTTGAGTGTTTTAATGCCCATCATACTGTATAACCAAGTGTAGTACTCTTTGGTTTAACTGTTGGTAATACTGTTGATGTATATTCTTTGATGGTATGAAGTAAAGAGATCTGCACTGGTCGCAATGCGTAGACTCCCCCGCACTCGTTAATTTATAACCGAACCTGAATAAAGAAAGGACCCATTCTTGCTTTTATAAAGTCACATTAAAGTGGATAAAAAACGTGGTGGAGTGCGTACATGTGTGGGAGTTGGAGGAAAGGCGTGTGAGTGTGTACATGTGTGGGAGTTGGAGGAAAGGCGTGGGAGTGCGTACATGTGTGGGAGTTGGAGGAAAGGCGGGGCTTTTGTGACCTGCAAACTGGAACTGGCGTGACTGCAACTTTAATGATGACTTTTTTTTTTCATCTTTATCCAATTCTTTTTTGAAAATTAATGAAACAATATTTTTGTCAAAGTTTTGCTGTATAATGTAAGGGGCGGTGGATGGGGGGGATAGTGGGAACAGCTTCTGCACACATGGTAGTGTGGCTCGTCAAGAAGTGTGCCTGCCACTAGACACGTGGTGGAGGGTTGGAGTGTGTCTGTCTGGTAGCTCCTTCGGGACGTGTCTTGAGCCTGTGCTGACTCTTCAAGGTAAGTCTACATTCGTCCTCCACTAGTGTGTCTTCTTTCAGTTCTTGTGACCGCCTTATTTTGTTTTTCTGCGGGTTTGTTCAACTGCAACTATATCACGTCGGCTGAACAGAGTTCCTGAGATTCTCAGCTACTGGTAAAACTTGTTATTAAACATGAATTCACAAAATACAAATAGTATTAAAATTTGTGATTTTTAAATTTCTTGATACGTTATTTTAGGTAATTTGAGTAGTGCATAAAACAAGAGTGTGATGAGCTTCCAGTTGAATGTGGTAGCTTCAACAGGCAGCGGAGGCATGTCTTGTGAGCAAAGACACAATGCTCAGGTGTTTGGTAGTTCGCACTTCAAGCAGCGGTAGTGAAACACCTTTGTGCATGGCATGGCATGGCATGTCATGTCTTCTTTATTTGCTTACTTGAACCGTGTAGGAGATGCTTGAAATGCAGCAGAATGCAATAGTGACTAAGGTAACAAGTAAGGAGTAATGGACTGCAAGTATCCTCACCGATGAAGCGCGTCTGCTTTGTAGCAAGTGGGCAGCTGTTCATGCCCTCTCGCTCGTGTTGCCTGGTTCATTTACAGGCAGATGCCAGTCAACTCCCAGCATTTCATGGTGAAATTGCTTGCAAAGAAGTATGTGTGCGCAAGCTGCAAACACAAAAGAAAACTGATTTAAAAGACGACTTGACTCGTTTCGTATCTTTCTACAAATTACGTACTCTTCGTTTTATGTCCTATAGGCTTTTTTCTGGTGAGAGTTTGCCTGCATGTAAAGTACGTCAGTTGTAGTTTCCCTGCCGCACCTTGCTTCATATGCACTTTTGGCATGTTCTCTTCTGAACTTCTTCCATACTACTATAATGCCATAACTGTAGAAAATACTTTGTCTGTTTAAAATAAACTTNCATATGCACTTTTGGCATGTTCTCTTCTGAACTTCTTCCATACTACTATAATGCCATAACTGTAGAAAATACTTTGTTAAAAATAAACTATAGTTTATTTTACATACACTCTTCATTGTATTGACTGAATTTGTCATTATTAATGTATTCAGTTAATATTTCTTCTGGTTTCTTCTTCTTTTTCTTCGCAACATGCCAGTAAAAATTCTAGGACTTAAATAAATAGTGAACAGTAAACACCATTGTACCTCACAATCAGCTTGGATGAAGAAGCATTGCCTTCCTTAACATGACATCTGCACAAAACTACTTTTCTAAAATAAGGCAGCTGTCGATAAGTGGTTTTATTTGTTATCTGCCTACTGAATTGAAGGTAACTATACATTTAGTTGGTCTCCGTTACACAGATGTACCGAATAGAGAAATCATCTGTTGTTGCACCATGAAGTAACATTTTCACTTGTTCAACAAACTGCCGCTCATTACCAGTGTGTTACTGCGAGGGTTCGTTCTTGACTGTGCCGCTTGTAGCCCTCTGCTGCTGATTTTGTTTACCAAGGCACCATGCGAGTACTCCCGTCCGTCCAGCCGCTTGCCGGGAGACTTCCGTCTGTCGTCTGGGTGTCGCGAAGTAGTTCAGTCGACCTGCACACAGTTATTAAGAGGAGCAACCTGAAAACATCTTAGCGTAAATTCTCAAACTGTTACAAGTTTGGCAGGGTGGAGGGAAAGCACACAACTAGGTTTGTGTGTGTTGTCTCATGGCCGCAAGCTATCAGTGGACTCACTCACACAATTTATGGGAATCTGAGTTCTGTTAAAAAATTGAGCAGATAGTATTATTTATCCACTGGAAAACTTTACAAGCAATCACCCTTTGTTTTTTAAGTTTGATCTGCTTAACCTTTCCATTGTAGCTGTGAGAACTGTTTTCTTGGCATCTATCTCGGCCTCGTGATGTTGGCTTCTGCTGGCTGGAAGTGTAGCGTGTTTACTAGTATAGGAGGTGTGCAGCTATCGTAGTCTCCTGGCTGCCGTCGAACCTCTCCTAGGTCGCTGCTCTTCCTTACCCCGTGTCTCTGGTCGCTTACCTGGCGCTTTGGTGGTTCTGTAGTTCTACTGTTGAGGTCCTCAGCGGCACACTTACTTCTATAGCCAGCTGTGGTGCAGATGGTGTCGTGAGCTTCACAACATCAGGGATTGCACCGTCCATGCACAACTTCAGTTTGCCACTTTCTGTATGTTAGCTGTACCTCTCTTGCCATTTACCCTAGTGTATCACTCGTAACTTTCTATATATTTACGAATGCAAAGCAGTGGTAAGTCAGGCATGCTTGTTATACAGACAAGATGGGCAATACATTGACATATATTGTGTCGGTGTGTTAGCAGGAGACTTTGGTTGTGCTTGTGTCTTCACATAAAGCTACTTGTCTTGTTATCCTGAAGCGAGTTGCTGTGATGTGCTCAGGTGGCTACAAGTAGACAACTTGCCTCTCCAATACATGTTGTGCTCAGTAACTCCTAACATCCCTGTTTGTGCTGCTTCCTGCTGTTTGTGAATGCCAGTGATCAAGTAGTTTAGTCAGAAGCAGTGATAACTCCCTGGGTCCAAGTGCATCACGCACTGCCGTCCACAGTTGTGGATGTCCATCTCCTAGTACGCACGTCAGCGCTGTGCAGCGGCTATGCCGTATTGTGTCGTTTGAAGCTGTAGTATATGTAATTCATAGTTTTTATTGTACCACAGAATTACAACCACCATACTTATTAAATTTTGGTTTTTGAAAGTAAGAAGAGTCAGAAAGTGGAAGTACAGAGTAACTACCTATTAGAGTTTACTCAATGTGCTGCTTTCATTCAGAGGACTGCATAAGTATGTAATTGTTTCACTTTTACATGATAAAGATGTGAGTCGTGGTTGTACAACGTGTTGGTGCAGAGAGAGAGCAGGCTTGGTGGGTCTTGGTGCTGTGTCAGCATGGCGTGAGTGTAGGTCGGTGCTCCCTGCTGTTCCTTGCCACGCTGTGTCCCATCCTCACCCAGCCCCGCCCACACTTGCAGGATGGTGAGCGAACCACTAGAGAAGAAGATGGACCCGTGCAGCATCCACTGCCCCCTGAAGATGGGCGTGATCCCCACGCTGCAGTGTCGCCTCTGCGTCTGCCTCTACCACCCGGAGTGCGTCGGTCTGGCCTCCTTCTCCGAGACCATCCACAGCTACGTGTGCAAGGTACCGCTCCTAGCTTGCCTACCTTGTAGTGTCGCGACCACTCGCTACCAGGTGCGTGACGAGCAGCGTTCTCCTGCTGTCCACAGAACTGCCAAATGGAGATCAAGGAAGGCAAGACATCGCTGGTGCCTCCTGTCAAGCCACTGCCACCACCACCCAAGCAGTTCCCCATCAGTGCTGGAGTGCCCCCCCTGGCACCCGCCCCTGCCCTGCCACCCCCGGCCGCTCCCCGCGCCACGCTGCCCTTCAGGCAGGTTGACCCGGGCAAGGTGGTGACGGACTCGGGGAAGCTGGTGACGGTGCCGCGCTTCGTGAAGACGCGGGAGGTGTTTGCCCCGCAGGGGGCCAAGCAGCAGCCAGGCAAGAAGATCCTGGGCTCCGTGACGACGTGGCTGCCGTCGTCGGCCAGCGTGCAGATGCCCAAGGCGGCGACCGCGTCGAGCTGCGAGGCTGTGACTTCTTCACCGCCTGCCAGCATGCAGAGCGTAGCGTGGATAAACAATCGCAAGTACATAGTGGTTCCTAAACACAACGTGCTGTCTGTGTCGTCGTCGCCGGTAGACAAGGCCCCGGTACCGGCTCCCGGGGCTGGTGGGGAGCGTGCGGTGCAGGCCAAGGAGACGGGGGGCGTGCTGCTGGGGAGCCCTCCAGGCGTGCTGCTGGTGCCGCTACTGCCGCCGGCCGACAAGGGCTCCGCGATGCAGACGCAGTATCTCATAGTGAATGCGTCGCCGGGCGGCAGTCTTGTCCTGCCGGCCCCCACGCCTCTCCCCGCCCTGTCGCATCCGCTGCCAGACATGTGAGTATGACCTGCCGCTGTTGGTTGTGTGTTTATCTGCGTCAAGCAGTCTTACCTCAGGTGATTCCTGCTGGCTCTTGTACTTGTGTTTATTAATTTATTTTTTCTGTTTTACAGCATTCATTGTGTATTGGTTTTTCTCAGGTATGCAAATTACCCATACGCAGTCCCATTTCCCTTGCCCTTACCTCTTTCCACAAACAGCGTGAGTGAGTGATTTCGGCACCTTGTTAGGGATTGGTAGCGTAGTGTAGTGTTGTTTCTCGTGAGGTTGAGTGTGTGTTGCTAGCATCTTATGTTGGGAACTATTGCTCAGTGTGGTGCTAGAGAATTATTTCATCTGGTCTGAGCATTCAAGCAACTCGTAAAGGTCCTAAGGATTTTGAGTTGTAAATTATTTCCCACTTGTATTTGTTGTGAGCCTAGAGCTGCAGAGTGATGTGTGTTTATTTTATGTTTATTATTACTCTTCTCTAATTCTTCCCATTTTTTGTGTGCTGGGAATTGTTGAGATCTTGTGTGCTATTCCCATATTGTGTGCAGATTTGTATTGCATGAAGGGACCTGCTCGGTGCAGTTGCGGTATTGGTCTGTCTGAGATAGCGTACATTTCTAATCCCTGAATGTCGTACAGAGTGCGTGGTATGCATTTGATGTACTGGGGCTGCAAGGGCTGCTAAGTAAATGTGCACTGTGACTCTGTCACTGTGAAAATACATGTCTTGTGTTGTGCAAATTTTCTCTGCGTGGGAATGGTTTTTGGCATGGGTAACATGATAGAGGTTTGTGAAGGCTGTAAATGGCGAGCTGGTCTTGGTCGGCAGTACCCACTGCAGTGTGTCTGGCACGTGCGACTCGTCCAGTAAGCGGAGAGGATGATAGAGCCTCGGCAACAGTGCGACACTAGTGTTGTGAGGCCTGTTGGCTGTACGGTGTTCAGAAGATAAATGTCCAGCTCGAACGGAAGTTGGAAACATGAGATATTGGTCACTGTCAGTGTGGATCTGGGTGCAAGTGCTCATACATACATAACCACGTAGAAAATTAAATGGGCTGTGATTGGAGAACAAAAGGCCAGAGCAGTGAAGAATAAAGATATAGTCGAGAGAAAAATTGTGGAAACAGTAATGTAGTGTGTTAGGAACTGGAGGATTATACTATACTGTTTCTATTCAGTTGATTTTAAAACTAAAATAATGTCATTCTTGGGTAAAGTATATCTGCAACCTCTCTCATTCCAGGAGTTATATCATTTTACAGATGTTTTCCAGTTCCAGTGAACATCTGTAAAGTTTGCATTTTCCCACATTTGTAATTATTTTATAATTTATTGCTGTTATATATAGGTATACACACACCAGACTACAGCATCATCCCCAGATAGGTATAAACCTGAACAGATGGCAAGGTTACACATACTAGGAAAACTACAAACCAGAAGCATGTCAAGCTTGTCACTTGGACGTGGTGTGGCGTGCAGCACGTACGCTTGGACTAGGTGCAGTCCTCCTCGTGGCAGCCTGTTTCCTTGGCAACGTGCAGAATGGCATGGAAACGAGGGGTGGCTGAGAAAACCTGTGTCGCCTACGGTCTTTGTGGCCCTTGTGGGAACTCCAGTAATCCTCGGTGTCTTCTTAATAGTTTGTCGCTATTTTGTTGTGGCTTGTCGTACGGTGTCACTTAAGTTTCAATGTATTTCTTCTAATATGTATTTATTCTGTTATTTTTTAATGTGAGAAGCTACTACTATCAATCTTGAATTAGTTTTTGCAGATAATTTGAATAAAGAAAAATAATTTAAACATCAACACATTAGTATTAATATTGTGAACTTAATTATTTTAGTCTGTAAGCCATGTGATTGAGTAATTTTTTTTAATAGACTGAGTTATGAACTAGTTATAAGTATTGTAAGTAATGGTTCTTGGTGTTAAATCACCCATGAATATTATGTAATTTTAGTAATTCATACAAGCAGAGCAAATATGAAAAAAATTTCCTTCAAGTATTGGAAGCGTTTTTCACTACTGCATACACAGGCTACAAAATCCAGTCTAGACCGTAGTGCATGATGCACCATATATAGATGTGCTCGCTACCAATCAAATGCCAAGGTGGCATGCCACGCCGTGTCTAAGTGTGCAACAAGTCTTACGCAGACAACTCACCTCCGCTTGTATTCGTTGATTGGGCTCTTATAAAGTACTTAATTATTTTGTAGGATCGGTAACACAATGTTATTAGAAACAGAGTAAGAAAATGGATTACCTATGATTTTAAGAAGTTCTTATTGATATTTACATTATGTTTGCTTATTTCACTACACTGATTTTTTTTCTAATTACATGAGCATGTTTGATTGATTGTGAGAGTGATCCATCTCTCCTCGGTTGACATGTAAATGAAAGCCAGTGGAGGCCATTTTGAACAACTCCTTTGATGTACGTGAGACTGAGGATAGTTATTAACTGTTACCAGCATTTTTGGAGTGGTATTAAGATTTTTGGAATCTAGGATGAAGGTCTCTATAGAATTACAAAAGCTAAACGTAAACACATGGGTGATGGCCTGCACACATCTGGCTTCAAGTGACGATCTGTTTGTCGGGGGGTGTCCCCCACTGTGGCGTGAGAGTTGCTCTGCGACCTTGTGGGCTCCAGCAGGAGAGTGAAGACCTCCTGCTAGGTCATGCGCTGCTCAGAGAGTGGGTGCGTCTCGTCCTTATGACACACACTACCACTTCTCCGGCCGCCCTTGCCCTGTTCCGCTGACTAAGGCTCGTCTGCTACGTCATCCTCCCTTAGCTTGTAGGTTACTCCCCCTCTTTTCCAGAAGAAGGGCGATCTTTCCAGGGATTGGTGAAACTATGCTTGGGTGGGTTGTGTGTTGTATGCTCACAAATCAATTGTGCTTGGTCCCCATTGGCTGTTCAGACAAATAAAGTATTCTGAGGCCATTGTCAGACTCAGTTCATCATGTGTTTCCTCTCGACATGGTGGGCGTGTTGCAAACCGCTACAACGTACGTATCATCTGCAAGGCCTGATCTTGTGCCTCTGTATACATTTACAACTGCAAACTAACTTTCTTGGCCTGTTTGTGACGAATGCATGTATGCTCAGAACCTCAGCTTCCTTGTATGTAGTATTATCCAAATGGTGCTGTCATCAGTATCGTCAGCCGTCGTAATCATGTGCAGTGGTGTCGGTATAACGGGGCGTCAACAGTAGCCAGTTTGTGTCGGTTTCCTCTATTTTATTGTGTTTGCATGTAGCATGTTGCCGTAGTGTGGAGTTGGCTGAATTAACATCTGTGGTCAGGTTTTATTTTTTTGTTTCTTTTTAACAGTTTTTTCAACTAAAATTATGTCTTGCTTATTTAACAGAAAACATTATGCTTTAACACATTCCTTTGCAATATATATTGCTAAAATGAAAATGCACACGTGACTCCCTGCCGAGGCAGGCTGGTTCTGCGCTAATGGTAGCCGGCTGTCGTACCTGAGGGACCGACCTCTTGCTCCAGCCAGCCCGAGGAATGGATGAATGAAAACGGTAAGGAAATGGGGGAGCCCTGAGAAAACCTCAACACTACATTGATTTTATTTAGATGAATCAAGCAAGTATTGTGCAAGGTAGAACGGTGGCAAACCACCTGACTCGCATTTGGGAGGACTCTGGTTTGATTCCTGGTCCGGTCGTCCTGGTTTCGATTTTCCCAAATCACTCCAGATGAATGGTGGGATGGTTTCGTAAAACAGGTCCTAACCGATTCCTTACCAATTTCTGAATTAATATGGGGAGCGACAACATTCATGAGTCCCCACCCCCTTCCACTTCTCTTCCATAAACAGTCCCTTGCTTGTCATATTTTGTTCACTTTTTAAAAATAAGTTATGTTATCTTGCAAAGCTATTTCATTCACGTATAACATGAATCTACTTCCATTGCCCCCACGTTTTATCGTCACGACTATGCAAAGTATATTTTCCTCTTGTTCTTAATAGTATAGGAATTAGTTTTTATACATGTTTTATTAACCTAAACGGTTTAGAAAGAAACAAACCCAGTGTAGAGAAGTTAGTGATCGTTGTCTGTAAATTGTGGTGATGGGGTCACTTCCCATGAAAGCTATCGTTTTTTCTCCCAGTTTATTACTGTATTCGTCTGAATATAGGACCACCTTGAAAATAAGACTGCCCCCACATTTTCGCCTTGGCATCCAGGGAAAATTTTGTCCCTCCATAAATTGCATATGTGAGTATATAATTAAGCAGTATTACACAATCCTGGCACAAAAATAAAAGCTTTAACATAGCCAAATTCTTTGCAGTTACTAATGTGCGGTATGCTGCACTTAGATGCATCAGAACCTAAGGAGGTCGCATATTTAGGTCCATCCCTATATTTATTCTTATTGACGAGGACAGTAATTAAATGTTTTTAAGATTTTATGGAATTACTTGTATTGGTTTAAAACATATCTAGGATGACTTGATACTACTCAAGAAGTAGCATGGACTTCAATATTTTTAATATGTAAAAGTAAGACGACCTTCAGTTTACTGGAACTAAAAATTAGAGTAAAAAATAGTTTTATATTTGGGTGAATACAGTACAGTGTACTTGATTGTCGTACTTATTCACGAGTGTTTATTACTCAGGTGTTTTAGGCCTGGCCTAACACAGAGTCGTGTTCAAATCCCAGTGTGGCTGCTGCCAGGTTGTCTATGCGAGAAACATTGTAGATTGTTGGAGTTGTCCTGTAACTCCGGCATTGCATTCCAACTCTTCACCTCGACTTGTAACATCCATTGTCGTGGCGTCGTGATAGCCATAGCAGCCAAGTCCTGTGCCTTTCTGCCTCCTTGCATTGAGTAGTCCGTCAAGATGAAGCAAGGTACCCACAAGATGCCACATGACATTGGCTTACTTCTAAAATCTTGTAACTTCATTTCAGTAAGTGATACAGATAATCAGACAAAAACATACAAAGTTTCATTCCTATAAACTTAGAGCAACATGATACAGAGTAGACTAAAGGGTTTTACGAGTTGACGTGCCTTCAAAATAATACACATAATATCATCCAGAATCAAACACTGGGGAAAAATTGGTTCTGCGAGGTTTTATAAGTAAGCAGATGACGGGCATCGGGAGGCTCGTGTTTTTTGGTCGCTGCTCATGAAGGTTGTGAAGGAACTCGTAAGGTAAGGAAGCCTGCTGTGCTGTGATTGCAGGGGGAAGGATCACGGTCGCAAGCGGGCGTCGTCGCCAGGGGACGAAGGCCCGCCCAGCAAGCTGGCGTGCATGGAGGAAGACAGCGCGGTGGAGAGGATACACCAGATGCAGAACTTTGTGCACGACGTGTGTGTGATGTACAACGTGTTGCAGCATGTGTTCCAGTACCTGAAGGTACAGGAGCTGCTGAGAGCAGCGAGGGTGTGTCGCCTGTGGAGAGACCTGGCCCAGCACCCGTCTCTGGTAAGTCGTCCCCCGCTACGCTATGTTACGTATTGTGAAATATATGTGTATTTCAGTTAAAGTAAAAATAAACTCTGTAATTTTACACCTTATGGGACTGTATCTGTGTCATCTAAATAATTAGTCAGTTAATATTTCATTGTTTCATTTTATCACATTTAGTATGTGGTAAACCATTTTACAACAGGGCAGTGTTAAGCATGTGTGATCCAATTAATAATTGGAACTAGGGTGTCTGCTGGCATTGGAAATACTAAAAATATTTTACTTTAGTATTTCAATAAAAAAATGGCATTTCCCCAAAATGTTATATCCATGCTGGAGTTGTCCTAAGTTGATACTTAACTGTTATTAATTTTTAGGACATTTTTTCTTTCTCTCCCACGTAGATGTTAAAAATAACTTGTGTATTATGAATTGTTGAGATTTTTCAACTTAGCAAAGTAATGCATTGACAAAGACATAAATACAGTGGACTCGTACCGGAAATACATGCACCGATAAACCGTATCCACAGTTAATTTTCAGTGAAAGCTTACCGCTTGTATCGTTTATCGGATGTCGCATCAATCAAAATATATTTTGATCCCTTCACTTAAGATTTCCCGCAAAAATCGTTTTTAAACTGGTTGCTCACGCAAAGGTCTAGTAACTGGATGTAAAATACGTCACGCGCACCACCGTTTATCACTGATCTGTGTGTAGCATGGTCTGTCTTTCCAACAGGTCCAGGGGGCACACGAGTAGAGAGTTGTAAGAAGGCTATAACGCGAGATCCTTATCCAACTCATTTGTTTGCCAAAGCAAGCCAAGTTGGTTCTACGGTACTACCAACCTTCGAACACAGAGTAAATGACACATTCTCACTTTATTATGTTGGTACTGTAGACCTTGCCAGTTGTTATTTTTTTTTTTTTTAATATTGTAATTGGCCTGTTTTTTGGGCAGTATTATTAATGCTTCCCTTATCCACAGTTATTTCATATCACATACATTTGAGTGAATATTAACTGTAACCGTGAAGGTGAAACACTACATTACAACTCGTATGCAAATTAAATGGACGTGAATGTATGTCACTTACATAAAGCAGTTTGTGCTACCACCATCAAAATTAAAATATGCAAATCAATCATGAGTTCATACGATAACTAAAGAGAGAAACTACATGATTGTTTATGTGTATTTAAGCTATGTGAATATAATAATTACTTTGTTTAAAAATGTAATAACTGTTTTAAATGCAGAAGTTGTAAGACCGTAGAACCTCAACTTTGGGCGGACTTTGGTAAGGTTTTATTTTCCCTATTGGAGTTACCAGGGCCTGAACATGTGTCTGCGGAGTCAGGCTTGCTACCTCCCTTTACACGCCTGACGAGAGGGGAAGTGGCTACCTAGCATCCTCTCTCTCAGCCATGCACCTTCCTTCCTCCCTCCCTTTCATTCCTTAGAGAGGGGAAGTTGTTTCCTGGTAAAAGAAAAAGCACATCCTCTCTGTGACAGCCGCGCGCGCTTGCCTTCACACACCGGCCGTAGCAGAGCAAAAAAGTGCTACTGGCGAACATAAATTTTATCAAGATTATCCGTCGCTCAAAATAGTTGCACCTATCATCATTTGTGTTTCTAAGCAAATGGTTTCACCTGAAAATGTTAACGCAATACATTTTAACGAGGAATAATTCACAATACCCTGCAATATTTCTGTAGGCTTTTGGAATTATTATCAATCACATATGGAAGGCATGGATGGAGAGTAGGGATGCACGTGAAAAGAACTCCCAAGGTTTGAAGTTAGATTTCATTTAGACACGGATTGTTTTAATGCGCATTTCATTTTGAACACCTGTACAATACTACTTTAGCACAAAGTTTAGTTTGTAACACTAACAACCGCTGTTTTGTGAGCACGCAAAATAAAATGTATTAATTAATCTAGGAACTCTTTCTTATCCGCTTATTTTCTGCTTGTCTGATGTGCGTAGGCAGTGCGCTCAGAATAGCCAACGTAATATTAATTTTTGTTCATTCATGCATTAGCTGATACAGGATTTTGTAAATTGTACATTGTTTGTTTCGTATACATCCAGTTGTCACTCACTGAGTGTCATGATCTTGTCAAGTTATATGAGATAGAGAGTACAGGATGCCCATGAAGTGAGAAAATATAAGATGCCCATGAAGTGGGTGTGATGCTAGGACAATACGCTAGTAGCTAGGCAACCACTTACCCCCTCTCCAGTCATACAAGGACAGGCTTGTATGTTGCACCTGATTGCCGAGTAACAGCTAAACTGAAGTGAGGAAAGCACATTGAATGTGGATTTCCTAAGAATGTAACTACTCTACAAACATCATAAAAAATTATATGCTGGGATTTATTTATTTTTTCCTTTTCCCCATCAAGTATCCAACCACGTAGTTGCATAAAGATCACACCCCTGATTTTCATTTTAATTTAAAACATGTTAACATTATAAAATGTGTTAGAATTTGATGCTTATTCCTGTTGCTGTATTTAGTTGATCAACTCGTAAGTGCATTCTTCAGCACTGTGAGCAGATTAATATTGTTTTGTACAAATACAGTGTACTGTGGAATGTGCGAGTTAGTAGACATAGTGGCATTACGGTGAGATGCGACTTATCATGTGTGCAGTGGGCGAGCGTGCACATGAAGAACTCAAAGGTAAGCGACTGGCAGGGGCTGGCCAGCACGCTGAGCGCACGCCGCACCACGCACCTTGACCTGCGCAAGATGCTGCTGCCCCAGCGACAAGAGGATGTAGCCAGCATGTGGGAGCAGTTCTGCGAGGTGATTGGTCGCATGGACTGCCTGGAGCGGCTGGACCTGTGTCGCTGCCCGGCCTCGGTGGTGCAACATGTGCTGACGGCGTGTCCCAACCTGCGCACCCTCAACGCCACGGCCATCAGGTACCTACCTGCCTGCCGCTGTGTGCGTGCGTGGCTAGTGTGCTGTGTAACAGGGAGCACCTGCTGGAAGTGTGTGGTGCTTGTTGCAGCTGCAACTCCATCTCGCTACAGGACGCGGGTGGTCTGTCCAACCTGGAGGAGCTACGTCTCAAGAGCTTGTCTGGCATCACCCTCGAGACCTCCCTCAGTGTGCTGTCGCGCCTCTCCAACCTCAAGCACCTTGTGAGTAAATGTACCCCTGCTTGCCTTGCGAGCTGCACAACTAGTCTCTTATTACAACACTATTTGCTATAGCAGCTATTCATTTACTAGGATTTTTTGTTTGTGCGCCTTGCACTTCGCCAAAATGAGCTAAACAAAACAGTTGTATGCTCGTGAAAAAATTATAATGAATAAAAGTTTGCTATGATTTTTAGTCTTTGTGGATCTGATTAGATAGGACTGTAAACATATTATGACAAACTGAGAACCTAGAGATATAAAAAAAAATTTCCAATGAATCTTACAGTTTGTTTTTATTGTGTTGGTGCTTTGCAGAAGTTGCATCACTGTAAAGCCACATCGACGTATATGATTGCGAGCCCAGTGCTCATGTGATTGGCTAGGTAGGTGGTGCATAATCACTGGCTAGGCATACGCCGGCCACTCCATCCCACAGAAGGAGCTATCATAGTGTAGGCCTACAGTGAGGTTTGTGGTCTCTGCATGTCCAGGGTACACTCTAGAGCTGGTGTGCTTCTGTCATCACCTCCATTTGACCAGATACTGAGAGAGTAGCCATCACCTTCACCACCACATTCCAGGCAGTCTCCAGACTGCCTCCACTCCCCAACTAAAGGGGTCTCTGTCAAGCAGAGGCCAATCATTGCTCAGCCGGGAGTTGGATCTCCTGAATGACTGACAGGTGTGCGTGGTCACGGCATGCTGGACGATCAGCAAAGTCAACACAGCCTTGGATTTGAACTGCGGCAGAGTACTGGCGCACCTGATGGTCAGTGCGGACAGTACGTTGAGTCATCTGTGACAGTTTACTTACAACTCGTGATGACTGTTACCGTAAGCTACAAGTGTTGGCGGCTTGCCTCCCAAGACGCCTGCGCTTGAGCCGGCGCTACAGCCATGCCAACTGTAGCTGGTATTAGTGACAGTCTGGCTGTGTACAAACTGTTACAAAAGTGTTTGATGCACATCGGCCAGCGTACAACTAATACGGCGACTAATGTTTTTAGCACTGCATTTAGGTTGCGGCCGGCTGTTTGCGTGCATACCTCTCCCCATAAAGTCACTCGCCAGGACTTGTGGCACTAGCAGTACCTCCACCACTGCATGTCATGGAGAGTCTTGTCCTGCGCCTCCGGTAGCCAGCTCCTGTGTAGAGGAGCTTCACCTGACGCCACGGCCAGTCTTGTGCTGAGGAGGCTCCACTCGCCTTCTACAACGGCAATCCTCCATGAATAGTTGCCACATCAGCAGCGTGGTGCGTCATCTGAGGCTCAATTACCAGCCAAATGCTCTTTGCAAAAATTAAAAAATTACAGTCAGCTAGAACCTAGAAGATTTCATTAAAATTAGACAATTTTCAATAGAAAACAGGTTGTGTCCAAAATTGGCATTCGAGAAGTAAGCAGTACAAAAAGAAAGTTTTACGAAGCATGAAATTAATCTTCAGCTGCTTGTTGGGAGCGGCTGTTGTGTATTTTAGCTGCAGTGAATGTGACGTGAGCGAGGTGGACTGCGCAGGCCCTGACGACGTTCCGCAACCTGGGCCAGCAAGGCGTAGAGGTGGTGAGCAGTCTGAAGAGCCTCGAGCTGCTGGAGCTCGGCGAGGTGAACAACCTGCCGCAGTCGTTTCCCACAGAGTCCCTGGCACGCCTCTCCAACCTGCGCCGCCTGCGCCTCGAGAAGGTGCAGGGCATCGACACACTCACCTTCAACTACCTGGAGACTGCGCGCTCCCTGCCGCAGCTCACGCAGCTCGAGCTCGTCAACTTTGACGTCAAGCCAGGCTTCGACACCATCCTCGCCAGCTGCTCCAACATCCGCAAGCTGCTCATCATACCGACCTACGTCACCCAGGTAACTTTCCACTCACCTTCGTGTGTATCATAATGTTTGTCATCTGCACCCAGCAGCACTCTGTGGTTATGCAGGTCTGTTTCCCTGCATACTCACATCCAGTTTTCACACTATGGGCCGTGGGCAGAGAGGAATCTGTCGCCACTATCACTATAAACAAAGGAAAATTGGCACTATATGGCTTGTTTCATAAGTTCATTCACATTAAATGTTAGTGTGCCTTATGTTTTACCAGTTGACTTCCCTGAATTTATAACTAACAGATATTTGTGCTTATTAATGTTAGATATAGAGAGTATTATTTTGTATATGGATAAAATTGTTGAATAACATGCAAATAGTTTCGAAGTCAAACAGATACCACTAAACATTTCATTCCAGTTATCTACAATAGAAATAAATATAATTTAATTGGTTTGACGCATGATGGTGTAGTAGGGATAGGAGCGCGTCAGCATCTTGCTAGGTGTTTTAGATCAGTCACACAGGCTCGGGGGCAGACCTTACTGAGGCGGTGTCTGCAGAATCTGGTGCTTGTCCTTAATGGTGCCTTTAAATAGAGTCGGGCGGGTGGGCCGCCGGCTCGGCACTAAGTCTAGCATGGCTAGAATGGGCTTACGGGTGTGTGTCGTTGGTGTAACCGCTAGCTTACCTCCCACTGCTGTGTGTCGAGTACTCGTCGGCGTAAGTACGGCATGGGGTCTCCTAACCCGGCTGGCTGGTGGCGACGGCGTCTGCTGGTCGGCTCTGGTGGGATGCTGTCTCCGATGCAGCAGACAGGCGTCCGACCCTCTGTTGGTGGTTGGAGGTGTTGGTCCAACGTTGGCTGGCACGGCACCTAGTACCAGGGCCAGGCCTAGGCGGAGGTAATCAACAATAGGGTGTGCAGCTCCAGGTGTTTTCACAAGAGGACCAAGCGAGTGACTGGGGGGAACTGCGAGGTGAAGCCTCAACAGCAGGCTGCGGCGTGAGCTCGTTCCCAGGGGGTCAAGTAGCTGAAGGCTGGGGCAGGTTGTTTAAGCAGGGCTTGCTTCCCAGCCAGAATAGCAGTGCCTTCCTGTCGCTCCACTTACTGCCCCTTCTGTGGGTGAACGGCATTTGCCAGGGATGAGCTGCTACGGTTCACGTCCGCAAGAGAGTGGCAGGTAACTATGTCCCTAGCTAGAGTGTATCTCAGAAAGGGTAGATCCTTCCTTGTCCGACCTGACACTCCTTCCGGCGGATGTATACGCAATGGACGGAGTGGGTTGACAAAGGTTGTAATGACGCAGTATTCTTAATTTTCGGGACAGGGACACGTGTTTCAATTACGTTTGTTTTTCCAAGCTTTGTAATATTTTTATCGGGTTTCAAAATTAAAGCCGCGGTGGTTCGTTTTATTGTGATAGTTTGTTTATCGGGCGGACTTTTGCCGTTTCGAACGTCGTAGTTTTCTGTTTTTGTTAAGCGTCAGCATTATTTAGAAACTTTCAGACTGCATCAACAGTTTGTTTGTACGACGCAGTTTCGATAACGCGTTGAAAGCATGCGTGGCCAGGCCCTTATCTCAGGAGAGGAGGGTGATAGGCAGCACAAATGCACGTGTGCCTGTCACCCTTCGAGAGTGGATTGAGGTCAGTTGAGATTCAGTCGGCAAGGAAGTCAGTTGGAAGGCAGTCGTCATACAATGCTCGCCTAGGCCGCGTCGGGCGCGACGCTAACCCCCAGATCGGCAAACTTGAACTTGCTATATTATTTCTACGCCGGTGTGGGAGGTCGCCTCATTTTCTTATTTCTTCAGGCAGTTTTTAAGAAACGTAATACTTCGGAAACGACTGTGGCACTGTTATGCACATGTATGTTTATCTGTGAACGTTTCGTACTCTGCATAATTGAACTTCGTATGTGAACGGTGTCACTAAAATAGTAAATAAAAGTATAAAACAAATACTCTGGAACTTGACTTTATTTCATATGTAATTGGCGTCCATTTTACAGAGTCTCGTATTACTCCATCTTGAGCTAGTCGAGTGCAAGTCGGCAACTTATTAGCCGGCTGTAACTGGAGCGGCCAATGTTACAAGGTGATCTAGTCTCTTCTTTCATGCTCTGTAATGAGCCTATTGTCCACGAGATGTTAAGTCATACTTAAGGAACTGTTGATTGGTATTGTGACTAATAGTTTCGATCAGCTCAGGTTAACTTGCATACTGTTCCCAAAGCATTACAAATAATTATGTCTTTGTAGGCTAGGGTTTCTGTTACTCATGTAAATACACTGATGGTCCCGATTCATTCCTCACAGGGAGAGGAATGTGCATGTGCCATGTTGTTGGTAGAGGTGAGCCACAACACAATCTCGTTGTTCCAGTCGGCGACGACGAACCGAATGGTACTGGGCGGAGTACTCCAGCTGTCAGCGACGCTGCAGCAGTTTGTGTGGGGCGTGACCCACGAGCTGCTCCGCGTGACGGAGCTGTTCGTCGACCAGTGCGATGTCGACCAGGTGAAGAAGGAACAGCTGAAGAAGGGCGACTGCATCCCGGTGCTGAAGCCGGTGCCAGGCATCGCGGCCGTTCACTCCCCCTCGGACGTGTGGAACTGCGAGGAGAAGTACGGCGGGCCCACGCCCTCTGTCGAGATCCTCTCCTTGCCCAAACTGCACAAGCTGCTCAACCTGCAGCTGCCGCAGACCAAGGTCAAGTTGCTCAAGATCCCCTTCCATGCAACCTGGCGGCAGTACCTCTCCGACATGCACGCGTGAGGCGCTGCCCCTCCTTGGTCGGTTCATACCCGCCACCTCTCATCGAGCGGCTGTCCGTTCTAATGACAAACTACGCAGTGTGAGTTGCACCTCCTGAACTAAGCAACTTGCTCTTGCAGTGGAGGCATCGTGTGCGTGCGAAACTACGGCAATACCTTTACATGGCTTGCGAACTGGGAGGTGTCGCGACTGCCGTGGTCGTGTGCGTAATAGTGGCACGAGTTGTCTAGTAGGAACGTGGTTTGCTGTGACACGACGACAGCTGCACATTCTGTTGTTCAAGTCTCGCATGTTTGTTGCATAATTAATTCTGCCGTAATATTTTTGATTCCATACTGTCAATGCAATACGAATATTAAATTACAAATTTCTTTTTGAAATACATACTTACCGTACATGTCGTACTTCATCCATCACACTACAATGTGATGAATGGTGTATTACTTATTTACATGGACATTATGTTGCATTTGTACTCATTTGAAATGTTTAGTTATTGTCAAAATTAATTAAAAGGTACTTGACTGACAAGGAAAACAAGTAATGATCTGTGANATTTGAAATGTTTAGTTATTGTCAAAATTAATTAAAAGGTACTTGACTGACAAGGAAAACAAGTAATGATCTGTGAGAACCTGTGTATGTATATAGTTGAACTGCAGCAAATCTCGGTTTGAGCTGAATTTTTATGTAATATTTGAACTGAANGAACCTGTGTATGTATATAGTTGAACTGCAGCAAATCTCGGTTTGAGCTGAATTTTTATGTAATATTTGAACTGAATATTAGTATTTTAGTATACATCTATTTGCAAAACTATATTTCCATTGTGTAACTGTGTAGATAGATGTGTTTATAATGTTTTTACTGAATGAAGTAGCTTCACTGGCTAAAGCTGGGTCGAGATACGAAGACGGACCAACTGTCCGCTGCTGGCTGTGCCATGGACGGAGAGCAAGTTTTAATGCGAGTGGTAATGTACGTTGAATGTTGTGCATAAGTGAAGATGCTGTGTGTCTACGTGTACTTAGATACATGTTTGTTTCTGTACCTTGTGCTATACATACATGTTGTCATTCTGCCATACAAGTCTTGATTACCCTTCCCACGCATGTCGTGTGCTTCATTCCATAATCTGTCAAGAGCCACCAATTTTGTATAAATAATCAATAATGGGAAGAAATTCTTAAAAATCTGTCGTGCAATGATGTAAAGNCAAGAGCCACCAATTTTGTATAAATAATCAATAATGGGAAGAAATTCTTAAAAATCTGTCGTGCAATGATGTAAAGGAATAAATACTGCAACTATATATAACGGCATAGTTTTGTTTAGATGGATTAGTAAAACAGGCCATTTTGTAATCACATCATATTAGTGCAAAATCTTGTTGATGGGATTCAGTCAACTCTCGGCAAGACAACTCCAGTNCATTTTGTAATCACATCATATTAGTGCAAAATCTTGTTGATGGGATTCAGTCAACTCTCGGCAAGACAACTCCAGTAATGAGTCCTCAAAGTACTCTAACCAAACGTGTCCGTGATAAGACGAAAGTAAATAGTACATACAGATAACACAGATGAATAATTTATTTGTGAGATGTAGTAATTGCGCAGTAAATATTCATGCAGTATTTGTAAACACTGCTGACTTAACTCACCTTCTGTGATTTGCGGTAAGGTTCTTGAAAACCAGCAAATATGGCATTTGCGACTATCGAGCAAGGGTCGTGATTGTAGTCGGCTGCTTATGTTGCAAAACTGGTTAACAATGCCATAAACTGCTACTGGTTTAGATTGTGCCCGAGAGTTTCACAGTGACTCAATTTATATTTTTGTTTTGTTTTATAAACTGACCAAAGTGCAAAACTGCAATACATTGAGTGGACGGGAAAAGACACGTACTTGAACACTGCGTTGGAAGCAAATTTCTGTAATTTGCATATTGCCAAGGGAAAAAAAAAANGGGAAAAGACACGTACTTGAACACTGCGTTGGAAGCAAATTTCTGTAATTTGCATATTGCCAAGGGAAAAAAAAAAACACACAGGTTTCTGCAATTTCATTCTAAAAACATTTTCACTGTGTAAGGAGTATTTTAATTTTATNAAAAAAAAAAACACACAGGTTTCTGCAATTTCATTCTAAAAACATTTTCACTGTGTAAGGAGTATTTTAATTTTATCAATAAAAAAAATATTTACCAGTATTTTGTACCGAGGTTGTGGATTTGGGTTGAAGTGATATATAACTTAACAATATTTTAATTAAATCCAGTTATCTACAAACGAACATAAACTGTATGTAAGTGATTTAAAAATCTTGTAAAACTCAAACGCTAGTGAACGTTCTTGGGTAGTTTTAAATGTCTTGATGAAGTACAGAATTTATTGCACAAAAATCACTGCGACATGACACGTGTGCTCTTGTAAGATTGTCCTTTCATCCTTATTGTTTATTATTTTTGAATGATTATAACAAATTTCATTTAATTTCAAATTGTTATAAAAACAACAGATACCTGTTCTAATAATAATGCATACATTTTGTTTTTGCTATAAAATTTATTTGACGAAACCAACTCATTTTATTTACCGTAAAAGTGGGACCCTAAGTATCTGACATGGCTGTGAAAAAATAGATTAATCACAAGATCATATCCAAACACACTTTTTTTTTGTATGTGAAAGTTATTGCAACAGGTGAGGCAAAAACTTTGTGTGGTGTTACAAACAAAACATTACAATATTACTCTATTTTGAAAGCTTTTTATTGATTAATTTTTTTTACAATTCAATTCTAGGAGACAATATTCCTGGCTTGGACAGTTACAGAAGTACTGCATAACATCTTTCATAAATAAGAAAAATCTGAAGCAAAACACTTTGCAGGACATAACAAGAGTTGTAAGGGGGGGGGGGAAGAGGTTAGGATTATTTTCCTGCATCTGGCAAGAGGCAGAAGAATAAATTGATATTTACAGTTTAGGAAAGCCTTAAGACGACACGGGAACACGCATTACCTCGTAAATTGGCAAACGAGCGCCCGTGGCATTTCGTTTAATAGAGTTTGGTTGGAAATAGACTCTTATTCATTCATAAAACAACAATCTTAAAAGTGTTGCTATGAAAATTATTCATCAGAACTGCACATATGAATTCAGATTACAGTGGATTCTCGAAAATACGTTTTTCGTGGACCAACAGAGAAAAACGAAGCATGCGGAAAAACAGTGAATGCGGACTTGGGAGTTTTTAGACCTGAGAAATAACGTACTAAACCTCAAAATGCATGTTTGTTTAAACCAACAGTCTAAAGCCGACATTAAAAATAACTTATTCAAGTAAATTCATAATTAAATATTCACTTAAAATTTTCGTTCTTGAAATGGAGCAAAATTTAATTTTTACTTATTTTAATGTTTTTGCACAGTGTTCCTTCATCAGCCGAGCCATTCTCAATCCCTCGGTAATAGTAAAACAACTTATTTATTTGCGACAATTTTTGCCAACTGTTACTTACCAAGCAGTTTTAAACCCCTTAAATTACTCACAAAACCCAGAACTGATAGTTTCCGATAATAATTACACTGTTAAAATACTGCGTCCATAACCTTATACCAAATTCATAGATAGTCTGTTTCATTCTAATGGTTGCCAACCTATGAGTGCAGCAAAAACATAAAAAGAATAATATGCGTAGTAAATAGAACACAAAATAATGCTGTAGGATGTAAACAATACTGTCTATGATACCATTTGTCGACTATCTGCGTTGTTTTGCATTCACGTAGTGTTGAAAACAGATTGATGCACTCAATCTTTCTTGAATGAACATCACGGAAAAACAAACAATCGGTGATTGTTGAATGCGGTCAGCAATTAGCATTGTTTAAATGGGAATTTTCACGGGACCAAAATAAATAAACAGGGGATAGAGTGTAACGGAAAAGATTAATCTAGCATCCATTGTACCATAAAAGCACAAATTACTTGCATTGTAAAACGTAAGTAGTTCAACCACGAATCTTTCTGCTACAGGTCATGCCAATAAAGAAAACAAGTGTTACGAATCCAATACTAACATGTTTTTCACTTTTTAATTTTTATTTTATTTCATGGCAGGCAGAGAAAGTGATGTTACTTAACTTCAGTCCAGTCCACAAGTAGGATATTGTAGTTGGAGCAGAGTTTGTTTTGTTTGTGGGGCGGGGGCGGCTTCTGCTTGCAACAATTATCATCTCTAATTGCATATTGTTTTGATGGAGCTGTGGAAATTTTTGCTCATAGGGAAATAACCTTACAATTATAACAACTGAACAGTTTCAACTTCACCACAAGAATAAAACGAACACAAACACATCACTCTAAGTAAACACTATAAAATAAAATGTTGGAGCTGTGCCAAATTGCTGGTGTATGGGAAAACTTTTTGCGTGTATTTAAGTTGAATTCAGGTTACTATTATAATCGAACAATGGTGTTGGTGAAGTGCAGAAATAGATTAATTCACCAAACCATGCAAGTTCAAGTGAAGGCATGTTGGTCTATTTTCATAAAAATATTTGAGAACACAGAAATCAGTAAGCACTTGTAAGGTTGTTTACATGCTTTGTTGCCGTTGACCATCAAGTAGGATCAAAACAAAAATGGTGAATTGTTTTTATTTATGCATTGGTTCTGCAATTAACGTGATTAATTGTACTTGCAAAATATGTACTCTTAAAAANAAAAAAAAAAAAAAAAAAAAAAAAAAGACTGGAAAATTCAAAATTAAGAACCATTACAGAATTAATTTTTACTATGGAAATGTTATAAATCAACTCTCAAATACAATAGGGTCTTTTTATTTTTTGTAGTGAATCTTAAGGGAATGCATCACATGCACACTTGTCTTGAAATAATATACAAAATTGATGTACTTAATTTACATACGTAGAGCAATTTGTATCAACCTGTGGGAAAGTTGAGACAAGAAAATCCACAATATGTTTGTGTTACATTGGCGCGTGATGACTGTGCGGCTGCGATGCAGTTGTACGGGAGCAAGCTTTCAGGGCAATAGGTCAAGGACACGCGAGGGCGAGCAAAGCTCTTAATGGGGTGCAGCTGGTGCTCGGCTCTAATAGGTCCCTTGGGAAAGGAATAGACGGGTAGGCCGTTGACTGCGGCGAAGTGAGGCCTCTTGGTGGTTGGGGTAAGTGCGGTCGCTGGCTCACCCCGAGTGGACTAGTCAACAACATTAGTCACTGCAACGCGAAGGTGCATGTTGGGGCAGCCAGCTGCAGAGGTGTCTGATACGACTAGGTAGGCGAAGGGCGTCGTCTGGTCACCGGCAGGCCCAGCAGGGACGGACTGCTCTGGGTGTCTTGATAAGGGGGCCGAAGAGGTTGGCTGGCGGCTTGCGCTTACTCTGGGAGAGGAGGGAGGTTAATACTGGATTCAGTTGGTGGCTGAGAAACAGGCTAGCCGGGAAGATGGTAGCAGCTGCTGGTGTATATATTTGAGCGAGGTGACATCGCATGTCCAACGCGCAGGCACTTGTGTCTGTCACCTGTCACTGGGTCTTATCTCCAGAATGAGGGCTAGGAGGAACAACGGTTGTCAACAGCCTGATGTTTAACATACTCAAGATTTACAGTTCATTCGCACATTTTGGATGATACTTACATCATATTTAGAATGCCTTGCAAAAACTGTTGTAACCATTTAAGGGGCATGGTGCACTTATTATAATTACCAATTTTTTTTGGAGGGTATATCAAAGCTACCCTTTAGTATAAATGATAGAAAATAAGTCGCTAAATTGGTTACTTTTTTGTTCTTGGTGGTGCTCTGGCTCCTGGGTGTGTCTTGCTCGCCAAACATGAGCTGTGGCAAGGCTGCTTGGCCCCTTCAACTGCACAGACATTGCGTTAAGACCCTCATTATCTCGCAACAGGGTGGAGCTTGGAACTAAAACTACAAGCTTTGTTTGTAAAAAGCTGTGGAAACTGAAGATTTTCTTTGAGGCTTTTGTTTCCGGATGCTGTGTACTGAGGGTGAAAGCACGCTTAATTACAGAGGAAAACTTTTGGTATTTGCAAAGTCAAGACTGTAAAATACTCGGAACATCGGCAGAATTGCCAATGCAGTTCACAACCAGAAGCCAATCCAAACTCTATAAAATGCTCTACTACAAAACAAATTATTAAAAGGGAATATTTTTAGACCAAGTACATTTCTTACAGTTTTGAAATACATTATATTTACAAATCACACAAACTTACTGTTTGTAATCTTAATTAATCCCTTGGGGACATAATTTTTGCAGTAAGCTAACTTTTTATTTGGATCAAGCTATTTTTCAAAGTGTTTAAACGTCTCAATATCCATCTCATTTAAGAAGACTCATTGAGAAGGCACCTACAGCAAAATATGACGAATATGCTACTAATTACATTATAAAAATGAAATGTAAATACTAACATAATGCACTAAGCAGATGTTCTGTAAATGAAATGGTACCCCACAAGACCAACCTCATGTTAACAAGAAAAAAAGATGAACCATTGTGCACCGCTTACCTTTTAAGGAGTGCAAAATCCATTTCTAAAAGACGTTTTGCACAATAATTGTACAATTTATCAACAAATTTTATTTAATTGCAATAGGAAGGAGTTTTCTGGATAACTATATATTACCACAAGACCAAAAACCACCTTACATTAATGAGAAAAAAAATTTAAAAAAAAAACCCACCGGCCAGCGGCATCATCCGGTACAATCTTTACATGCAAAAATCTGGGAGCAAACCCGCCAGGGATCGAACCTGGTTCACCTAGGTGGGAGGCGAGCAATCTTAACCACTGCGACCCCAGGGAATATTGCTAGGTAACCATCCCCCCCCCNAACCACCAGCCAAGTATGGGGATGAAACAAACCCATGCCTTGCAAATCCAACTTTGCTTGAGGATATACCTCTTGGTGATACAGTGCATCTGGAGATCATACATATACAGTAGATATCTGCCATTAGTATTTCATTTCAATTCGTGAGATTTGACAAGGGGCAAAAAAAATAAGACATTAAATTTTTTTCACTAATACCTCAAAACCACATCCTCTGATCTTTGCTGTGAGATTCCATTGTGTGTTTAGTGAGAGATGTGAAACACACCAGCTTGGCGCTCGCAGCGGGGTGTCGTACCTGCCACTGCAGGATAACACTTAATTCATTTCAGTACATCCAGGTCTTCTCAATAATTATTTCAATAATGAAGCAACTAAAAATGACATCGCACTCTGCAAAAATCATGCACCGAGACATTCCTGGAGACTAGGAGACAAAATTGGTAAGTTTCAATTTGACAAAGTTATACTTGAAAACTATGGCACTTGGTCAAATCGTGGGTCTACTGGACAGGAACCAAGTTTGGATTAATTATGTTTTATTGTATCTGGTTTCTACAATCTTCTCAACAGAGGTCTGCTTTAAACAAAGCAACCTTACTTTACATTACTAGAAATCACAATATAGAATAAATTAATAAATACGATAAAAGGACGCAGACTTAACTCCGGCCAATCATTTAATACTTCTTTTTTTTTTTTTTTTTTTTTAACATAAATTACATATCAACAAATTTTAAGGTTGACTAGATATGTTATTCAAAGGTTTATTTTCATCAGTCGTGGTGGTATCACTATATTTCAGGCTTCTATCGTCTTAACAGATACTCTTGCCGCTCATCAAGTNTTTTCATCAGTCGTGGTGGTATCACTATATTTCAGGCTTCTATCGTCTTAACAGATACTCTTGCCGCTCATCAAGTTTAAAAGTTGTATAGCAGCAAATTTGAGAAATAAAAAGTAAAATCCATAAAACATTTTTTCCAAGGAAAACTGTAAACATAATAATTACCTAAATGTAAAATGCCTGGAAAATTTCTCAAGTGTGCATGTTTTAATTGTTAATGTTGAGGATAACTTAACTTTCCCACAAACACCTTGNTTTTCATCAGTCGTGGTGGTATCACTATATTTCAGGCTTCTATCGTCTTAACAGATACTCTTGCCGCTCATCAAGTATAAAAGTTGTATAGCAGCAAATTTGAGAAATAAAAAGTAAAATCCATAAAACATTTTTTCCAAGGAAAACTGTAAACATAATAATTACCTAAATGTAAAATACCTGGAAAATTTCTCAAGTGTGCATGTTTTAATTGTTAATGTTGAGGATAACTTAACTTTCCCACAAACACCTTGNACCTGGAAAATTTCTCAAGTGTGCATGTTTTAATTGTTAATGTTGAGGATAACTTAACTTTCCCACAAACACCTTGAACAAGTGCTGTAACAGAATTGCGATCTTGGTACATTTAATAAATGTTTAACACATCTATATATTTATGTCAAAGAAAAAATTACTAGGGATGGGTTGAATAACAAAAAATATCGGTTCCGGTACCAATTCTACAATTTAAAAATCGGTTCCATTTTGAATACTTGCATTTTGCTTGCAACTTCATTCAACCAATGCAGGTAAAATTCATTTAATGTTTTATTTAACATACCAAAGAATAGAACAATAACAAAGTGACTTCTATTCTAAATTACATATGTCTATTTGAACATAATTTAAATAATAAGGTTAGTAAACATGTAACAAATTATTCTTTTTTTTTTTTCATTAATAGGTGTATCTTTGGAAAATACTTTAACTAAATAACTTGCAGTGCTAAAAGCCACGTGGCTTTGACCTATGGTCATTAAAAGAATGTCAACAACTCCAGTGGGGGCCTTGCTTCTTTTACATAGTGACCTGCTGTTGTGTTTTTTTTTTTGCTGTGTTGGAATGCCACACCTCTAAAAAAAAGTACCTTCTCCAGCCCGCTTGGCTAGGCTATCCTCTGCCTTAGGGAAACAAATAAGGCGTGGAGAAATGTATCGATCAGCTAGCAGTGTTGCTTACAGGGGCAGGCTGAGTGATAAAGACAGAAGGGAGAGGCCAGTTTATGACTACCAGTCTTTAATTTTTTTTTTTTCATGTATGGTGCACCCCAGAATTTTTTATTTTTATTTTTGGGGAAAAGGGAGCGCTATACAGGAGGTAGTTATTTTTGTAAGGACAGAGTTTTACAGTAAATTTATTGCTTTTTAGAAACGAGAACCGAGTAGTAGTTGTTAACCTAAGACTGGTTCAGAGTCAAACCCCAAGAACCGGTATAAATTGGAACCGGAGAACCAAACCGACCCATCCCTAAAAATTACATTACCTATACTTTCAGAACAGAACAATCATTGACTCTTGAAGTTAAAATTTGAATTACACAACAATATTCTATACTTAAAAATATTTACAAAAAAAACTGGTGGAAAATTTTTCTGAAAGGAATACCTAGGTTATAAAGTGCATGTACGCTACATTCCAAACCTATTCAAACCAAAGTTTGTTCCTTGCTCATGGTTAAATCATATACAGTACAGTAGAGTCCTGTTATAGCGAGGTGTTGCAGCTCCAGGTTTGATATAACTCTCTCCTCGCTATTCCAGAATTGGACTGATTTTGACTCAAAAAACCACCCTAAAATTGTTTTTCAACCTATTTAACAGGAAAATAACCTGTTATATGAACAAAATGTTAGTTTATTTTAACAAGTGGGCATGTACAGATACGATCGCTGATTACATCAAAATGAGCAGAAAACCTGACTGCACCACGCATGTATAGCCACTCCGCCCACAACCGATTACTCGGCTGCTTCAGCATTGTCCCACAATCAAACTCGGCCACCACATCAACGCACGACCACCTCAAACCAAATAATAACAGCTATTCATTGGAAAATTATACATTTTTAATGAATGGAACCTGGAAACATTATTCCAAGAAATCTTTGCGATTAAATAACTCCTCCATCAAGGGCAGATATGATTACTCGTTGCATTAAAATGGGGATAATAACCACAGCTTAGCCTACAACTGTTGCCTGAAAACAGCTCCTAACTGGAAAATTGTACATTGTCAATTAATGAAACATGTAAACTTTATTAGAAGATATATTTGTGATTAAAATCATACCCACCACGGGCAGACGCGATTACTGAATGCATCAAAGGTTACGTAAAAAACTGACCAGACTTGGGGATAAGATAATCTTGACATTGCTTTTCTCTGTCTGATAGTAAAATAAAGTGACATGTTTGTAAGTTACTAGTGTTGCGATAAAAATAATTCCCTACGAGTTTATAAAAGTGTGTGAATTATTAACGAGATCAATTACTAGCATAAAGACGGTGATGACAAGTTTGGCCTAACATAACGACATCTCACTATTTGTGTTCACACCCAATTTATTTATGAAATGTTGCCACAAATTACCAGTATTTACTTGAATAAACAAAGTAGAATTTACGTGAAATGATTGTTGAAAATGGGAAGCGATGTAGGGCTTACTCGAAACCAGCAAAAATTAAAGAAAACATGATAAAAATTAATTTAAAATAAGTTTGTTAGGCCACAGCGATAAAATGTAGCAGTTGTGTCTCATCTTTAATTGGTATGCTACAGTACCACAAAATGAAAAGAACTACAAATATCTACGTATTAAAACTGAGGCGTAGGTGGCTGGAGTTGAGCGGGCCGTCCAGCGTGTAGGCACGTGTCGCCCTCGGCCGGCCACGCGCCACCTTCGCAAGCAATAGCGCCGCAATAGCTGCTAGATTGGACCCGAAGATACCGGTAACCAAGCCGTGAGGGTCGCTACTCATCCTGTTTGCGCTTCTTTTGGGCACAAGGGGAGATAGTGTTTACTCTTCTGGGGTATCATTTTATTCGGAAAACGTCTGCCTGTATAAAATATTAATATTTTATTTATACATTAAAATATATATATTTTGGTTTATACTCTAAAATAATGAGGGGTGCATAGCTTATACAAGGGCTTGGTTTATTCAAGTAAATATGTAATTTTTGTGGCTGTAGAACAATTGCCGTTGCCATACCTTGGCCTTGAAATCACACGCACACCCATACAGATGAGTGTGCTGTTGATAGAAGGCTGACCTCGCAGGGATGCAGTGTGGAAAGGAAGAAACAAAGGAATGCATTGGTTGTAGTCCGACACATTCATTACACACGCACATATCAACAGCACGTGCTACATTTATTCATACGGAGTTCACATGGGATTGAAGGAATGCAATAAAAATAAATAGCGTAAGTTTCAGATAACAGAACTACATGCTCCACTGTAGAACAGAAGTGTTTGATATTCAGTTACAGTACATTGTTGTGATAAGTTCTGCTTGAATGACGTTCTTTTCCAAACGAAAGAGGGTTCAAAAGGGGAGGAGTTGAAGGCTGTGATTTACAACTTTTAAACACAATAACATCAACATCCAAAATAATAATCAATAAATCAAAGCAGAAAATGCAAGTCGTATAAAACCAAACAGTTGAAAGCACAAAGACTGTGAACGACTACGGAAATGCACAACAGGATCGCCTGAGGGGAAGGAAGAAAGGGCAGGATTATACTTTCAGAGCAATGCGCTTGGGTGGCCAATGAGGGAGGTGAGGTGGCAAGGCAGAAGAATGCGACATGACAGCAGCAGAAGGCATAGGGGGAGCGGAGCTATGGCAGACGGTCATGAAACTCGCAGCAAGCCCACTTCACACGATCTTGCTGTACATGTTTCTACTCATCAAATCACAATTTTTCATGAAATATTTTTGCGATTTTTTGACTGTTCCTTAAAAAGACCTAGATGCGGGATTCTACTGTACCATGTTCTATAGTTATAAAGCACAAAATTTTATAAAGGAATTTCTAAAGTGACTTGTGTTGCAGTGCAATGCTTATGTCTAATTACAAAATACAGAGCAGCACTCACTGCTGCTCGTGCAGAAATACTGAGCTCAACTTTCGCAAGTGACAAGATAGGACTGCTCTGGACTTTCGGCAATACCTCGAGTCAAAAGTATATTTAGTTGTTCAGGTAACTACAGTATTCCCTCACACTGCGTGCACAAGATACATTGTACTTGAACACGTTAGCACGTAATACCGTAGCAGCGTGGTTCAGCGCTCGTCTGCATTGGCACGTCGATAAGAGCCGAAGAGAGATGGCGAGGCGAGGCGCGGCACTAGGATAAGCAGGAGGTACGGCTGTGTTGCGTGCAGCAGGAACTGTGCGGTGTAGAACAACGCGGCGTTGTGCGTCGGTACGAGCTGAGTCACTTGCTGGAACCCCACTGCCAGCAGCAGGGACCCTGCCAGACGCAGCCCCCAGCCTGAATCCCCACGCAACCTGCCACAGACACGTCCATCTGCCAGTTCACAACTCTTCTTATTGTACAACACGGCTATAGCACTTATAAAAGCCCTTCTTAAGATCTACTTGTATGCACATCTGGTATTCTTCCATCATATACAACATAACATTGCCATGGTCATGATCACTTTATTCATGCGTCAGTCTAGTAAAACTCTAAAATTATTATAAAAGTAAATATTTTACAAATGTGTTAATTCTTACACATAAGGTGGAAACTCAATCCAAAACAGACATTCCTACGACAGGAAAGGAAGGGAGCTGGGCATGGCTTGTCGCTTTACCTCTGGCTCTATCTCCTTCCCCTTACCTTGTTCGGCACACTCACTGAGAAATGTTTGGACGGAAAAAAGAGAAGCTTGTATTGGTGAAAAATTAGAGGATATGATACTTTCTGATGAAAGAGAGTAATAAAAAAATATGGACAGAATACATTAAGAAATGTTAAAACTAAGATGTAGCAGAAGGTAGGAGTGTGCCTACAAACATGACGGAACACTAGTAATGCCGAGGTAGCCTCCACTGTAAAAGCTCACTGCCTTGCCAACATGCAGCAGAAACAGCGGGAAGAGAGGGGCTCACCTGATGGCCAGTGGGGCGCACAGGGTGACGCCGAGGAGCGCGCCACACGAGCGCACCAAGGAGAAGAGGGGAGTGGTGTTGACGTGCAGGAACTCTGGGCGTTCACACCACTTGAATGCCAGCCGCACAGACCACTGGGGGTCCACGCCCAGCAGTTTCTGCAGCCAGTAGGCGGCGACAGCAGCCGTGCACAGGAACAAGGAGAGCAGGAGCAGCGCGGGGCGTGAGCCGTAGCGCCACCAGGAGACGGGGGAGTCTGGGTGCATCAGCAGCCACGCCACAAACACGCCCCCCAGTGCACCCAGCACACACTGGTGTGGGAAGTGCGTGGCGACGTAGAGGCGTGACAGAGACACCAGCAACACCAAGCTCCAGTAGAACGCCCAGACTGCGGTTGCCGTGCTGCGTGGCGTGCCCTTGCTGCCGCACAACACAACACACAACACACTACACTACATGAAGAACTGTGACCCAGGCCACAACTACAATAACACAGAGACCCCCTCAAAGATGTGACTACCGGATTACATCCTCACCACGTTGACTTACATCTGTGCACAGGGCACTTCCTTCTGTGTTCTGCTGCCCCAGCATTGCATGTCAACCACGCATCACATTTATTTATATTTCAAATAATAAGAAAAATAACTTTTTTTTTACATGAAATTGTTAAGGGCCCTGTTTTTTGGGCTGTTTCCATGTTTCAGATTCTCCACGCTTATTATCCACGAGGCTGGCGTCAGACTGCGTTGCACATCACAGCCTACCCCGGCACAGGCAGGTGTCTGCTAGCTGTATTGTGCCACAGCCCAAGTTTGTTGGTGATCATTCAGTCTTCCCTGTGCTGTGCCCCCCTCTTGCACTGTACTTACCTTGCTTATGATCAACATTTCTCATCTGGTGCCTAGGTTTTTAAATAACCTTCAAACACTGCAAACAGCAGTAATGTGCGGTCAGCGTTAACTGGTGGATGCTGCTGGTATTATCTCTGTGTCACCTGGTATCACTGGGTGGTGAAGTGTCACAGCTATTGCCAGCTCTTTCAAAATGATGAATTTTGAAATACATTTGCAATCTTTGTTAAATTTTGAGTTTGAGAGCAGCAACAATTTCAAGTAAGTGAACACTTTGCTTAACAACTCAGGTATTTTGTTTATTTTGATAGTACAAGTCAATGCTGAAATTATGATTACCGAAACAAAAGGGTTTTGTGCGCCAGTACACTGCTCACCACCGACAAAGCTAAATGCAATCTGTAAGAGTGCTAAGGAGCTCATTAGCTTTCCTAACAGGGAACCTGCACACATCAGCCTCAGCTCACTCGGGCATACCTCACACCACTCAAGGCCAGAAGAGGTTGGACTTGTGCTGGCAGTGGTCGATACTTATCTCCTGAATGGAGAATGCACCTTCATCTGACACTGCAAGCCATAGCCACTATCAGCAGAAAGGAAAGAGAGTGTGATACCCCATATGGCCAGTGGCCGAGTCAGCTACCGGGTATTACAATTTTTTTTGTGTGTCAAGTTCTATAATTCCATGATTGTACAGTAGTCTATTAATATTATTAAGATTTTGTTAAAGTCGTTTCAACTGTAATTAAATGCATGTGAATTCAAAGAACAGTGACAAACATTCTGCTCAGAATTTTTAGTATGATAAATTAAGATGACGCTCAATTATTTGGAAGTAAAAACCCATTATAAAACAGTTTTATATTCAGCAAAATGTCTTATTTATTTATACAAACTAAATACTAATGACACCCTGAAGCCATGTGGTTTAGAAGGTTGTTGTGCAGTACAACTGTTTGATGTTGGCATTGGTGAACCATGTGGCCAACATGCACACACTGTAATGTAGATATGAAGTGGGGCTAGTTTCTGGGACACAACCGAGGACGTGGGCGGACACCAGTCCACAGTCCAGCCAACAGTGAAGAGTACAGGAGATGTAGCACACGGTACCAGAGGTGGGCTGCGAGCACGTAGGCGACGGCCCCGTAGCCCATGACGTGCCCGGAGGGACTGCCTGGGCCAGTCTCGCACGTCAGCGGAGTCTGACGCAGCACAGGTGCACGCCCGCCGTACACAGGCGTCTCCCGCACCCACCAGTACGGCCGGTCTTCCATCAGCATCCTGCAGTACGCACACAGTCGGAACACGCTGCACATCTCCGTTACAACTGCTACTTCCAACCCCCTCCCATCCTCACACACTACACTACAGAGAAAATACGAGAATATACTTATTTTCAATGATTCTTTAATTATTATCCTTTGCTATTTTTAACTTTTGTTCATCATCTTCTGTCAGTACTGTGCATGCAAAATCCATGCAAGAAAGCACTCTCATACAAAATTTGATACGAGAATATTTCATGCAAGGCACATCTGCTACAAAAGCAGAGATAAAGTAGGTCCTATTTTCAAGGGAGTTTAGCACAAAACTACTGATTAACTACTGACATATGAACTAGAGAGATAGGAGAAAATTAGAGAATATAGCTGTGTGAAGAAGAATCAGGCAAAAAATATTCATTATGAAGAATTCTTGAAAATTTTGTTTTGTTAATGGACTGGAATTCAAATAGCGTTGTGAGATTCTTGGGACGAATAAAAGACATAATTAGATATGTGCTACTTGATAGCCATTACTTTTAAACAGCATGTGTTCACAAGATTTCATTAATAAAATTATTTCTAGTTAAGATATTCTAAGACCATCAACTTTTCTCATGCAAGGATGTATTTTACTGCATGTTTGATTTAAGGACTAGTTCCTCGTGCGGTTTCCTGATATTCTCACATGAGAAATCTCATGCAAGGCCTTGTATAGAATTTAATGCGAGGCCTTGTATGGAATCTCATGCAAGGCCTTGTATGGAATCTCATGCGAGGCCTTGTATGGAATCTCACGCGAGGCCTTGTATGGAATCCATTTGCATCCTGTAACTACTGCTTAAGTGAATTAAAGCCACAACATCTGGAACGGAAGTACTCACCACTTGAGCAGCGTGTTGAACCACTCGGCAAGCGCAGTGGTGACCAACATGTCTGCGCCGAGCGACAGCCGCAGGCCCGCCACCAGCGGCACCACGTACAGGAAGGTGATGAGCGGGTCGGAGGCCTGCGACACCGCCAGGAAGAACCAGTCGTGGTGCGGAAATCTGCACACACGACAGTCCAGACTCACGGTGGTTGCCCGTCTCCCCATCGTCCTTCCTCGGTCAGACACGTGTGCCTAGCGACAGGGAGCTGCGATGCACCCCGACTCACCAACCACACTTGCCATGTGAACACATGCAGTAAGGGCACTGCCTCCTTACTGCATCTCTCTAAAGTTCACAACCCAAAAATAAATTCCTGAGCTGCTCGCATGTACAAAGCGTTGAGTTGTTGAGTGTGAAGTGCAGTGGAGATGGAGCAGCAATGGAATGCAAGGGCAAGAGGAATGCCCTGAGAAACCTTGCCAGCCAACAGCAATATCCGTCAGAGTACCCAAATATGAAAAACTGGATGACTCCACTCGGAACTGAACTCGGTTGCCTTTGTACGAGGCGAGTAGTCCAACTGTAATATTGTGGCTCCCAGAATTACAAGGAAATAACTGTGCGACTCAAACTATGGCTTTTCAGATTACGTAATTCAAAACCTCTGCTACAACTCTTACGTGTTTGGCAAATCTCTCACCAGCGGAAAAACTCGTACTCAATTGCCAGACAGGCAACCACATCAACACTAAATTAGAATTACAGTGTAGTCAATGTCCTTTACTAAGAAACACGGCAGAGGTAATCACAAAGTATAGGGACTTCTCTGAAGGAAACATCTGACAGGTACAAAAAGTGTATATTTGCTTTTTGCTAAACTTAACTTTGTTGATAAAAAAACCCTGGCATCTTGTAATTTAATGCATGGATTGTATTATGAAATATAGATACTGTTCCAGATGTTCAGATGTGTATAGATTTTCTGCCATGTCCCGTGTCCCTTTACGCCCTATAGTGCCAACCTAACGTGAACAAAAATGAAGCAAAAGACACAAATTAGTGCAGTCATTTCAATACATTTTAATGTTGGTTTATACGCAGATTTCAGGAGTGCAGACAATGGTCCATGTATGTATGGATCCTTAAGAGTTTCACCATGTGAAGTGTTAGTGTACGGAAGTTGGTGTGCGTTGGGAGTTGAAAATTGTTAAATTTGAGTGTGAATGTGTCTGATTTTTTGAGTTATTTGTGTTTGGCCTTATCTTTTAGATAATTTAGTATATCACTGTGCTAACAGTAACTGAATTAGCAATGGACAGTGATTATTTCTGTTACTACTGTCTTTTAGGCCAGGTACCTGTTGTAAGCGATTAACTATGGTGCAGTGTAAAGTTCAGAAGAATGTTCAGCTAGCCACATGGTTAGAAACTAGTTGTCTCTCTTCACTAGTTGTCTCTCTTCATTCTTTCTAAAATGACAAATTCCCATGTACTTATACTTTACCAACCAAACACAATTATTTGTGTCAAATGTACCTATTTCTCTGCATAGCATAATCAATGTTCCTGCCATTTTCAGTGTTGGCAAGGTGATTACTTCAGTGTATTTGTTGACGATTGTGATGGTAATAGATTCCTGTGTTTTGTTTATTATATGTTTGCAACTATACCTGGGTTTCGTAATTACATCTAGCCACAGAAAAATTAATTCACGCAAAATCTGCAAAACGTTTGCTACCCCCCGCCCACAAGCACGATTTACCTGATTTGTACGTATCCAGCAACATTGCAAGAAGCATGTATGTCAGCATATGCTTTGAGCTCGCTATCACTCGCGCTCTGGAAAGCAGAGCAGCACATATTTTGCACGGGTTTGCTTTTCGTGAGCCATTTACAGACATGTTTGAATGTTTTTCGTGTATTTCAGCATTTCTTATGGTGGCATTTCCTCCATTTTCTATTGCTTTTATCCCACAATTTCCCTGATCTCCTTAGCATCACGATTTACAAACGTAACAATGTGCCTACGGTATGTGATTATTATTCAGCATGATTCATATAAATTTCTAGAACTTTTTCTTTCAAATTGTTGGTAGGCCTAAGGCCTCTGTTCCTCACAAGTACCCACACCAAGTACGAGGATATTTCATTTCGTCAAGGACAAAGAATACTTTCATTGCCAGTGGTCTTTCAGGACATGTTACAAGAAGAAATAAAACATGTGCAATATAAATAAATGGGTGTATTTATTATATTGAACTAACAGTTCTTCAATCTCTGGTGAATCACTTTGCATGCTTGTTAACATTACTCGTGGATTGATTTGTTTGGATGTAGCATTTTTCACACATTATTGACAAACTTTGTTGCTCTAAATATTACGTACATTAATTTATTAAGCTCCATAAAAAAAGTTGTTCTGCCTTGCAGAGTGGGAAGAAAGCGGGCACAGAAGACGTGTTTCTTAGTCAAAGTGAACAGTGAACTTTCAGCAACTATTTAGGGGAGAGCAGTAGTGTGGAAACGTCGCGGGTGCAGCACGCACTCTCTTACGTCAGAAACAAGTACTGCAGTGAAGCTTGTACTAGTGGTCCACTACCACTTGCAGTGGATGGCGTAGCTGCTTTCATTTTGTTACATTATACTCAATATTGAATTAAACAAAATGTAGTCAAGTGAGTCGACGTACGTGACAGACAGGTGCCCAACGTGGGGCTCCAGTCTGTCACGTATGCTTACTACGAGACTACATAGGCTCTCATCTTAGTATTGGAAACCATCAACCAACACTGCCATTATTAACATTTTTTTCCATATATAAAGGATCAAGAAATAGCACCACTATTTCGGCTATCAGTTGTGTACAATATGCGCCAGAACTCAATATGAGTTGATATTATTCTAGTAATGGTCACAGCAGAATGTGACATTTCTTATGAATTAAAATCATCAGCTTTAGTATATGACAAAATGGAAAAATACAACTATTTAAATATTTAAAAAAATTAAGCCCAGAGAAAAAATATTAATTAAAACTGTGTGCTGATGGGCTAATACATAAAACTCCAGTTATTAATAATGGACTAATGATTCAGCCAGACATCAACTAGGCTACTTACTACTAAAGTTTCTATTTAAGGGTGTTTGTAAAGTTGAAGAACCCACATCTCTGTCTTCACTACAAGGATGATGGACATGATCATATATATTTAAACAAATATATTTCCTCAAAACTTCAAAAAATATTTTTATAGTAAAATTTGTATTTTATCACTAATTTTCTCACCAGATCCAAAATCAGCAAGCACAAATAATAAAACCGTGCATAGATATTAATAAACGCTTACTTAAGTCCCGAACTAAGAGAACACTGCTTTCTTTTGTCGGCATACCTCCTAAGCATCTTACCGAACCCAACACATTAAAAGCACAAGTCATGCAGTTATGGAATGCACCACGTATTGTATCCCCCAGACATCTGACAAGCTGGCTACACGAGGAGGTAACGGTAACAACACCCAAGAGGCAGACGCCACTAGCATCAACTGACCACTTGTGACACGTACAGTGCAACATAAGAAAAGTGTTAGAAATTTAATAAAACCCATTAAGTTCTCAGTGATATTAAATAGTGTGCTACATACGCGCATCTAGGTAGTGGTCATTACCATAAGTGTCGCGCAGCAAGACCAGTGTGTGTGTTGACGTAAGTAATGCCATCACATACAGAACTGCCATAGGCAGCATACATTGTCTCAACTGAAAACATGATTTTCAGACTATAATGAGGCCAGTTGCTTATTATAACTTTAAACTAATTGTCTATGCTGATCAGACATTGAACTTGTGCTGGTGGTACCAACTGGTACTTAATATGCCAGATTTTTTATTATTTTATGGTGTTTTGATGCCAAGGTGTACGTGCATTTGTGTGGTTTTTCAAATTCCAGCACAGCTTACTTCACACAACATAACTAACTTATTTCACAAAATGTAACTTAATTCCAGTTGTAACTGCCTCTCAATACTAGAAAAGGTTTTCTCATAACGCTCCACCAGTAGTTAAATATTCTTTGTACGTTAGCCTTGTCATCCGACATCAGGCCAACGTAAGCCCATCATGGGCCACGCACGCATTAGACACAGGATTGTGTGTTGCATGTGTTTGGTGCATCAGCACATGGTATAAAGTGTAAAGTGCAGTGAAGATAGGCCCGACGGCCCGAAGACAACAGTGAAAAAGGGTTTTGTTAGCAATTAAGATTTTTATGTATGTATTGTGCTGTGCACTCCTGTGCATGTTTTTGTAAATTCGTGTAGTATATTTTCCTTCCATTTCGATGACGCTTTATTCTTCATGCCCGTGGTCTGCACGGGGCCACCACTTCCAGTGCAGGCTTGTATCCCCGCTTCAGACGGCCATTGGGCAGTCTCTCCTTGGAGCTCGAGCCAGACGGATGCGTGTCGCAAGGCCTGGGGGGGCCTCGGACCACGTGACTGTGGAGACCTCGACTTTGTGCTCACTGATATGTTAGTTCCTGTCTCATAATCATTCTGAAACATTTTTATTTTACCCCCGCAGCCAGCCTGGCGCTTCCATTGATTCGGAGGCCCTTAAATAATCATGTCGCCTTAGAGCATCTGTTCTTTTACGTAATGCTATGAAGATTAAAGACTTTTCTTTGTATGCTTTTGAATTTAATAGTGTTACATGGAAAATAATCGAGGCCCAGACGTTTGGGCATCAAATTATGTGTTAATAGCATCTAAGACCTTACTGCATAACCTTGGTGTGTGGGTGTGAAAAGAAGTAGTCTATGCAAATACAATGAAGTGTTTGCCTTGTAAGCAAGAGAAAATGTTCAATGTTTAGTTATTCTGAGCATTGTCGGGCGTACGAGTGATGCATAAAAAATATCCTGTTGCGCAGCTTACTTCCTCCATGTACGTGGCGGCGAGCTGAAATAAAATGACGCCAAGCAAGTCTGCTTCCCTTTGACTGGCACACAGCGTGGTGAAAAATACTTAAAACTTCCAACTGTAATGAAATTAGGTCCAACTTCTACTTGTAATCACAGGTAAGTAGTGAAATGAACAGTTCTGACAAACTAAAAGAAATGCTTAATGGAAGCAGAAATACGTGACACACATTACCCTTCAAAGAAACATACGCGAACACAAGACAAATATTCATACCATTTGTATGAACATGAGAACAAAACACATGAAAACCACTTGAAATTAAAATGCTAACTACTCCAAATTCTACACAAAGCATTACACATCCATTTGGTGCAGAAAATTGTAATTTTATTAAGGAAAGTGTACATGAAGGGTAAGAATTTATTGATAATCGTAAACTTAATCAGTTCAGGAAACAATACATAATTAATTAAAAGTCCAATGAAAACTGCTGTCATTCAAATGGTAATTCAGTTTTGAAGAAATTGGTAAAACTAAATCACCTCTCAAAATAGTATCAAACAAAATAGATAATTTATGTGAGAAGTATAATTGTAACTGGTTAATTTATTATTCAGCATTTAATATTAGGAAAATGTTTGTGGTTTTGCACGGCTTTAGAGCAAGACATCTCATCTACTGGCTTCTGGTTAGCATCCAAACCAAAATTAACATCCTTGTTAATTTCTGAAAATCAATTTAAAAGTCCAAATGTCACTCTCTTAAATTTCACAATAATTTAGCAATTCAAATAGAGTAGAAGTGTTTGCAGCATACATATGTAAAATAATTTAAATTTGTATTACCAAGCCCTATGTAGGTCATACTTAATCAGCTTTGATGGATACGGTAATGCAACTAGGCGCATCTCAAACACCTTTCCTACCATTACGATGGGCAGTAAGTACTGAAGTAAAGGAATTCTTGCAGACAAACTATATGATGTACCGCTTTTCATGGCGTCTGAGGAGAGAGTAATTAGCAACGAGGTTCACACGAGGACGTTAATTAAAACGGGAAATTCCTAAAAAACGTCGCTTCTTGATACGTCACAGTCTTATCAGTTCTGTACTTTAATGCATTCCTCCGTGGCCAAAACTGCTGGATTAAACCAGGTAAATTGCAAAGAGAAAACAATGACAAAATAATTATCACGTCCAAAGATAATTAAGCTCAGTTCACTTAACAAAATAAAAGAAAGTAGAACTGTCAAAGTAAGTGAAAATGTAAACAAACCTAAATAAATCAATAAAATTTAGAGGTGATTTCCTGGATTATAATTCTAGCTAAGCCTGCGGGTGGAGGCTTTAAAATTGACGTTTCAAAATAAACAAACATTTAACTCAAAAGAAATGAAAACATAAACAAAATGCTTCAAATTCATATAATTGTTCCACACCGCAGAGCTTTCTGTACAGCTTCCCTAATTGCTTTTGAGTTCACGGAGCACCCCACACATTTTGTTGTGATTTTAATGTGTATTAAATGCCGGATGACTCTGGATCCAACATGCAGGTGGTCGTCCTTAATTCCTACACGTAAGTGACCCAGCCTACCTGTACTTGCGTTTGGCAACGGCTCCATGGCCTACAACGAAGCAAAAGATAGTGTATTGGCATCAATGGACTTGCCACGTGGCGACGTAACGACCCTGGTAAGTCTCTGCTTACCGCATTGCTGCACACATAATCGTGGCCTGGCGCCCTGGGATCATACATACAGCTTCACTTCCATTTACTAATTGATGCCAATTACAAATTTAAATTGTGATATTTGCAAGGGTTTTTCTGTTTTTTTTAATGTGAGTATGTTTTACCGCTAATGGCTCGGATGACCGGTACCTGCTGCCGGCCACACCAACTATCTTCCTAGTTTGTACTGGATCGCGCCTGAGGTAGGATGTGCATGCACACATGGGAGACTTCATACAGTGTGTTAACTGATACAGTAATTCTGTCATAATTTGTGATATACCAGAAAGTTTCATGTTTTTGTCTCACTCTTCTCTCAGCAGCTCTCGTATGCTGTTGACATAAGGGAGCTGAAATTTAACGTTTACAGACTTAGCGATTGACTTTGCTACCCCGTTCGTAAATGCTTGCAATGCTGGCAGCAACTTCAACCTTGCATGTTCTTTGTACACCTAGCACGAACCGTAACTACTGCATTAATTGTATTTGGTATTTAATTTGCGTGATGTGTTCCATTGACCTACCTGTCAAACGTTTGATCTGAGTCTGCCACGGTACGTAACCACCAAGTGTTAAATTTACATGTACCCGCTCTTTGAAAAATAAATAAAACTTTAACTGTGTGTAGCCTACGGTAATTTTTTGCAAGAGGGTACTAGCGTGGTCCTCGACCTAAACAAGAAAGCACTGCAATTAGTTAGGTCCTCAGTTGCTGTGAATGCTGTTACGTGCACACAACCACTCGTTACGTGCACTCCTCCACCATGGTGAATCACCACACCCAACACGCATCCACGCATTTATGATGGGTGGCGCCTTCTCCGGACACCTAAGTCGATCTACAGGCTGCCTCGACTGCCGACGAGACCGGAAACACAACAAATTAAATATGAGTATATAAACAACTGTATCTACGCTTCACAAGCTCACTTTTAACTTTCATTTTCATTGTTTATTTCAACATACGTAAACATTTCCTCTTTTTCATAGCACTCTAGGCTACAAAACTTTTAGTCCAGTGGAGATAATCGAAGCCAGGGGGGACTTATCAAGCAAATTCCATGCAATTAACACCGAAAGTAACATTCGAATGCCTTTTTTACTAAACATCGCCGTACCGGCGCGCTATTGGCAAAAAATTGCGACAAAAACTACAATAACACGATGACAATAACTTACATGGTCTGCAAGTACATGATAACTGTCACACCAACGGTGTTCAACTGGTCCATTAAAACGTTCATTGTGAACTGCAGATTATTTTCGTAAGCTCAGCACTTAACTCGGGACCTATAAAAACATTGCCAATTGCCAAGTCGAACTAATCAATAGGCGGGAACATGACTAATAATAAACATTAAGCAAGTGTAACACAAAATTTAAAGAAAAAGTAAAATAATAATCTCGTGTAGCAAAACACTATTCAAATAGGAAACTCGACAGTAAAGTAAAACAGACAAATAAATCAGAAAACTACAGTGACGCCAATAAAAGTGAAAAAATTCCTATATTGCAATAGAAATTTCCCATTTTACAAGTAATAATTACAATTCGTGAATATGCTTGGATTAACTCTTAAACAATACATGCAAAGCATTAGTGGAATGTGTAAATGTGCACAAACAGTAAAATAACACAGTTATTGTGTAAGTATTACAAGTGAGGTTCAATGATATTCATGTTATAAGTACTAAATGTTATATTATCGATAAGCAAAATTATGTGTAAATTATTACTATTAAATTTTCAAACCTTCTATGTGTTAGCTAAGCGTTGATTTGTTTTGGTCATCTAAATTTCATGGCTAAGGCGCCCTTCCATTTCTTGGTTAGTTCAGTATTAGGTAAGTTCAAATTTAATTTTTTGTATAGCAACGACCGCTGGCAGGCCTTGTGAGTCAGGTCCACTTTAATTGGCATTGCATACATCTAACTGTGTATACTATTCAGCAATACAATTTACTTGATATAACCGAAACTTGTGAATTCTCTTTTTTGTGTTGTATCTCGGGCCCTGGCCCTATCCAGGAAGTCATCGACGCCTCAACGAGGCATTCTTCATTTATAAGGTAAAAAGGTAATATTAAGACATGCCAGGGAGCTTGAACACCCCGGCTATATATAACTTTTTCCTGTAAATTTGTACCGTGTGTGTCAGGGGATACAGCCACGTGGTCGTTCAGCCCACGATCCTGAGAACGGTGACTTCGTTCTCACCTAGTGAGTTTGTGCCCATTCTATTCGAAATATGAATATTGTGTAATATTCTGACTTTTTCTTAACATAGTCACCGGACGACGTTCGCATAACTACCCCCGACCGTAACGTTAGTCTTTACCTGCGTGTCAACAAGTAACGTTGGATAGGTTTATCCAAAGAACCCTCTATAATTGCTTGCATGCAGACTCAGGTAACAGGTTTCGGGGAATCTTCCACCCTAGCCTATATGCAAATTTTTATCATGGCATATGGGCTTAAGCCATGCCACAATGGAAGATTCATTGCATAAAACATGAAATAGAGTTCTTTATCAAATTAATGTTTGCCTACATGGTCGCTTATATATGTATGGTTCTATGGAATATTTGGCCATCTACTTGCGGTTTTCATAGACTTGTCGTAATTGGTAATGTATAATTTTCGATGTAAAGTTTCCTACAATATTGAAATTTTAGCCAATGGTATAGAAGATTGTAGATACATTTTGGTTATTTTGTTTTGAGAATGAGCGTAAGACTGTATAAATAGAAATAAATAGTAATAAAAAACACATAAATGTTATCAGTTTATAAACAGCATTGGGTGAAAATTCTGGCAATAATTCGTTTTTATTTAACACAAAGTTCGAATCTAACAACAAAACGATTAGGCTCTGTGCACAAACAGGTAATGCTTAAAGTTTTTACAGTACGATAAAATTTTCCGTATAATCTCGATTGGAAGCTTCCATGTGACCTACCTACCTCCTGAGGTGCAGGCAAGCAGTTACATAGTGTTATTTGGACAGACCTGCAATCTTCGTTGTTGGAAAAATAAAGACCAGTGCATTTTTGTCATTTTTTTGCTGTTCCCAACTCGATATCAGGCGTCAAGACAGAAGGGACAGCAGCCGATATGAGTCCAAATGGGGTGGTGGGATGCGACGGGATGGAATTTACATTATATGGGCGCCTTCCAGCTATACCCTTTCTGGGACAGGAGAGCATGTGGTCACGGGGCTGTTGCCCGGCATGGCATTCCTCCCTCTTGGCGGATAGTTGGTGACTTGCATGTCCTGATGTGCACTGCATTAAATTACCTATCTGCTACGGACTCTGTTATTACTGCGGCTACAGAGCATGCCCCAAACCTGACGCCTCTGAACGGCGATGCCTAGCTTATATATATTTACAAACAATAATGTAGGCGATTCCAGTACATTTTATTCAGCAGTTGATATATTGAGACACGTGTCGCAACATACATAACTGCTACACCATTAATGTTGCATGCAATACTTTTCTTCGTTCACACTGATTACAATTATTAAATCAGATACTTTTAATGCTTGCTGATCATATAGTTAAATAACTTTGAAAATTTCCCACTGCATGGTCGATGCAATCACCGGGCCATGGAGGTGCACTGGCAATTGGTCGTTGCGTCGTAGCGGCTCGCACCACGACCTACGGTGCATTGCAACACCAAGTGGCGTCGAACTGCCTTTTAGGTCGAAACTGAAGTGATAAGTGTCCCAAAGTGTCACCAGTAGTGTGCAGCATTTTTACAAACACATTAAACACAGTCACCACATTTACAGCTACAGTCAGGGGTGTGTTTTATTGTGTTAACAGTAAACGAGCATTGCATTCCACACCCCTTTGTCCAGATGGACTTGTCCATCCCTTCAGGAGAAAGCCACCTGACAACACTGTAGCCAGTGAAATTCAGACACCTCACAGGTAGTGAAATTGAGACACTTTATACGAAAAAATGTAATCATTCATTAATGTGTATTTATAAAATGTCAATTATTTTCTCAAAAAAGAAGATTGGCTATAAAGGCCTCCATCCCTGTAATATGTAATTTAGTGGAGTGATACACTCCATCAACTTCACAACTTCAATCTTAACAGGAATGTGTTAATAACGGGGGTGTCACCAATGTGTTTATTTAATTTATACAATTTGTCACCATTGCAATTATATCATATAGTGTCCATGTTATGATTCATCATGAATAGTTTGACTTCGGTTTTCGTCACTCGTGACAGAAACCGAGGTCACTCGGCCAGTTCATCTCAGCACTCGAACCAGACTGGGGGCATTGGTCGCCCGCTTCACGATCCCCTTTCGTACCATCATTTAGGCTGTAATCATTTCATTGAAATATTACATTTATTAACAAGAACATTTCTTTTATTTCTTTTAAGTACCGAGGGGACCACCACCAGCCCTCTCACGAGTGAGATTAACGTTATCGCATATCAACATAATTCCATGTTTATATCTCGCTAAGGTTACCGACATGCCATAAGTGCTGGGTCAATTTTCATGCATTATTCACCTGTAAGCAAGCAGAGTGAATAATTCACTTTACAAAGTTCAATTTGTGTCGATTAATTGTAGGTTACTACACCTTTTGTAGAATCACCCACAATGTCATATTATATTTCAGGCGTACAAGATTGCCTACAGTCTCGTCATATGGTATAAATAGTGCAACAGTAAGTTTTGTGACAACATCATCAACAAACTGATGGAGATATCGAAGGCCCCCTGGGCCATCTACCGAAATACCCTCATCACTAACTCTCCGCTGGGTTATGGCGCAGGGCAACCCAACACTCAACCAGCCCTGGGTTACCTCGACAATGTCAAAGACGAATAATTAGACTATTGTAAACTAATTCGGGTCCTGCAAAATGTTGAGAGCCTTTCATGTGAATGTCCTCCGCCCAGCTGTGGACCGTTACGAACTAGACGTGGTCGGACGTCGTGGCTAGCTAATATCCACCATGCGCAGTCGCTAATGGTGAAAATTAAACTTAAGCCTTCAAAGTACATAAGCCCAAAACAGAAAATTATTAAATATAATTTTACACCAAATTTTTACTTAGCTTAAATATCACATTAAGTTTTATCTCCTAAAATTGTTGCAGTTGCAATTTAAATGTTACGTTATTTTACAAGCACAAACTAGTTGACCATAAAGGTATTTCTTTTGCAAAATCAAACCTAATTACACAGATTTTTTAAAAAGAGACCTATATTAATTTCACAAAAATGCTAAGTGGGGTGTACCTCTGCTGGAGCAACCACGTATCCCAAGTGACAGCCGCCACTACTGGCATCAGTCGCATGTCTGGGTAACTTTTGTAAATGCTGAAAATTAAATTGGAAGCAACTTGCCCCATTCATTGTTTGAAAATTATATTTTGTATTTACTAACGTTCGGGTGTCCTCAACAATTCTGACGGCACTGGTACAACATACCTGGATGTTATGTCGGACTGTAACACATTCATGTGTCTCCGTGCGAAACGACTATTTACTCGATACAAAGTAATTTCACTTAAAATTGCTGCTTAAGCACAGACTCAATCACTGAAGATTATTTCTTATGCAGGACAGGTAGTGACCACATGGTCCGGATGGGTGCTGATTTGGCTCGCCCTGTAGTAGCCATCTTCTAGACCTCGTGGCTTATGCCTCGTTGTGTGCTGCTGTGTGTTGTTGGTTGGTATGATGCGTCGGTGTTCCTCATGGCACACAGATGCTGTACTCGTGCATCGGGGCGTGTGTCAGGTACGGTATTGGGAACAAGAGGAGGTATGATGTCAATTTTACTTCTGCAAAATTGGTTCAGGAACAATCTTCACTCATGGCTTCATCATTATGTTTTTTGCATGTAGCATAATATTTTGTAATTTGAAGTTGAATTTATGAGTTAAATAATAGAATATGGACTGAATGCCATACGATTTTCAGTAATCGCGATTCAGATTCCAAATGGCTTGGCATTCCATACTTCCAGAAATATAGTAAAATTTCAACAATTACTTAAGGGTACACAGAATGCTTTACGCACAAAACGAATTCCAGACCTATAAAGCATTTTAAGTCCGCTATCTTCAACAAACTCTACAAAATCCTCTAACATTTCAAATTTCCAAAATTGAAAAGGCAAATTCAATTTGCACAAACAATAAGATGGCACGCCAATACCTTGATGTCAAGGTGCAAAAATCACAACTTTCTCTGACGTCGTTGGGTGTAGTTATAATAGTTTTTATAATAAAAAGTGTAGTATGATCCTGAAGGTGCTCGTGATCGTGTTGATTTTCTCCTTGTATTTTTCTTTATATTTATGCTCTATGGATGCAGTCCAACTATGCTCCTTGGTTGCAGCTGTTTGCAGGCAGCTGCTTTCTGCTGGAGTCTCAGAGAACAAGTGTGGAGTACCTAAATATTGTTTGTAATTTTTGTTGTGCTAAAGAATGACGGAAGAATCGAAGCAATTCTGCAAATTAAATTTTAATCTACTTCGTGATACCTCTAACTTCAAATCAGAAACAAGTTTTGAGTGTTGATATGTTGAAAAATTAATTGAAGTAGCATGCCCGTCCTGAATTATTTTCTTTGTTTCACTTATTTGTAGTTGTTGGAAAGACTCATCTGTTCGGAAGATGATACACACCAACAGAAACAAACTGGAGGTAAGCGAAATTTAGTTTAATGGCAGTCATAGGTTTGTAAATTATTTGTTTTGCTTTAGTGTTTGGATGTCGCCATTTGTGCTTGTGTCAAACAGCTGATCGACTCCAAACGGAATCCAGTTTGCGTGGGCCAAGGTTAAAGGTTACATTTATTATTTTGTGACGTGTAAATATTGTTTAAAAATACTTGCTTAGTTTTACCCACGAGAAACACGCTACTTGTTTGTGATTAAGACCGTGCTGGAATTTTGTTCAGGTGATTGTCTGGAGAACAAAGGATTTTCCATTTTAGAATACTTTGTCTTGTGGGAGTATGTCACTTTGTCTTGTTTGCTGTACCCCATTTTTGTTGTTGCGCGCCTGTTGTATTGGTTAACTAGTTTTTTTCTCATTTGAAATGCGTTTTGTAGCCGATATGCGACGAATTTAAATAGGTACAAAGAATAAGCTGATTACGTATACCAGAACTTTTTGGGGAAAAAATCAGCTGTTTGGAAGCAGCTACGTTGTTAAGGTAGAGTTTCGCCTGCGAGTGTGATTGCATTGTACGTAGTGGCTGACCACATTGCGTAGTTCCAACACGTTTCATTCAACTAAGCTTCGTGATGTAAATCATGTGGGTGTTTTTTGGAACGTCATACTCTTATTTATTTTGGAAGTTATCGAGAATTTTACACTCGCGCTTCTCGGGAATTTGATGGCAGCGTTACAATCTCACCTTTTCAGCCTTTAAGATGGACCAAGCTTTAGTTAGTTAGATTTTATTCTCTTAGCAAAATATTTTAACATATTTTTGCATTGGGTTTTGTTTCTGTTTTAGGGTATTTTGTTGGATTTTGGTCGAGTATAATAATGCATCTGTTGGAGAAAATTTTTTTCAGATTGCATTGGGGTATTGAGACTCCAGCAACATACATTCTTTGTGTGGGGTAATTAGAAAGAATAGTTACTTTTCCGAATTTCTGGGAAATAATACGTGGAAATGTTATATTTGGTTATTACTAATCACACTTAATACGAATGTTAGTGAGGCTTCACATAATTTTTAAGTATATACCATGAAATTATATGGTGAGGAGGGCTATGAAGATTGCGGTGTTTATGTGGTAAAATGTATGTTCAAGCATACCAAAATATTATGCACCAAGCAAAGTCCTCTGCACCAACAGGGGACAAAACAGCTGTCACACACCCCTTGTGAACACCTATTGTGAAAGCAACCCTATTGACATACGTTATAATATTTGTGGTTTTTACCCCACCATTTCCCTGATCTTCGTTGCCCTCCCCATTATCATGTTTCATAGTATGTGATGCCCCCATTAAATTTGTGTTCAGTGTGATTAGTAATGTAAATACATACCATTTTATGAGATTTGGGTTGTTATTGAGAATAGAATCTTTCCTGAAGGAAACATAGTATACCCACAAAAGTATGAAATTGGTTCTGCACAGCTTACCTTTTTAATATTGAGGAGGGCGTTATGGTAAAATAAGTAGAACGTACTAAATAAAATAGATAAAAGTACGAGCAGTTCTGCCGCTTTGTTTACGTCGGACGCCATGTTGAATAGCCATGTAATGCTGTTGGCGCAGATGAGACCTGCATTTAGTTACAATACAGTGTGGTTCGTGAGTTGTGTCGTCTGAATCCGATCGTGCGAAGGCTTGTGATTTAAGAATGGAGGGCGCAAGTACGAGTGCTTCTGTCCGTTACAGTCGTCTATGTGGCGGGTGTTAGTTGGACGTTTTAGTAGATCATAATGTTTTGTCGAGTGAGGTAAGGTGCCAGTGATGCACGATGGTACTTGAATTGGCTGAGGGCAGTGGAATTGTACCCATTGCCTACCTAGGTGAGTTAATTCATATACTTCCGGTATGTTTTGCTGTTACTTTAAAACCCACAACTCCTAGACTAGAAAAAAATCATAGGTTTGATTAAAGCCCTAAAATCCTAGATTAGAATGAAATCGTAGGTTATATTAAAGCCCTACAATCCTAGGTTAGATTAAAACCCTACAATCCTATTTTAGATTAAAAATGTAAATTGGTGATTTACTCATCATGGGGTTAGGTGTGCACATATTACAAAATTGGGTGGACAAATGTTAAATTGAGGTGTTTTTGTATATTTTGTGGGTGCATTTTTAGTGATTTTACCTCACAATTTCCCTGATCTTCATAGTCCTCCCCACTGTCGTATTTGTAGTTTGTATTGATAATATGTTAATGCCCTAGTAAATTCGTGTTGTGTGTAATTAGTAGAGTGGAAATATACCACTTTCTGTGATTTTTTCTTTTATTTTTAGAGAAGTCCCTATTTATAATAATAACTGAGATTTGCATTTCAATAGCTTTACCTTGTGAAGAATTTCAAATGTAAGGATTGAGAGTGAATGTGCTGCTGTATCTGGAGATTCAAGTCGGCAATGCAGAAGGCATCACCTGGATGCATACAGTTTGTATATTGCCTGCTATCTGACGTAATTCACGCTTCTCAACAAAAGAATATGTATGCACCACTTCCTCCTGCCAACAAGTATTTGTATGCGCCAGCAACGTAAGTCAGTATGATAACATCACAGTTTCTTACAAGCGTTAACTATCTTATGTAGTTTTCCAAAATTCCCCCTCCCTGCCCTCATTTCAAAATATAGCACAGAACTCTTGGTTTCCTGTGCAGATCTGTGCGAGTCTGCATCCCAAAGCACGAGTGTTTGCTCTGGAGCAGAACAGAACAGATGTTTGCATGCATTCTCAGTTATGTGGTTTATTTTTTAAAATAAATTTATGAATTCATTTAGCAATTTTTTGTGCTGTATTACGTATTTTACCTTGCAGCTTACGTGGTTGTCATACCCCTCCCCTCTGTTGTGATTATCTTGTATAGGAAATATGTTAATATTACCATTGTATTATGCTTTAGTTTTAATAGTACCACCAGTGCATACCATGGTTTTGTATTTTAAACCTTTCCTTCAAATTAGTCCCTAGACTTCATAATTACCTTGAGCACTTTTGAAATCATTTGGAAAACTTAACTGCCCCTACATGCATTTACAGTATGTCACAGGGACATTGTGACAAATTTATAGGGGTAATAGGTAATGTAATGAACAACAACTTTCGTCAGAGAACGGATGTCCAGAGACGCTCCATTGAGACGCTAGGTGGTGGTGTAAAATAGTTCCACGTGCCTGGGAGGTATGCATTCTGCGGTGTTGGCATCGTGTGCCTGCCGTCGATCGTGCAGTCATTTGTAGCTAGTGAACACGAGTCCTGGAGAGGAAGGGAGTACCACATGCACTGAGAGATGCATGACCGCATGTGCTGTGTGCATCCCTAGCCACATTACACTACGCAGACTTGCATCGTTGTCGCTGCCGGAGTCGAAACAGTTGTGTGTTCACAGTGACTGCGCTTTGCACACCCAACTAGTCATGGATGCTCATTCATTGTCAGAACTGGAGGATATGCATATGCTGTACAATGAAGCTAGAGGCTGTGGGCGCATAGAAGCATATCTTTATCAGGAACTGTTCCCCAACAGATGGCAACCACATCACACACTGTTGCAGAGAGTACATCTGCGACTGCACGAGCATGAGAGCATCAAGGCAAGAGGTGTTCGTATGCTGCATTGTGAAGAGGAAATACTGGAAGCCGTCCACAAGCACACGTGCGATTGCTCTCGATGTGAACGTCACCCACACCTCCGTATGTAGAGTCCTCCATCAGCACAGGCGCACGTGCGAAGGTACAGGCACTGGGACCAGCTGACTTTGAGTCCTGTGCGAGTTCTAACAGTGGTTTCTGCAGCAGTGCATTGTCGAGCCACAGATTGCATCGCGTGTGTTGTTTACAACCACATGTGGGCAGGAGAAAATCCACATGCAGTGGTGGCCACACATCATCAGTTTGCGGTAAACGTGTGGGCTGGCATTTTCCATGAACAAGTTATTGGTCTCCTTATCCTTCCAACCCATTTAGACGGCCAGGCGTATCGCAACTTTTTGGTAAACCAACTACCCCAACTGCTTGAAGAAATGCATCTGAACGTACGAGTTAACATGTGGTTTCAACATTAGGGGAGGCGGCCCTGTGCCAAGGCCACCACGGTCACCCGACTTCACATCGGTCGATTTCATCCTGTGGGGCCACATCAAGTGTCGTCTGTACTCTACGCCAATGGAGAACCGCGGCATTCTCATAGAACTAATACAGGCGGCATGCAACATGATTCAAACAACTCTTGGAATAGCAGAGATGATCCGCCAGGCAATGCATCAGCATTTAAACATTTGCAATCAAGCAGAGAGCCGTAATTTCGAGCACCTGCTTTATGTTAACATATGTACATTTGTATTCAATAAAGTACTGCAACCTACAAACATCTACCCTACCTGCTTTTTACCACCCCCATCGCTACAGCACTGCATCAAACACCAGTGTTTCCTGGGAGGTAGGCATCTGGTGCGAGAGGTGTGCAATGCTAATTGCCTACCTGCCAGGTGTTAAAACATGTACAGAGATGCCTAGCGCCTAACCGAGGCGTATCTGGATATTTGTTCTCCGACAAAATGTGTTCCTTAATACATGACCCATTAATTCATAGAAGTTAATAATCAAAATTATCCTGTCCTGTTGAACGGTCCACATGGAGGCTGGCACTCCATTGTTCTCAATTGTGCAGTGTTGAACAGGGAATGCTCATGGTTCATCTATAATTTAAATATGGTTTTGGTTTACTGATATTGCATAATCCTCAACATTTTGTATTGAAAGCACCATTTATTTAAACTGCTGAAAAAAGTATAAACATTATAAGTTGAACAGGTGGTTAGAATTGTGGAGATGAAGTAAAACAGAAAATCAGGGAATTTTTCATTTTTGGAAATTGTAGTAAAATATTAGGGACATTTGTGATGTCGGGGAATTAAAATAAAATGGTTAAAATAAATATTGTAATCTTTCACTTGTTGTGAATTCCATCTAATGAACTGTAGTGTGCTCTGCCTTTATTGGAATATTTAAAACGTAGGGAACAATTGTCATTTTGTGCTATCGCAGCGAGGACTGTGTACTGTGCATTGCAACTTACTGGGTCACCATTTTGAAAAGTGCTGGCCTGAAGTGTGTTGTGAACTACTAGTCAGATCAGTGTGTGTAGAAATCTGACACACGGTAAGGGTCCCATATAAGCATAATTTTAAAGTTTGGCTGAAAATTGGTATTGTAAGTAGGACTAATTTTTCTCCGGTTATTGTTTGCACCATGTTTATATTTTCTTTTGCGACGGCTCCTCACCAGCCGGTTCCTGTGGTAGACACTTGCGGAAGTTGTGTTTGCTGCTTGGACTGTGGTAATGCTCAGACTTGTTTGCCATCGTGGTTACACTTTTCCAGGCATTTATTGTACCTGTGTATTCTCTTTTGAATTGATCAATACTGAGGAGTCACCAGTGGCGTAGCATCAAAATGCCCAATGTTCCCTTTAAAAAAAACTGTATAATTATGTCATACATTTTTTTATAACACCAGCCATACGTAACCTTTCTGCAACGTTTAGCGCGCAACATTAGGCATTTTCCCTGTCCTGTCTCGCTGCTCATCGCAGCATTACAGAAGCTGAGCGATGAGCCATATACAGTGGGCAACTGGTGTATCGCCTGGGTGCGTGTGTAGGCCNGGGCATGGCATGGCCAAGAGGAGGGACAGCATCAGTGATAACCTGTAAGCAATTAAGACATCCGTCGGTCCATCTTTGGCACCAGGGAACTGCGAGTGTGAAGATAACTCATCTCCTGGGGTAGTAATAGTCTGTGATTATATCTGCTACTTCTCGCAGTTTTGGGCAAATCAGTAGCGAGTTAGACAGCTTGAACTGCTTTGTGGTTCTTGCTTGCTACACTGGCGCAGAACTTCTTGGTTGCTCAAGGTCAGTCAACCTGCAACGCTTCCCCCACTAGCCGGTGCTAGTAGCCAATCACGGCTGTGCGCTGTTGCCTAGTCCGCAGCGTTACAGTGGCCACACTAAGTCTAGCCAAATGTTTCTCAGGTATGCTAAAAAAAAAAATTGATGAAAAAAATTGTATTAAATTTTGGTCACAGTTTGCAGTATGCTCCTGTTGCTGAATGAGTGTCTACTTGTGTGTCAAGTTTGAGTTGGAATTGTGGTGCAAAGTGAACTTCGTGGCAGGACGGAAACAGCAGCACTGCATTTACAACAAAAGCAATATTTGTGTCGCTTTAGCAAACCAGTTACAGATATCGAGGACTTTAACAAAGACTGTCTTCGGAGAAAGGTAGTCGAATTTTACGATGATGGGTTAATGTGACAAAAAAATTTACGTCAGCTCTGTATGGAAAAGTAGATTATGCTGTTTCAACAAGTTCCATGACAATTATAGAAAAGTGTCTATTTTTGTTATAAGAAATTGAATGATGGGCAGAATTTTATAATGGAAAGGAATGACACGACCACTGTGTGGATGACTTTACTAGCTGCAGCTACGAAGATGAATCATGTTTCTATGCTGCACGCAGTTGTAAGTAAATGAACATTCTTACATTTACATTTAATAGACGTTGCTAATCTGCAAATTTAAGTGCCAGGACGTTTTTGCTATGCAAGTAAAAATTTGGCAGTTTGTCGGCTATGTCATTTTGCTAATATATATAGTCACGTGCTTAATCTATTTCTGTCTACTATAATCAAATGTTCTTTACGCGTGGAATTGTAATTTATATTACTACAATTCATATACCACAGCACATATATTATGATGGGATGTGGACTTGATAAATATGGCTAAAGGGCTTGGTGCTGCTTGTCGATACGCTGACGCTGAGCGGCCAAGAAGTTCTGTGCCAGGTATTGGTATATCTGCTTAAATTGATTGATTTTAATTGAACTATTTTATTTGTGATTATTTAACAAGAAATTAATTTTTTTGCCTTTGTAATTTTGAAAGTTCTGAAATTAACATTTAGAAAAGTAAATTTAATATGAAGTTATTAAATAAAATATCGTACTCGTACAGTACTACGCAAACTTTTTAAATCAGTTTATGTTGTTTCTCCGCTGTCCTCGGTACCAGTCCATTCAAGTTAGTGGTTCAGTATGCACGGCAGTGTTTCTCTCCGCCTTCTCTCTCAGGGCACTGCATCGTCAGGAAAGCAGGTGCTGGTTCAGGAACTAGTCGACAGCTTCTGAGAGACAGTTTTCACCTGTGTTTCTCGGCGTATGTTGTTCGAAATAACTTTGATGTCTTGCATGCTGCTTTCCTGCTATTTGTAATCGCAACTCAAGTGTTTATTAAAATAATGTGAAATCAGAAAATTATTTGTACCCTTGAGAAGTGAAACCCTTTTTAAGAGAACCGAAGTGGCAATAATTAGTTTTACATATCCTTTGAGCGTATGTTCCAGTACTATGACGTGAAGTTTGAATAGGTGGGGTGAGGTAGATGGATTCATGTAAACAGTTATAAAACTATTGTTCACATCTCCTGTTCAAACTGTAGCCGAACACTTTGTACACAATCCATCATGTGTACATTTCTACGTTTATGATGAATATATCACTGAAAACCTGGCTAGGCGTAGCACCAAATAAACCTGAAATATATGCTTAAATAATTTACCTTTTACGGACAAAATGTTTGTCTTTC
>NQII01002623.1:201309-220733 GCA_002778355.1 Clitarchus hookeri | reverse complement strand
TATATCCTCCTGTTTTGGTGAAACTGTCGAGAGTCCAAGTTGCTAGACGTGTGTATGTTCCTTACAGCATACAGGTTTCCCATTCTGTGTGTGTATTCTTTAGTTGTATAGTCAGTTTTCAAAATTGCAACATTTCTTAGGTACCCAAATGTTGAGTTGGAAGCTCATATTTTAAATCTGCTCCTACTGCGTATCGATCCTAACTGGTAAGAACTTTTCTCTGCTTGAGTAAGGTATGTCTTTTGTTGTCCACTAGATGCATTCAGTGTGATCTTAATTGTGGCTGGCATTGGATCATGAGCCTGCCTTGTCTCTTGCATATCACAGTATTGAAGTGCAGCCCCAAGTTGAGTTGGAAGATTGGTAACAGAACCCAACGAGGCGCCACGTCATCACAAACACTTCTCAGCCTTGTTACACCACAGACTTTCCAACTTGTAAGGGTTTGCAATAATTTGCACGGATAATGTCTTGTGTCATGGTTGTACAATTATGCGCTCACAGAAAGCTTGTCTGAGCAAGTGTACATTTAATTTTCATTGTTTATAATTATATGCGTAAAATACAAAATGACGACTAGTAGTTGATATTGTTACAGTAGACAGCTAATTAGTGTTTATCATATTGTAATGAAGATAAACATAATTTTACCAATTACATCATAAAGAATGATACTTGATATTTGAAATTGAACATTTATAAGTAACTTGAAATGCAGTGTTAAATTCACGTGTAAATTACACAAGTGTCTGACAGATTTTATTGTAATGCTGTAATCTCTTTACTTCTTTAACATTACCAAGTCAAAAATAAACATAATATTAGTACATAGCCTACAAAAGGTGTAGTTCTCAGTTAGTCCCAATTAAATGTGATTACAAACAATTTCTTAAAAATTCTGTTTGACTTAGTTAATATTAATCTGTTATAAGCATTAAGATAATGTCTTCAGTTTGCTTTACAATGCTCACTTAATGCACATATTTCCAGCTGTATTGAGCAATATTATTTCCTTTTTTCGTAAATTAGAAAATTCAATACAACTTTCGGGAAAGTTAATTCTGATTTGCAATTTCCTCTGCACTAGGTCCGTGTACATCTGGCTTCTTGCGTTGGACCATTGGTTCTTCATGATGCTGAATATTTCAGAAAACAAATTACTAATGTGAATTAAAGATATCAATATCAGCGTCGGCAGTTGGGAATGGGATATTTCAGTGAGGTCTGGCGCTTGAAGAAATCACACCACTTTGGTATTCTGTTTTACTCTTGTTAGGTTTGGGGTATGCTGACCAGAAATCATAAAACTCGTACAGCTGGCCCTTATCAAGACTAAGATTTAGTTTGTGATTTTAGAGACAGTTCTATACTGCAGGCAAACGAGTCATAGTTTTGGGCAGAAAATCGATGCACTGTTACAAGCAAGTTTCTGCTTCCCTTTCAACATTTGATCTCCCAGCTTGTAATGACGCAGTATTATTAATTTTTGGGATACGCTGTTCATTTTCTTGCGCTTGGCCAGGTGTCATAAAATTATCGGTATTTGAAATTAAACCAGTGGCAGTTAGTTTATCAGGCACTAGGTTGCCATTTCAAAAGTCTTAGTTTTTATTGTGCGTCATCATTAGATTAGAAGCTTTCCGACTGTGTTGACAGGTTTTGTTCGAGAAGTTCGATTATCTTTAAACAACGGCGCAGTTAAGCGGGCTACGCAGTTTCAGATAGCGTGGGAAGAGCGTGGCGACTCACGCGATGCCCATATTTGGTAATGGTTAGTTGTACCCTGGGGCGGGAAAGAGGGTGGGGGAGCCACGAGTGATAAAAACCCTGGACGAATACTCGCTCTGAAGAAAATGGTCTAGAACAAGCAACCAGAGAAGACACATCGTGCATGACAAACGTAACCCACACCGGCAAGCAATCGCGACAACTAAATCGTTCACCTTCGTTCTTTTTCGGCAAAACCTTAACTGTATTAAATTACTTCCGTCGGTGCGGGAGGTCGCTAGGGTGCCAGGAGGGAACGAACGTCCCTCCTAAAGAGTTTCATGTTGCTAGCATTGAGCTTACCGAGTGGTAACTTTCATACGGCAATAACAGCCTGGTGCATCGTTACAAGCTTCTGGGAGGTATTCAAGGATTTCATAAACATTTCTTCTGCTCTCTAGCCTACTCTTGGAATCTCTTAATATTCTGTCAAGTTGAACTGTCTTCCAGTTTCGTAACAGCTGCCTCAAACATAAACCGGGTGTGCTGCAGAACAAGTAGCTAGCACTCAGGAAGTGAGTGGTTAGTTTTAGCATCATGGTTTCCATCGGAGGCTACAAACTGCCACATTAGGTTTAAACATTCTTCCTTCCCTTGTGATAAAATAATATAACTTGAGAGCAGTCAATCAGTGTATAACTCTCAATTGCAGGAAGCTGTCTCAGCCATCGTGTACAAACATGTCACAAGATTTCTTTAAACTTTATCTTGACAAATTCAGCAAATTATTTTAGTGACTTAACATTTGCTGCTGAACAACCAAACTCACTGTATACCTTGAGAACAAAAGCTTCAACATCTTAAGGAAATGTTTTTAATACATTTTTAATAAAGTTGTTAATATGACAGTTGCAGTTTGCTTTCATGACCAATGGATTTTCCTTTTTTAAGTAACACACAAACTGAATTGTTCTTGCAATAGTTCACAGGTGCATATCAGCACCATATGTACTTACTGGTTCAGGTGAAAGCCATTCGACTCGTTTGCTTCATTGCATTGAAAAAGTCCTAGTGTGTTTTTGTGGCATCTTCAGAAAAGTTGGGGCCATGTACCGTACGACAGTTGAAGGGACAACGTGGTAGGGATGACATAGCAGTTGGGATGGGGGCTTGTTAGAGAGCTTGTGAGGTTGGGAGAGTGGTTGCTCTCAGCAGGTGTCGAGCAGAGAAGTGTGAGAGTGGCATGTAAGGATGCCATAGGCACCTGTAGTTTGCTTATCCCATTCTACGAGTGTCCTAACAGTCCCTCGCCTTCCCACAGGAGACTCTCGGGGAGGTTTATGTCCGATAGTGACTAACCTGCAGATGTTTACTTTCCTCTCTGAAACAAAGAAAAGCAAGTTGCAAATTTATAAGAAATAAAAACAATTGTTTAAAATCATGTTAATGAAGAAGCTACTGCCGGGAGTGATTGCTGCAGCTTGATCCATAAAGTTTGTGAATAGTTCCACCAGAGACAGATATTCCCCTTGTGCACAATTTGTGGAATGGGTAGATGGTGTGATATGCTGCAACATTACAACACAGAGAAGCAGGAGTACATTGCTGAATGCAGCACTGGAACGTGACGTGTCAAGTACTGTGACGCTGACCATTGTCTTCAAAATCTCTGCACAATGTGTTGTAAAACTGATGACTATTACAACTGGAGATATAATTTCAAGTAGTGCTGAGCCGATACAGATACCGGTACGAACTGATACTTCATTGCCGATACAGCCAATATCCGATACTGGACGTGTGAGTAAAGAACTGAAAGACTTCTACATGCACTAAAAGTATTTAGGAAAGCTGATGGAGATCTGTGTTAGTCAGTGTCACACTATGTACTATTTGATGCTTTAGGTAAACATACAAACAACAGGAGAATTAATTTCACATAAATTCTTCAAAACCGAAGAATAAAAGCAACACTATATATTTATATAGTAATATATTTTTAATCTTAGGTCAGGGCAACTTAAACAATTTATGTTCTAAACATATCAAATAAAAAATATTAACTCTACAAGGTTGTGTACCACAGTGCCTGCAGTGTGACGCCTGCAAAGCTGGTAATTCTGTTACGACCCGCAATACAGGTTGTAGATTATCTCCTACAGCGACTGTCACAGCAGGCCACGGTGGGGTGGGAGCGACATCTCACACTTCTGGCAGCTTTTCCCGCCCTCCCTGCTCTGTCGTTGAGTGACAGTCTGGCAGTTTAGTTCTTGGAATTAGAACGGCAACTGCTGCCGTAAAACAGCAGCAGTTCAACCTGCCTCACTCCAATGTCGCCACCCTATTATCCTCTCTGGTGGGTTCCAATTCTGTAATATCGGGCGATGATACTTAATATCAGGTATCGGTATCGCCTCAGCTCTAATTTCAAGATCCTCCATGGCAAGCCTTGTCTTCTCAGATCGTCCATGTTCCATTGGGCATGTTTGACACGTGCTAGGTTCCCAGCTGTTAGCCAGTCTCCAAGTATAATGAAGTATGGATCCTGTGCTGCAGATGTAAAATGCCTGGCGGGTTTTCTTACGGGATAGGGAGGTTAAGAAGTCTCCGATTCTATGGTTGGCCTGACTTTTTCAAAATCGTGGTTGGTTTACAATGGGTTCATCTGCACTATGTTGAACATTCTTGCTGCAGTATTGTGATTAGTTCAGTTTTGTGTGACTACCATTCAACCTACAAACTGGGATTGCAAAGGAGTGTTTCTTTTTAAAGACTGAGTGATTAAGTGGTAGTGAAAGAAGCTAAGAGTTTTTTTTATACAATGTTTGGAGAGTATTACATTGGATATGATGTTCATAGCGAGAGTGTAAATGATGTCTTTGTGCTGTGCATGCATGTGTTAGCTGGCGTCACCGTGGAACTCCATCACCACCTGTGTTGTGTCTCTTGTGTTTTTTATTGTATGTATACAGCATGTAACTAAAAATGACTGACAAACTCCAAGAGGTGATTCCTGCCAAAAATATAAGACTAATATATGTATCATTTTCTCCCATAAGTGATTATTAGAGGAGCTATGTGCCCACAAACATCACATTTTTGAAATTAATTTCTTTACAAATATCAGGAAATACTTGTAACTAAGCAACAAATTGATGAATTGTGTTTTGTAGAATAAAGATCTTACACTAGTGAAAATGAAAATCCATCAGAAAAATAGAAGCACCGATTTGTAACAAAACACAGGGTGGCAACCCCTATTTTCCTAATAAAGGGTGATTATATTACCAACCACATTTTCACAGGGGTATGATCTCCATTCTACAAAACACTAATCAATGATATGTTGCTTCGCCGCAAGTAGTTCCTAATATTTGTAACAAAAAAGAATTTGAAAAATTCGATTTTTGGGTGCGCCATAGCTCCTCTAATAATCACTTGAGGGAAAAATGGGTGAGTGAAGAGATTTGGGTGGCTCTTAACATTGAGGTCTTGAGAGCAGAATAGGGGAAAATGGTAGATAAACTTTCATCATACATTTTCGTCACAAATCAACTCCCGAAGTTTGTCAATGATTTTTAGTTACACGTCGTATACTAGGTCATGTGTATGTAAATGCAGCAACCTGTCGATGACCTCTGAGTAACTGAGGGTGTGATTGGTCACTGCAGGCTTTCCTCATTGGTGCACGAACCAGTGTGTGGCTGCTCACAACACAGACTTCACACTTCATCTCATCATGGCAACTTCCTAATTATTTTTTTTGTTGCTTTTAACAGGATTGTGTTTGTGAACCTAGCTTTAACTGTCGTGTGTGTGTGTTGCACGAGGTGATTTTCACTCTCTTGCTGGCTGCTTGCGTGTGAGCTGGTCCGTATGCTAGGCACTCTCCTTCTGTTCACTGACACACGCGTTATCCCAGCAGTGTTTATAATGCTTTTGATGCTCTTTCTTCAATGTGTGAAAGTCACTAAAACCATTGCATTCTTCCCATCATTTACACAAGTCTTACTGAAACATCGGTTTTTGTCTCGGAAGCCTGTCCGTCTTGAAACAACGTTGAACCTATTCACAAATTTTTTGAATGTGTAATTTAATGTCTTGGATGTAAAGTGGAATCACGCCACGTGGTATATCGTGGTGGCAGGAATGTGACTCCCCGTCCTACTCCTAGGGCATTCCACGTGGCCGGCCGACGTTTCAATATTTGCTTCTGACCTTCTCCCATCATGAAATGTTTAGATTTCTTGAATATAAATTATGTTGCTCGCTACCATATATACAAAGTTAATGTACTAATCATATAGTGGATGTTAAAAATGTAGAACAACTCTGCAACTCTTGTGCTGCGATCCAGCTTTACGTCGAGCACTGAGCAAGGTGGGACAGCGGTAAACCTTCATCCTGACAGTGTGAAGGTGCTGTGTTACAATCTCTCATCCTGATTTTGGTTTTCCACTGGTTTTCCTGATATAACTCCAGGTGAATGCTGGGATGGTTCCCTACTACAAGCCGTGGCTGATCCCTTCCCTGCTCCTGCTTCTCTCAGTAACTTGCTCTATCTCTAGTGACTTCACTGTCAATGAGACGTCTACCTTTACATGAGACATTGGTGATGAAATCCATTTTGTGATTGGTCTGGCCATTTCCATTTGTACCTTAGTGTGTGTTGAAGTAAGGTAAAATTTTGTTCCAGTTGCAACCGGGTAGAGTGCGCTGCGCGTTGCACGGTCCTCTGCCCAGTGGCTCGCTGGAGGATAGGTAGAGTTGAGAGTTGGGTGTGCTTGTCTACCATGAACGGCCTACAATATGTGTTCAACATACAATACGTGTTAACAGTGAGTCTCCATTTGTGAAGTCTCTTCACTGTCAAGTGAGCACTTTCCCTGCTGTCGATCTACTTTTCTCCTCCAGTTTGTATCCTTCTAACGTATGTAAAATTAGTATTGCTGTGGAACACATCACTTTATTCAAGCGCTAGATAGATGTAAGTGTGGCATCATCAGCATTGTAAATATATTATTAATAAACAATTCTTTCACTCCATATATGTAATTCTTACACTTCCTAAATTCTTATGATTGGGGCTGCAGTGGTGTAGTGGTCAGACTGCTCGCATCCCATCTGGAGTCACTTCCAGATTTTTGTATGTGGGATCATGCCGAACAATGCTGCTGGTCTACTGGTTTTCTCAGGGATCTCCCGTTTCCCTTGCTCATGCATTCTGATGCTGCTCCATACCTGGTTTTTCCCTCAATGGCTTTCACGACCTGGATGTTAAGAGCTGCCCAAATCTCTCCACTTTCCACTCATTCTTATAATTTTTACACTACTGCGCATGAAGCAAAACTAATTAAAATCTCTTTCATTAATTTAGATGTCACACTTCTAATACGACATCAGTATATGGAACTAATTTTCCTATCGTGCTACCAATTTAACGGACTGCGTTCCAGCCAGTGTGTTGAAATACATGCGGTCATGGACAGGACTCGTAGCATGTTTGTGCTGACGTGGAATGCTTGTTGAACATGTGTCGACCGCTGTGAGAGGTTCAAGTTGTCGTCATTGTTTAGGTAATGTTCAGCTGAGCGGTAGGCGTCGCTGGTGTGTGCCTCGGTGCCTCATTGTATACAATTGCTGTTTCTAAGTGTGTGTGGGACATATGGAAGCCACAACTTTTAAAACATAAGATGCCAATCCTAGGTAAAGGTTTTTGCCAATGCAGAGAGAGAATATTTTGATTGATATATTCATTTTCCATAACATTTTGTGCCACCATGACATGTCATATTTCAAGGCCTAAGAAATGTCTTGGCAGAAAAACATCACTCTTCTAAAATAGTTTATTGCAAAATTAGTAAAAACCGTTATTTGGGATTGCCCTTTATTCCATTTTTCTATATTGGCTTCCATAAATTTGTAGAATGCAATTAACGTTGATAGCGTCAATTTATATCTCGTGCAACTTTAAAAGTTGGAAGTGGTGGTTGTAGTGTATATGTGTGTGTGATGTGGCACGAGCCGTAGTTGTAGCAGAGGCTGATGTGGTGTTGGTGTGTGTCGGCAGCTGACGCGGGTCTTCTCCGACGATGAAGCACAGATCAACAAGAAGCTGCCCAAGGAGCTGCTACTCAGGTGAGAGTGGTCGGAGCGCCGTACCGTGGACTGTCTCTGGGATCACGAGCACTGCGCGGCCACTCGTGGCCCGTACACTAGCACGGACAGTTTCAGCTGCCAGCTGCACTGCAGTATGCAGTTCCCAGTCCCCCCCCCTCCTCTTCTCATACTGCCTTATCTAGCGTCCATGACAGCGAAATATTACCTTTGTTAAATCTACTGNTCCCCCCCCCTCCTCTTCTCATACTGCCTTATCTAGCGTCCATGACAGCGAAATATTACCTTTGTTAAATCTACTGCCGGTCCTTGTTCACCTCTGACGCTCCATAATTCTTGTGCAATATCAAAACAGGAGTATTGCTTACATGCGTGGAACTTTAGTAAAAATTACTTTAAATTTGGGGGAAATTGGAAAGATGAGAACTAATGTTTTCAAACAATTTTATGAGAAATATGATACCTCATATTCCCTCACAACTCCATGATGCCATAAAATCTATTACGGGAGATCTAGACTGTCCACCAGTTTTGCAAAAATTAAGCATCATAACTTCTGTTCATTATATCAAGCCTTGTGTTGTAACCAATTCACAATGGAAATACATCAATATTGCTTACCATTTTCAAGCAGAGTTAAACTTCAAAAGTAGACCTACATCACATAAGTCCATTAAAAAAACATCATCAAGGACTTCCCAGACAGTCATGTTAATACATCTTTCTGTGAAATAAACCAAATCCTAGAAGATTGCAAATCGCACACACCTCCACAGTTGTTGCACATTGTCTCCCTGTATCACTACATTATAGTATTCTGTCANAAGATTGCAAATCGCACACACCTCCACAGTTGTTGCACATTGTCTCCCTGTATCACTACATTATAGTATTCTGTCAGACACATGTATTCCAGCATATAACTATTAGCCTCTTTTTATGCCAAATTGTCACACATTTACTTTGCCGCAAGGGGACCACGGTGGCTGAGCGGTTAGCTTGCTTGCCTCCCACCAATGCAAACTGGGTTCATTCCCCAGCCGGGCCACTCCTGGATTTTCGCATGTGGGAATCGTGCCGAATGATGCCATTGGTTTTCTCTGGGTTCTCCCATTTCCCTCGCCCCTTCATTCTGCTGCCACTCCATACTCGCCTGAATCACCCTCATCGGCTCTCAAGACCTCGNCTCCCATTTCCCTCGCCCCTTCATTCTGCTGCCACTCCATACTCGCCTGAATCACCCTCATCGGCTCTCAAGACCTCGTTGTTAAGAGCCGCCCAAATATCTTCACTTCACTACTAAGACGCGTTGCCTCGTAGAGAAACACCATCATCTTAGATGATGATACAGTACGCCCCGACTACGATAGACTTGCAGTTTTTGATAATTTCCTACTTAAAACAGTAGCCGAGTGTATGGTGTGTGCTGGAACAGTAGTGGTTGAGTGTACAGTGTGCACTGGAACAGCAGTGCACCATGAGACTTGATGGTGTGGGCGCACAGCACCTGCCAATCGCAGGGTCGGTATGCCACAGTGTTAAAGCACAGGATGAATGAACTATGATGCACTTCACTATTGTACATTGCACTACCAAGTATATAAAATTGACTTTTGCCAATGACGTGGTTGTACTTGTGGAGGCTGCAGGTTTAAAAAAGACAGGATTCAGTTTGAAAGAATAGGGAATATATGCTAGGACGGGACAGACACAAAACAAGATTTAGAAAACTTGTGGTGTACTGTATCATTACAACTCCTCCTATTCAATAAAATCATAATTATTTTTATGAAAATTTTATTAAAATCACTAAACCAATTTGGAGTGCAGCACCTAAATATTTATTTTAGTTTGCGGAAAAATAGGTACCCGAGCTGTATGCTAGCTCGCATGTGTATGGAAGCTTTGTTGGTGTGTAACACGAGCAGTTGATGTTTGTGCCTAAATTATGTCAAGATTCATGCAGTACATCATGTTGAATTTAGTTTCTCAGTTGCGTCGGGAGATATGGGTGCAGACACCAGACTGCTCATGGTGGTGTGCGTATGGTTGTAGTTGTAGGCAGAATGTACGTGTGTGCGCAGGATCTTCTCATACTTGGACGTGGTGTCGCTGTGTCGTTGCGCGCAGGTGTCACGCGCCTGGAACGTGCTGGCACTTGACGGCAGCAACTGGCAGAGGATAGACCTGTTTGAGTTCCAGAAGGATGTGGAGGTAAGCGAGAGTGCGTGCGTGTGTGCTCCCCGTTGCCAGTTGGTCAGACAAGTGGTTCTATCGCTGCCCATATTTTAAAGTCCTTTTCAGTTGCGAGGTCAAGATTTTGACAGCCTGTGTGTGCAAACTTCATAAACAATACTATCAACACTACAGATACAAAATGCTGTCGGAGTAATGAACAGCAGTGAATATTATGTTGGCTACTCCGACAACCGTGCCCATGCACAACAGAAATATGTGGACAGGAAAGAGTTCTTACACAAATTATTAATATATTATTTTTTACCTGGTCTCAAAACATTTGTTTGTAGTGTGATGAACTAACTTGGTGCCAAAATAATAATGTCTGGGTGAGTGTTCTGGCCTAGCGAGAGAGCAGTGTCTAAAATAAAGCAAGTGAATTTTGGCTGCAGCTAATTTATTGGTAATGTTGCAGCAATGGTGGTCATCCAACTGTCTTTGGGATGTGATTTCTTGCCCCTAGTGTTCCCAGATTGTACGATATTCCACCATTTGGGCCGTTGTTTCTGTGGCTGCGGTGCTCTGATAGGCAGTTTGGCGGCTTGCAGCCAAATTGGGTGGGAGAAGAAAACGAAATCAACAACACAATGTTTCTTGTTGGTTTTGAAAACTGTGGTGCTGTGTGAACTACAGAACTACTGTAGCGGCAACATTAGTAAAGCACTTCGAAATTTCAGAGGGGTAGCTGCTGAGTGCCAGTTTAGTATTTGGATATATTAACATAAAAACCTGTATATCTGTGGATATCACTTCCAAACATTTTCTGGAGATACAGTATTTTCATATATTAAGTTATTTAGTGTTTAATGGAATTAGTCATTACGAGGGTTGTGTATGTTTCAATTGACGTTAGCAGTACAGTAATGTACATGAAGTGTGTTGGTCCGCATCCTGGTGATGTGCGAGATGTCTAGTCGCCACTGTAGTATACGTGTGTGTAGGGGCCCGTGATAGAGAACCTGTCGCGACGCTGCGGGGGATTCCTGCGCAAGCTGAGCCTGCGCGGCTGCCAGTCCATTGCAGACGGCTCCATGAAGACGTTTGCTCAGCTGTGCAGCAATGTGGAGGATCTGAACCTCAATGACTGCCGCAAGCTGACGGACAGGTGAGGGTCGGTTCATAGGTCGCATTACGAATTGCTAAACGCGTTGTGGTGCGTATTATAAAATACTAAAGTACCGTAATAAAGGTTAGGTCAGCTGTAAATAGTAGATATTAAGAAGTTCAGTGTTAAAACTGCCTACATAGGGGAAACATAAACACCTCAAATATAATTACGTACGCCAAAATGGTCTTCGCAAACAGAAAGAACTAATTTTGGCGAAACATCTTCAATGTCTCGCCTAACTGCTTCAAACCACGTCTTTCTGTTTGTTTCGTTTTTTTGTAACTAATGAATATTTTATCAGGAATTTGCAAGATGTACTAGTACACTGCGGTACATTAAACCATTTCGATGATTTTGGTATACTTGACTGTTTATTTTCTCTTTCCATTACAGTAGACTCCCGATTATCCGAGCCTCGGTCAACCGAGCCTCCGGGTTAACCGAGCTAGTCATCGGAAGATACAAAATAAAAATAATGCTCTCAAAAGCAGGACAATTAGGATGAGAAGCGATGTTTCTTTGTTTGACGTGCAAGGTTGAGAAATCGGCTATTGCTAGGTGCCATATGTTTCCTGTATTGGCTGTTGTTAGGTCGAGCTGTCATTTCGTGCGAATTTGAAGGGAACTAATTCTAGGAATGCTGGCCCACCCGAATCGTCGGGTTTACTGGGAACTGCTCATATTGTCCCAGGCATCTGGCGCTGTCAGTTGCCTCTGTGCTCTCCGTAAAGGTGGTTGTGTTAGTGATTTTAACATCTGTGCTTTTATTGATTTCTTTGTTTCATTATGAGTGGAAAACGGAAGAGAGTTGTAGTTTCTCTTGAAACAAAATGTAGTGCATTGAAACGGTTAGACAGTGGCGAAGCAATTAAAAAGGTGGCTGCCGAGTTGGGAGTTGGGGAAGTGACTGTTGGGGACTGGAGACGTAACCGGAAAGAAATCGAAAACTTTGTCAACAAAAGTGTGAGTGGTGGCAGTGGCTTGAGTCGAAAGACTTTGAAGAAGGGCGACTATGAGCAGACGTCTGAAGCTCTTTTTTTGTGGTTTTCACAGCTTCGAGGGATGGGTAGTCCTGTGAGTGGCCCAATGCTTCAAGCTAAGGCGCTCGAGTTCCACAAGAACTTTAAAGACGGCGATGAAAAATTCACTGCAAGCGATGGTTGGCTGGACAGGTGGAAAAAGAAATATGGCATAAGACAGCTGAACATTAGTGGGGAAAAATTGTCGGCTGACTCGTCTGAAATTGCGGAATTCCAGAAAAAAATGGAAGAAATCATTTTTGAGGAGGGATTAACCTCAGATCAAATCTTTAACTCAGATGAAACTGGTCTTAACTTTCGAATGCTACCTTCAAAAACCTTAGCAGCAAAATCTGAAAAAACTGCTCCCGGATTTAAAAAGAGTAAAGAGAGAGTCACAATTCTGGCTACCTGCAATTCTTCGGGTTCTTTGAAACTAAAGCCTCTGCTTATTGGAAAGTCTAAGAACCCAAGGGCCTTTAAAAATATAAAAGTCAATTGTCTGCCAACAATGTACCGCAACCAAAGAAATGCATGGATGGAAAGCAAGATTTTTAGTGACTGGTTTTTCAATGAATTTGTTCCTGTCACTGAAGCATTTTTGAAAAAAAAGAAGCTCCCCAGGAAAGCTATTTTATTACTAGACAATGCGCCATGTCACCCAGATGCCCAAGAGCTGTGCAGTGGTGATATTAAAACGATATTTCTACCCCCTAATGTGACATCGCTCATTCAACCTCTAGACCAAGGAGTTCTCGAAACGATGAAGAGAATTTACCGTCGAAGGCTTCTCCAGATGTTGATTACAAAATTAGATGACGGAATGACTGTCAAGGAAGCCTTAAAGCAAGTCACAATGAAAGATGTTGCGTACTGGATTGCTTCAGCGTGGGATGAGGTAAAACCTACCACCATTCAAAAGTCCTGGAAAAATTTATTTGGCTTAGATGGACAACCCAAACAAGTGCCAGAACAGGAGAATGTGAACGAACTAGTTCAACTGGCCAATGAGCTACCTGTTGAAAATCAAATCAACAGCGACGACATTCATGATTGGTGCAGTGCAGATGTCCAGATGGAGATTACCGATGAGGAAATTATCGATATGGTTACCAATCCTAAGCACAGTGAAGAAGACGACACGGACGAGATAACTCCAAAATTATCACATTCTGATGGGTTGAAATCGATCAACGCTGCTCTTGCTTACATAGAGCAACAAGAAGAGTGTAGGCCACATGACATACTAACTTTTCAGCATTGGCGTAACATCGCATCATCCAAGAGAGGACAGAGGTTAACTCAGAAAACATTAAAAGTACTAATATGTAATCTCATGTTTGCACTAACTTACAGGTTTATTTTACAATTTTCAATTATGTACAATATAGCAGTTTTTACATTCTTAACATTTTTTTCATGTTTTTAACACAATAATACCTAACCTCCGTATTATCCGAGTTTTACCGTATCCGAGGTGATCTCGGTCCCAATTACCTCGGATAATCGGGAGTCTACTGTACTTCAAACAATTTCTATTTAACCAAATACGCATCACCGCTGAAGTAAACAAATGCAGCGGCCGAGGTTGTATCTGACATGTGACGTCACAGGGTGAGCAGGTGCAACAGGTGCGTTTTGGCGAGCGTTTCAAACATAAAACTTTAATTCAATCATAACTTTTCCAAAACTAATTTTTAAATCGTGATATTTTGTAAATATATTTCTAACACATAAATGAATGAAAACCAAATGCCAGCAAAAAATGTAAATGTTGCCCATTATGGATGTGTATTGGTAATGGATTTACAATCCTAAATAAATAATCTAACATAATTATTGTGGTACTGGAAATTGTATGCAGTGAAATATAACTAGACTTTTCAGTCGTCACATCAAATTTATAGGAAACAGGAAAAGGTTCATTTCCATGCACTATTCAACACGTGTGCTCAACAGCTTGGAAATACGTTTAGGAAATCGGAAGTCGTGTTAGAAACATTGTGGCAGACTTTGGGTATAAAAACGTCAAAACTGGACCGGCTCTCCACGACACAAAATACTAAAGAGAAAAGGAAGAAAACTGAAGCGTTGACCTCAAAATTTTAATGTGTGATAAGAAGACTACAGTCAAATTCTATAAATAGAAATTATGATATAACATCTTTTATTGGGGTAAATACATTACAAAAGTTTTGCAAGATACTGATACCAGCTTGTGTATGTTTTGACAACTGGCTGTAATGTAAAGTATAAGTGTCGGTGTGATGGTGGCAGTGCGTGGTGTGTTGCAGTACATGCCAGTCGCTGAGCAGGCACTGTGCCAAGCTGCAGCGCCTCGACCTCGGCTCGTGCCCCTCCATCAGCGACCAGGCCCTCAAGGCGCTGGCCGACGGCTGCCCCCTGCTCACCCACATCAACATGTCCTGGTGCAGCCAGGTCACAGAGAATGGTGAGTGCAGTCTCCTCGCCGCCACTGCTTCCTTCTGTCTGCTTGCAAGTCGCATCTCAACACATTTTTCCATTTTGTATATCCATCTCTGTGGATGTCTGAAACAAGCATTTTAACATTCGTGTTTTAGGTGAGAGAACACTGGTACAGGATAAGGCCGACTCTTAATTCTACGACATACGTTTCCTGGGAAAATAGTTATTTCAAATTTACAGATTCTGACCAATCCCCAAAGCCCTATACATATGCAAAAATTCTGTTAAAATTGTGCTCAAGCAGTTTTTAAAAAGGTGTCACATCAGAATCACAAATTATACAACAGACCCACAAATGTACGAATGTCTATTTAAAATCTCTATCTTCATGAAATCGAAATCAAATTTTAACCCCTAAGAAGTCCATAAATTACATTTAGTGCATTTTTCCAGTGAAGTCCATCTTTAAACTTGTTTGGCATAAAATTAAGATTTATAAACAAAATGTTAAGTTAAATTCAATAAGCAAATAGATGTTTTGTAAATTAAATGATATTCTAAAATTATATACTTGGTTTTGATTTGAGACGTGCTAATGAAATTGTTAGGGTTGTACGAATGTGATTTTTCTTTCATAAAACAAAAATGAAAGATATGTTTGAACTTTGGCGAAACTGAAACAAAAATGAGAAATAATCTCATTAGAGCTTGCCTTTAACAAAAGATAAACATATTTCATAACATTTTAGAAAGTTATTCGTTATAACAAACTCGTTGCAAAACCAAACCAAAATTTTTAGGATATTGCGTATTTGCCACAGGGGTCTTGCCTACATTAAAATTTTTGTGTTTAGTAGTTAATTTACTTATAGAATAATGATAACAAACAAGATGAATTATAGGCAAAAATCTTCTTTGCGGGTGCACTAAATGAACATTCATTAAACACCCGAAAATGAATTGAAATCGAGAATTTTCGTTTTGTTACAACTTTCAGTAACAAAATTTCTTACAGAAATGAAAAAGCAAGTTGTCATTTTCCGTTCTTGTTTGGGTATAGGGAATATTTGCACACCCTAGTAATGGGGGGTAGGGCACGTGGCAGGTGTGAGGAGCAGAGCTGTGTGTTGTAGGGGTGGAGGCACTGGCACGCGGCTGCCCGCGGCTGCGCTCGTTCGCGGCCAAGGGTTGCGAGCAGGTGAGCGACAAGGCGGTGTCGTGCCTGGCGCAGTTCTGCCCCAGCTTGCAGCTGGTGAACTTGCACGGCTGCGGCCAGGTGACGGACGAGGGAGTCACCACGCTGGCTCGCCAGTGCCCCGGCCTGCACTACCTCTGTCTCTCTGGCTGCTCTCACCTCACGGACACGTCCCTCATCGTGCTGGCCCAGCAGTGCCACGCCCTCAGTACGCTCGAGGTTGCCGGCTGCTCCCAGTTCACAGACGCTGGCTTTCAGGCCCTCGCCAGGGTGCGTACGTCACTGCACTAGACCCCTCTTGTTGTCAGCATACTTCCCTGTTCTTACCATTTCCTTCCGTGTACAGTAAAATCTCTATACAAATTACACAAGCAGACGTTAAATTTCATATTAAAGGAGGAAATATCCGAGCCTTCTTGGATTTACGTATTTTCCTCCATAACGTAATTTTTGGAGTCAATATTTAAAAATGAAGTTAAGGGGACATCTTAACAGTTCAAAATCCAACTTTTTTTTTACAGGATTGGTTTCACATCTGTTACCATAATCAAACGTAACCTATTATTTAATGTCAATCCTACATGGGAAGATACAGGTATAATTGAAACTGTACAGATCAGAAAGTTAGTTGAGTAGTTCTCTGTCATGTCTAGCTTTGATTTTTTATGTCTGCTTATAAATTATTTTACAAAGATTTGTAAGAAAAATTGAAGATGGAATGGATAATACTCCGTTAATACTGGAAACTACTTTATACTGAAAATGTATTTATTATTACATCTGCTGGGGATTTGGAAGATGTACTTTAAGGTACTTTCTATTATGATTTTACTGTAATTGGTTTAGATAGTAATTTTGCTTACAGGTTAATGTTTACATTTAGTTTGAATAACAACATGGTAGCCTCGCAACATACGTATAAATAACTGGAAGGAAAAAGTTCCACCAAACTTGTTGTACAAGGGGTGATTTTTCAAATGTTTAATGCAGAAAGTAAGAAAGTACGGCAATTAGGCTGTACATAAGAATGTATAATGTATTTGGTGTGGACTGCCTGAGTTGTGAGAGGCAGTTGAGTGAGCGGGAGTAGCATCAGTACTGCGACTGTGTTCCAGAGCTGCCGGCTGCTGGAGAAGATGGACCTGGAGGAGTGCGTGCTCATCACGGACGCCACGCTCATCCACCTGGCTATGGGCTGCCCGCGCCTCGAGAACCTGGTACGCTGCTCTTCCTTCTTCCTTCTGTTCATCGCTGCAGCAGTACAGGCTCCTTCAGTTTTGTGTGTTTGAGAATGAGAAGTCATTGAATTTTCAGAGTACACAAAGCCACATGATATCATCTGTGCGACGAAGAGTGCAAAACATATTTGTCGCAGAAACCAACTCTGATAAGTAAAAATATCATGTGAGGCATTTATGGTATGTAAAGAATGTGGCAAACTAAAGCTAGCTAAATGCTATAAATGGCCATTTAACCTCTGAAATGGTTGGAGCCCGAATGACATGCGACCTGCCAGGCAAGGGGTTCCCCTTGGTTTTAGGAATGGACCAGTACAGATGTGAAATTAGTGACGGCGCTCTGTGATACAGTGTAAGGGTGGGAGCGCGTTACAGGCCGAGTGTCTGAATATGACAGTCGGCACTCGTGGCACATCATCCTCCTCTCCCCAACCCCTCAAATATTAGTGATTACTGATCATTCTAATTTTAATGATATCTATGTCACATGTTAAAAAAGGTGCATTCAGAAAACACAGGATGCCCAGGGAATGAGTGTATGATAACACTGCATGAAATTATGTCACAATTTTCAGTTGTAATTATAATTCAAAACAGTGATAATTTGCCTCACTCTCATCAGTTGTCTTATAGCATGATTCCATGGTATGTTCCCAATGCATTGTGAGAATGAGAGCAGTGTGTGTTGAAGGATGTGACTGTGTTGGCAGAGCCTGTCGCACTGCGAGCTGATCACGGATGAAGGCATCAGACATCTGGGCACATCGCCATGTGCCGCAGAGAACCTCATGGTGCTGGAGCTGGACAACTGCCCACTCATCACTGATGCCTCTCTGGAGCACCTCATCTCCTGCCACAACCTCCAGAGGATAGAGCTCTACGACTGCCAGTTGATCACGCGCGCGGGTATCCGCAGGCTCAGGGTGCGTATTCTATGCCTTTTCTCTCCGCTTAGCTTGTGGGCGAGGTGGTGCACGGGCAAAACTTTGATTTCACTTTTGGGAGGACCTGGGTTCGTATCCCAGTCAGGCCATCTTTGTTTTTTTCATGGTTTCCCGAAGTCACTCCAGGTGATTGTTGGGGTGGTTCATTAAGAGTCACTGCAGAGTGGTTGGCTTGCTGGCCTCTTACACAGCCATTCATGTTCGATTCCAGGCTGGTCGCTGCTCCATTTCTGCACTCGGGGAACTTGGCTGACATTGGGATGGGTTTCCTCGGGGTACGCAGTTTCTCCAGCCATTGCATTCAGTAGTCTTTCGTTTTGCACCTCAGCGCGTTCATTCTCACCTGACTGGAGTGTCAAAAAGGGTCCTAGCAGCTGACTTTGTCTGCCGCCTATTGTACGGTATGTTGTCTATGACCCTGTTCTCAGATTGCAACATCATGCGATTGGTTACTTCGACTTACTGCTGCCGTGAGAAGGTGGTGCAATCACTTTAGACCATTAATGATGCCTGTAATGATAACACACAATAATAGTCTAACTCCTGCTTCCTCCCCCATCTTCATTCCACTGTGTCTCTACCCCCATCTTGACGTTCTGCGGGCGACGTTAACCATTCTAGTCTCGCCTCAGCTGTGGCCCACCACTCAAGAAGATACGTTCAGCAGTACACGCCAAAGGGCACCCTTGAAACCCAGGGTTAGCTACAGGCCAGCTGATCTGCAACCCTCTTCACATCTTGACGCATGTATCTTCCCTTCGAGCCCTCGGCGATCTCCGACACTTCTTCGCCGCCCTATCTCTCTCTCTGCAACCTCTGTCGTCATCCCGCACCCCCGCACTGACTGTTTGTTGTGGCTATATGTCACCCGCAGATCATAGTTAGAGGCTGATGTTCACAACTCTGTTGTAGAGCGTTACTCTGCCTGGATGAGGACAGACATCACTTTTGTCTACCAGCTAATCTAGAATAGGTTCATTTGTATTTTATGCACACATACAGTACTCGGATTCAACAGAATCATTGTGTAACAAGCTTGTTTCATTTAACAATGTGCATTTATCAGATGGTTTCAGTTAGAACGTTTTATGCAAATTAATTTTGGCTTATGTTTTAGTATTTATTAATAAATTCCTTTTGGTTCTTTTTTATAGCGTATTGTTTTTATTTAAGTTTGATAATCAACACAGTTTCCACACTGCAAATTCTTGNGCTGTAAATTATTTTTTTGACGTGACAACGTCTTAAATTAGGTTGGGCTGGGAGTCACTTATGAAAAAGTGTAACGCTCGGTAACGTTACGATGAGTCACCGAACGAGAGAGAGGCCCGCCGAATGCCTTGCGTCTCTCTCCCACTCAACTATGATCGGTCTGCCGCGCGCGCAGCACTACGTTGTCACGTAAAATCTTCGCCCGTAAAACCGACTTTA
>NQII01002623.1:175503-196342 GCA_002778355.1 Clitarchus hookeri | reverse complement strand
AAATGGAGATAACGTGAAGAACCATTTGCAATAAACACCGCAGACAGGCTTGTGGAATATTGTGCCAACATGAGACGAAGATGTGGGCGGCGGTACAGAGTAGGTTGAGATGCTACTTCTGATGGCTCACTTCACACATTTGTTCAACGTTTATGAATACATATAGCACCGTTCTTTTCATATTGGAAGTTTTTACTGTCATGCCATTCATAGTATATGTCCTTTAAAAATTGTAAAACAAGTTTTTTAAGAAGGGAAGATATGTAAAAATGGTTAGCACTACTGTCCTCTGTCCAGAATAAGTAAGTTGTCAGTGCTACATGACATTCCTCATAAACGTTTCTTGTTCTGTGGACTGAATCGTACGCAGGACGTGGCATATAGTTTTTTGCAGTAATTTCGTAACAAAACATATTTCATACACGTTCTGTAATGTGAAATGCATCCTCCAGAAAACAACAGAATATTCTATGGCAATCAGTCGGACGAATGCGTGTTTGTGGTAACAGGATCATGCACGATGCACAGTATCTTTACTTCATAGGAATGTAATAAAGCTGCACACTGGAGAGCAGCGAAGGCGTCTAGCGACAAACAGCACCTGCACATTTAGGTGATGGCATAACTATTAGGGTGGATCGTTGTATGTATGGAAAAAAAATTTCTCTTTTTCGTAATGGGTCAGTGCCTGAAAGATGTTCCATTGGCAACACGTTTTACATACCAAATATTTCGTCAAAATATTTATAAATAATACTGCCCCAAGCCATTTGATTTTTTTACAAAAATTTGAAATTCCGTGATTTTTAATCTCATGTTCCCAGATGCAATTTCAGATTTAAATTGAACAAAAGTTTTTGAAATCGCATAAGAAAGAATCTAATTTGATCTATTGCACGCTTTCTTTGCGATGTCTTGCATTAGGGAACCCCTGCAACCCCGTTAATCGCATGCGTACATAATCTCAGATAGTACTCATTGAACTATTGCTTCGGTCGGACGCTTGTCAATTTTTTGTAATAAGTTTGTTGAAATTCCTTGGTGTTTGTGATGGCAGTGTTACGGAGAGATGTTACATGTCCCATGTTCTGTCATGCATGTGATTTACCCCTTAATACCTTGCCAACATACGAGGACATTATGTTATATTATTTATGGATTAGTTGCAATAAATCAAATCAATATAAAGATTTAGTGAGTGATACATGTGCAGAAGTCTTAGAAAAAGTGATTGAAAGGTNTATTGATTTATTAGGAAATTGGACCTTTAGAGAACAGTGTCGATCACCTTCCTCCAAAACCACAGCTCTGGGAGTTGTCAGTCTTGCATTAGGGAACCCCCTGCAACCCCGTTAATCACATGCGTACATAACCTCAGATAGTATTCATTGAACTATTGCTTTNATTGAACTATTGCTTCGGTCGGACGCTTGTCAATTTTTTGTAATAAGTTTGTTGAAATTCCTTGGTGTTTGTGATGGCAGTGTTACGGAGAGATGTTACATGTCCCATGTTCTGTCATGCACGTGATTTACCCCTTAATACCTTGCCAACATACGAGGACATTATGTTATATTATTTATGGATTAGTTGCAATAAATCAAATCAATATAAAGATTTAGTGAGTGATACATGTGCAGAAGTCTTAGGAAAAGTGATTGAAAGGTGGCAGCTTGCATCAATACCAACTATAGGGAATCGCGCTGCCATGAAGAAAATAAAGGCATATCACGATAAGTATAGGAATTTGTTAAAGCCATATAGTTCAAGGAAAGAAGTGAAAAGTTATTAGGATCGAATCGAGCGATTGGTGAATGATTCAAAGTGTCTTTTTGACATTTCAGCATGCAAATGCAAGTGTTTTGGTTCGTGTCATTGTGAAAAACATCTCAAAGTACCGGTCAAGGAAAGAGTTTTTGGTGGATCAAAGGAGAGAAAGAAAGATGGCAATAGGTAATACTGATTTTAAAACGACCAGTACAAATCAGGGAAGTATTAGTCGCAAACGTAGATTTGAGGAATATAAAGAGAAAATTACCAGTTCAACCTCAAAACAGCCTATGCCATTAACTAGCGACGCTCAACCCCAGACACTTCGACCCCAAACGACAACACCGCAGGTACCACAACAACGAATGCAACAACCCCAGACATAAAAAATTAATGACCTTAGTCCAATAGCCATAACTTTGGATAGATTTGGTGTTTCTGACAGAGCTGGAGCTGCCATTGTTTCAGCAACACTCCAAAGTGTGGGGGTTATTTCGGAGGCAAATTTGTCCGACGTTGTGGACCTAAATATATTGGAAGAGCCCGTGAGAAGCATAGGACCAGTTTGACCGATGCACCACTTAATTCGGAAGATAAAAATTTTGGATTATACTTTGATGGCCGCAAAGATAAAACGCTTAGTATGAGAGATTCCAGGAGAAGGATAATTATGGAAGAGCATATAAGCTTAGTTAAAGAACCAGAGTCACTAGATATTGGCCATCTTTCATTAAAACTGGAAAAGCAGCAATAGTAAGTAAAACAATAAAGGAGTTCTTGGACAGGAAAAACANCGCTCAACCCCAGACACTTCGACCCCAAACGACAACACCGCAGGTACCACAACAACGAATGCAACAACCCCAGACACAAAAAATTAATGACCTTAGTCTAATAGCCATAACTTTGGATAGATTTGGCGTTTCTGACAGCTGGAGCTGCCATTGTTTCGGCAACACTCCAAAGTGTGGGGGTTATTTCGGAGGCAAATTTGTCCGACGTTGTGGACCTAAATAAAATTAGAAGAGCCCGTGAGAAGCATAGGACCAGTTTGACCGATGCACCACTTAATTCGGAAGATAAAAATTTTGGATTATACTTTGATGGCCGCAAAGATAAAACGCTTAGTATGAGAGATTCCAGGAGAAGGATAATTATGGAAGAGCATATAAGCTTAGTTAAAGAACCAGAGCCACTAGATATCGGCCATCTTTCATTAAAACTGGAAAAGCAGCAATAGTAAGTAAAACAATAAAGGAGTTCTTGGACAGGAAAAACATTGATTGCAATAAGCTTACTGTAATCGGGTGTGAGGGAACTGTTAGTACAGGTAGCCAAGGGGGTGTTATTCAGAAACTTGAAATAGAAATCGGAAAACCGCTTCAGTGGTGCATTTACCAGTTACACGCCAATGAACTGCCGTTTCGACACTTTTTCGAGAAACTCGATGGCTCTACTACTGGACCTAGAAGTTTTACAGGACCTATCGGAAAAAGCTTTCAAGGTTTACGAGGAGCTTCCAGTGGTTCCGTGTCAAACCATCCAGTGCACTCTACCTATCGTAACAAACAGTAAGGATTTGAGTACTGACCAACTGTACTTATACGAAATGTGTCGAGCTATAAACTCTACATCGTGTTCCGAAAGCTTATAAAAGAAAAATCCTGGCAAAAATTGTACATTCCCGGTGGCTCACAACTGCTGACAGAATCTTTCGTTTGTATGTTTCTTCCTCTGAGCCGACTACCAATTTGTTAATTTTAACTAATTTTATAATAAAAGTATATGCCCCAGTGTGGTTTTCCATCAAAACGCAACCACTTTGCATTTATGGTGCTAGGCGCTTACACAAGACCATTCAGCTTTCCAGGTATTTGACAGAAGATTTAAAAGCTCTAGTTGATCCTGTCATACAAAGAAATGGTTTTTTTGGCCATCCAGAGAAATTTTTAATAGTCATGTTGGCCGATGAAAGAGACATTATGAGTTCTAGCCTTACGAAGATTACTGAAAGCACGATTAGCCACACTTTCAAACATCCGAAAGTTTGCGCTGCATAAATTTGATTTTCAATCCGAAAATTATCCAGACCTCATCAATTGGAATGTGATTATCCTAACTGAGCCTCCTGTTACGAAATTTATAAGCGATGAATAAATTTCACAGTGCATTGAAAATCCAAGGCTCATTGACGAAATAATNGTGACTGAAAGATGCTTCAAAATTGTTACAGAAGCTTCAGCAGCTGTCTGTGGCCCTTTAAGACGAGATGGGTTCATTAAAACACGGCTAGAATCTCGACAAATAATGCCAGTTTTTAATACAAAACTTTGTAATATTGCATTTTTTAAAATAAATCTTCTAGTGTTATATTTTGTGTAAAAAAACTGTGTTTTTGGACTTTGTTATTTTAACATCTTCTATATAAAAAAAAATATAATTTTGGTCTTTAAGTTAAGTAAAACGACCCATAAACGTACACTAGTTTTAGTGTTTTTTTTTAACGATATTTTTGGTTCTTTTGGCAGTATAAAACAAAACAATTTGGTATATTTGTTATAACAGTTTTCATTGTGTTGGTATAGAGCATCTTTTTGCAAATGGTACAGTCAGAAATTCCTAAGGAAAAAAAAGGGTTCTTACAATTTCATGAGATATACCGCTTTATGAAATTAATTGCAGATTATCATGAAACGAAAACAATAGGCAACATGCAAATTTTTTGCTGGCCCTTGGTTTTCATTCATTTGTGTGTTAAAAATGTATTTACAAAATATCACAATTTAAAAATTAGTTTTGAAGAAGTAATGACTGACTGAAAGTTTTATGTTTGAAACGCTTGCCAAAACGCACCTGTTGCGCCTGCTCACTCTGTGACGTCGCATGTCAGACACAACCTCGGCCACCGCATTTGTTTATGTCGGCGGTGATGCGTATTTGGTTAAATAGAAATTGTTTGAAGTAATGAAAAGTAAGTATACCAAAATCATCTAAATGGTTTATTGAACCATAGTGTACTAGTACATCTCTCGCAAAACTGATAAAATATTCGTTAGTTACAAAAAACGAAACAAACGGGAAGACATGGTTTAACGCAGTTAGGCGAGACATTGAAGATGTTTCGCCAAAATTAGTTATTTCTGTTTGCAAAGACCATTTTGACGTACGTAATTATATTTAAGTTGTTTATGTTTCCCCCTATGTAGGCAATTTTAACACTGAACTTCTTAATATCTACTATTTACATCTGACCTAACCTCCATTAAGGTACTATGGTAGTGTTTAATAAACACCACAATTCGTTTAGCAATTTGTATGTGATGTAGACGTGAGCATAAAAAAATATGTTAAAGTATTTCATAATAGTAAAGACATTAAAATATGCTTACAAAAAATTTAGCCACACAATTTAAATTTTACATTTTGTAAGTTTATACATACCAAGTTAGGCTTTGCATACAAAATTTGGTATTAACTTTTTTGCCTATTCATTTGAAGATCATCATTTAAACTTTTGTTCCATACTGGACCAAGACCTACTCAACGCCGATGCGCTCCTGCTCGCTAATGCAGTCACGTGTCTGTACTAGTAGTATGGTTTTTGGCTAATTAACATAGGTTCATTTGACAGAACCAGGTCACCACAATGCTGAGATAACGATAAAAGGCAGAGAGAGAACCCCAGTAATACCGGACTTAAAGGAGTCAAGGAAAACCCCGTGGTGCCTTTCGCCTCACCAGCTATCAATCTTACCCACACGTTGAAGGACATAGGGGAAACCAAAATTTTCTCAACCCTTGACACGCGGACAGAGTATTGGAAAATCTCCGTGCAACCAGACAGTCGCAAATAAACCACGTTCACCATTCCAGAGGGAGAAATGCTGCAGTTCAAAGTAATGCACTTCGGCCTGAAGAATGCCCAGCTACTTTCGAGTGGCTAATGTCGGCAGAGGTACTCGACCATATAGGCAAGTTCTGTTTTGCCTACCTCGATGACTTATTAATCTATTCAAGCTCGTGGGAGGAGCTCCGTACTATCCCGCAAAGAGTATTGGAACGCATTGAGATCCACGGTCCAACCTGGAAGTAGTCTGAAGCCATTTTGGTAAATCTAACACTGACTACCCACTGTGGTCACCACTGAAGGAAACTATCTGTAAACCGGAAGTATTCGAGCCGTACTGGAGGCCGAAGAACCCACAATAAAGAAGCAGTTAAGAAGATTCCTGGGCTTAAGTTAACTGGCTATGGGAATTTATACCGGACATGGCGCAGTTAATGACTACGTTAAACCCCTTGTTGGAGGAGGAAGCTCGGTGGAAGTGGGACGCCGAACTGCAGACTGCGTTCCAGAACTTCAAGGACAGTTTCCAGAACATCCCTGATCTCCTCATCCTGCAAGAAGGTAAACCCCTAATATTCCAGACAGACACCTGCCAGGATGGGCTAGGAGCTGTCCTGTTCAAGGAAAACCGCAAGTAATTGCATACACCAGCACCCGCCTTAATGAAATAGAGAAGAAATCACAGTAACGAGCAAGAATTCCTCGCCGTGGTTTAGGGCATGCGGAAATACAGCTATCATTTCGAGGGTGGACCTTTATATTGAGGACCGACAATAAAGCCCTCGCGTGGTTACAAGCGTACAAGGACACGAAAGCCAAGCTCTGTTGGTGAGATATGTTTCTGACAGAGTTAACTTCAAGGTGCAACACTGCCCTGGATGCCTAGTTACTCTTTACTTTCAGCTATGTTTTATCCTTTAACCACCTGTGCCGAAGCAAAAATGACGTAGGAGAAATTTCAGTTGATATATATATNTCAGCTATGTTTTATCCTTTAACCACCTGTGCCGAAGCAAAAATGACGTAGGAGAAATTTCAGTTGATATATATATATATTTGCCAATTAAATATACATATTGACAAAGCAGCACCCTAGATTTTATAACAAGGATATTGGCATTNGATATATATATTTGCCAATTAAATATACATATTGACAAAGCAGCACCCTAGATTTTATAACAAGGATATTGGCATTTAAAAAGACAAAGATCACCATAGCAATTTCATTCCAGATTCAATAAAACTTTACAAGAACGTAATGAATTTAATAAATTGATGTGTTGATTATAGAATATGTAAAACATCATTTACAGATTATTAAAGCATTTCATTTGACTAGACTGAAAGAAAAACAATTGCATAAGGAGGGCAGTTTTATAAAACTAACAGGTTAAAATATTGAACTAAAAAAAGCGTGGGAGCTATAAGAGATACACTGGCACGTGTTATAAGAACACCTTTGCCATTATGCGCAAGGCTCTGAACTGGCGAACAGTGTTCTCGTAGTGCTGCATGTGCCTATGGCACTTTCAGCGTTGACTATCATTTTATTGATGAAAAGTCTCTGACAAAGTCCAATACAGGCTCCTATCGTAGTTTCACTCTTGTCTGGCTAAAATGTTTTAAGATACTGCAGTCTGGAAAAGCCGTTTTTAACTACATTGGAGGACTCCAAAATAATATTTACAGCATGTGGGGTAACTTCAAAGTACCATTCCGTCCTCTCCTGGAGTATGATGTACTTTCGAATGTGGTCATAAGCGCGCGGAGGGACAGGGGGGTACGTTTAATAGTTTCGTCAATAAACGAGGATTTCAACCACTCTGCAACACAGTTCAAGTACCAGGCAGGCAGAACCGTTAAGGTGTTCTTTATTTTTTTCTGACATGTTTTACCATAAACACTCACTAGTGCTTGCAATAATAATGGACAGCTAAAAATTAAAGTATTTTCATGTACAAATTTCACTAACTGAAACCAGTGTGTGTGTGTGGTTTTTTTTTTTNACAGCTAAAAATTAAAGTATTTTCATGTACAAATTTCACTAACTGAAACCAGTGTGTGTGTGTGGTTTTTTTTTTTTTTCATCTCCACTTTAGAGTGACAATTAGTGTAATAGCAACATATTTTGTCCACCTTACATTTCACAGCTACCGAAAATATCAGTGATAAAATATTAAAATTCAACGAAAATGTTTTACCGTACACACGGAAACTGCCTCGATTACACTTGCAAGCAGACATCTGAACCTGGCTATGTTTCTACTGCGTGAAAACACATCTAAACTTGCGCATGCAGCGACGACCACGAATGTTTAAGCCGGATATTAGTCAAGATATCAGAGTCCGAACTGATTCCCACAGTGACCCGTGTGTAGCTACNACAGCTAAAAATTAAAGTATTTTCATGTACAAATTTCACTAACTGAAACCAGTGTGTGTGTGTGGTTTTTTTTTTTCATCTCCACTTTAGAGTGACAATTAGTGTAATAGCAACATATTTTGTCCACCTTACATTTCACAGCTACCGAAAATCTCAGTGATAAAATATTAAAATTCAACGAAAATGTTTTACCGTACACACGGAAACTGCCTCGATTACACTTGCAGACAGACATATGTGAACCTGGCTATGTTTCTACTGCGTGAAAACACATCTAAACTTGCGCATGCAGCGACGACTACGAATGTTTAAGCCGGATATTAGTCAAGATATCAGAGTCCGAACTGATTCCCACAGTGACCCGTGTGTAGCTACACTTCTGTATTCCTCTCGCATATGGTCAATTTTCAGCAAAGGAAACAGATGGCATTATTGCTCCGAGGCTTAGTTTTCTCAGTCTTCAGTCTGCGACCAACAATGTAACGTTACCTGAGCGGTCGGGGATAGTAATGTGAACGTCCGGCGACTATGTTAAGATAAGTCAGAATATTACACAATATTACTATTTCGAATGGAATGGACGCCAGATCACTGGGTGAGCACGAAGTCACAGTTCTCAGGATCGTGGACCGAACGACCATGTGGCTTATCCCCCTGATGCATACGGTACAAATTTACAGGAAAACATAATCTATAGCCGGGGTATTCAGGTTCCCCAGCACGCCTTAGTATTACCTTTGACCTTATAAATGAAGGATGCCCCATTGAGGCGTCGATGACTTCCTGGATAGGGCCAGGACTTGAAATACAACACTAAATGAGAACTCACAAGTTTTGGTTTACTCAAGTAAATTGTATTGCCGAATAGTGTACACAGTTACATGTATACAATGCAAATTAAAGTGGACCTGACTCACAATGCCTACCAGCGGACGTTACTGTACAAAAAGGCCAAGAATGGTGTGAAAACTAACAATAGTAATTAAACCTCTTGGGGTCGGTAAATTGAGCTGACGGAGGGGTGCAGCGAACATGGGCGGGCTAACCGCGTCCTCGCCGAGAGCTCGCGCCATCCCGCGAGGTATCTTAGTTTACTGACCTCATTTCATAAACATGTAAAACATACAGACAATAGGTCCCTTCAACATGCGGGATGGACATCCCTTAGTTTGAGGGGAGTTCAGAGTTCTTTCTTACGCAATAATTAAAATACAAACATGATCGTGTAGTACCTTGAAGAGCACGTGGGAATTTTAGGTCTGTTAAGTTTTGGGGCACTCTATGACCGGGACGGTCAGGTTGAAAGAAAGACTAATTTTTTCCCCGTGTCACTAATTGGCTTGATTAGAAACACAATTACACTCGGAAAATGATATATAACACTTGAAATACCCTAGCCTTTCTGCTCTACGCCTCATTAAATATGCACAAGGCGTGCATTTATTCTGCGATTACTTCGGAATTCCCTAAGGGCGAATTTCACGAACATTTGCCAGTAGGCGATAAATTCTAGTGCTATTTACTACACATTCTAATACTTGATTCCTATCCTAATTACACAGATCTTTCTAGGAACACCATAGGCACTCTGTTGGATCAGTCGGTATCAGGTTATGACCAGTTCTCAAGTGAACGATGCGGTCACGCATCGGGATGCACGATAAGCGTGTTCCGTAGGCCGCACTGGTGCAGCGACTGTGCCAGTCCACGCAGGAGTGGCCCGCGTCAAATGTGTCTACATTTAATAATTTTACACTCACAATTGTCTTCCTGCGGACATCGGAATTCCCTTCCTTCCAAAATCGAGTTGCTAACATATCACAGCATTCTAACAATTTCAGTTTGTAAATACAGTTGAGTATTTCTCATTGTTACTGTACTGTATCGGAAAGGAGATAAAATATGAAATTTACTAGATAACATGTAACGAAAAATTTTATGTTCGTTAAGTTCAAAATAAGCTTTCACCATTAAATGGTTCCGAAGCACTTAACGTTTGTTGGAGTACTTGTGCAATGTATAAAGTATATAAGATAAACCTTGAGATCAGTTATATTAATTTTACTTTTTCTGGAATGGCCACTGTTCAATGCGGAGCCCGTGATTGGTTCATCCCGTCTCTCAACAACAGTATGACAACACGGGCCTCTTCCTTGTTTTTAAGGCCTCCAACAGACTGTGTTGCCAAGTCCAGAGCTGTGAGGTGTTTCTCGTTCTTGATGCTGATGTCTGCTTTGTGTTTCAACAGAATTCTCACTGTGTCTTTCTGACATGCTTTGGCAGCCCACATCAGAGCAGTGTCACCTGTTCTGTCGACGTGGTTGAGGAAACTTCGCAGAGATTGCTTTGTATTTCTTAATACCATCGCAACACGACTAAGAAGCAACTCGATTACTTTAACGTTGTTGCCAAACACAGCTTCATGCAAAACCGTGACACCATTCCTGATAAACAGCACATCAGCTCCATTATCTATCAGGTATGTAACGATGTTTAGGTTCCCATCCTGCGCTGCATGAAACAGTAGTAAGTTCTTTTGCAAGTACTTGGGATCAGCATCGCTTTTCTCTATTAAATACTTGACAATATCCTCTCTGTTCTCGTCTGCGGCTCTCTTCAGCAACTGCCAGTCCTCACACCTCGGTACATCAGTGACTTCTGCAGTTTTCTGTATCAAGTACCTCACAACTTCCAGGTTGTCTCCCACCCGACTGGCAGTATATAAGGGCGTCCTTCCATTTCTGTCCCTGATGTTAACATTTGCATCTTCCACGTCGATTAGGTACTTGACCATCTCTAGTCGTCTTGCCTGGGCGGCTCGATGAAGCGGGGATTTGCGCATGTCATCTTTCCTATGTATATCTACACCCTGCATCTTGAAATGTTTCATAACACACACCTGGCCCCTCTGGGCAGCATATGTCACAGGTGTAAGGGCATGCAAATGCTTAGCATTTCTTATTATGCTGGGTAGGATATCATGGTGATGTTCTATTAACTGCACATATTTGCTAGCACAGTCCCAGATGACTTCAGCTTGTTGTACAAGTGCGTCCATATAACTGACATCACTCTCTAGCAGTTTGTCTTTCAGCAGGTCCAGAGCTTGTCCCAGAATTGCAGCTTCTTTCTGGGAATCCCGCACCTTAGAACGTATGACATCTTGTACTAATTTATGTACCTGCAACTGTGGCATGCTTGGCTCCTGACTGATAATTGAGTACTTTGCGAGAGTGTTAATGGCCTGTCTTATTTTACTTTTTTCGTAAAGTTCTGAAAATATATCTTTTATGATGCTATCAGGGTTCATGTAAGCCATAATTTTCAAGACAGTGATAGCTTCTACACCCACACTGCATGTGAGTATTTTGTCCAGTGTTACTTGCCAAGTGTTGAAGACTGTTCTTGTATAGTTGTCCCCACTGCCTTCTGGAAAATTCAAGCGAAGTATTTCTGAGGTTTTTTGGTTATACTCTGCAATGTATTCATTTATGGATATACTTTCGCTCTTGATATAAGCAGATGCCATTTGTAAAGCTAAGGGTAGATGGTGTACAAGTTTGCCTAACTGTGTAAAATGCTGGTTTTCTAAACTATCTCCTAGAAGTTTGTACAAAAGAGTTAATGTTTCTGATTCGTTGAAGATTTTTAGTTTTATCTTTTGTATCATTGGATCCCAGTCATCCATACAAGACGTGATTATAATCGATGGCTTGTTTATTCTTCCTTTGGGTAAAAAATTCATGAGGCCTTCGTCTCTTCCATGTTGGTTCCTGTACTTCTGAGCATCATCAAAGATAAACAGAGATTGCTTGTCCTCGAACATGTTGTATATGTCGCCCAGCATATGTGAAATGTTGCGCTCAACAGCGCGTCCATTGACCTGCTCTTCTGTATCGACACCCAGGAGTCTCGCCAGCGCCTTGAATGACCTGTGGATGCTGTCGTAGCTCTCGGCGTGTATCCAGACAACATTGTTACCATGCGCATCGCCGCTGTGGACGGCGTAGTGGCGTGCTAGCTCGCTCTTGCCCACACCACCCAGCCCACTCACCACCACCATCCTCTCCCCACCTTGCCTCTGCAATGCCTCTCGCAGAGTCTCCAGCTGCTCCTGCCGCCCGGTGAACGATCTCACCGGCTCCCTCAGCTGGAACCTCACGGGCCAATGTGGCCCGGGAGGGCTGACCCGTGTCAGAACTTTCTCCACAAGGGCTCTCGTCTTCTTGTGGTCCTCGCTGCTCACGGCTCCCATCCTCTCGTTCTGCTCGCATATCATCTCCCTGGTGAGATCTGCTTCGACTGCAAGTCGCAGCATGCCCTCCTGCTGCGCTCGAACTAGCGCCTGTAACTGTGCCGAGTGCTCATCTGCATCCACTTTCTCCAACATTTCCTTCACCTTCTTCAGCTCCTCTATAATCTTAATGTAGTCATCGCCTTGTTTTCCTGTGAACAGTTCTAGGTATGATCTAATTTCGCTGAGCAGGTTGTCTTTCATATCAGCGATCACCTTTTTTATTCTTTCTTCCGTCAAACTACTATCTGTTGAACAAATCGTGTCAAGTAACTCGTCTACCAGGTTTGGAATGTTTTCCGTTTTAAAAACATATCTGTATTTATCCTCCGACAAGACATTTCCTGCTTGATAGTCTCTTTCCAATTGTTTGTCCAAATGCCCTGTGCCATCAGACTCCCACCTAAACAATAGGCGATGTTCATATTGACTGATACTACTCTTTTCATTTCGCTTGGTGTAGTAAACTTCTGGCAGTTGTTCGCTATCGAGTATCACGAGACCAACTTTATCGTAAACATCCTTGGTCGTCACATCTGCAGAACCATACCGAATGTTGAACCCACGATTCAGTGCGTAACGGTTTTCTCTCTTCGATTTTCCTTCGACGATGCCCCTCGTGATCACATCTACGGTCACGTGGACGTCTCGCCCCAGCCAGGAGCAGTAGTGGAGGGCCCGGTGTGCGGCGTCCTCGCCCAGTCTCTTGACGGCAGGCTGCCAGCCGGCATCGCTGTGCGCGCCCACCACCTGCCTCTCATAACTCCTGAAGGCGTGCAGCCCCGCCTCGACCAGCATCCTCCGCAGATCCTTCTTCTGCTCGCTGAAGAGGTAGGCGAGCCGCGAGACACCGTTGAGCTTGCGTCTGCGGGACGCTGCATGCAGCTTCTCGGCGGCCAACTCGCCTATGACCTTGAGCAGCTTGTCGCTGAGTGGCAGTTCCAGGAGCAGGCCTAGCTGCTCGCCCAGGCCACCGCCCACAGTGGCAGACAGCGGTGCTGACTCCTGTCTTTTTCCCTCCAGCACCAGACAGTACACTTCCAGCTTGGTCTCTGCCTCCTGCACGAAGCTCGTCACATACTTCTCCAGTCGCTGCCGCCACTCCGCCTCTCCAGGACAGCTCTGTGTCTCCCGCCTGGAGCTGTCGCCCCCTGCAGCCACAGCTGCATGTCGCTGCGACGATCTGAATCTTATGCCACTCAACATGGTGACTTCAGTCTCCGCAACTGCTATATCACAACAGATATTCCGATCCAAGGAGTTTGTGACCCTGTAACAATGCAATAACACAGTTTATGTCAGCAGAATTACTACAAGTAGTTGTTACCAAAATTAATTAACCTAATTTCCACAGCACAAAAATTTTCTTGACACTCTGAGAGTAAGAATAGATTTTTATTAGAGGGTTAGCACATTTCCATCTTATGTGTGTATACATATATACACTGAAGAGCCAAAAAAAATGGTACACCTGCCTAATATCGTGTAGGACCCCCAAGAGCACTCATAAGTGCCGCAAGACGACGTGGCATGGACTCGACTAATGTCTGAAGGTATGCAGGAGGCAATTCACACCATGAATCCTGCAGGGCAGTCCACAAATCCATAGGAGTGCGAGGCGGTGGAGATCTCTTCTGAACAGCACGTTGCAAGGCATCCCAGATATGCTCAATAATGTTCATGTATGGTGATTTAGCTGGCCAATGGAAGTGTCTAAAGTCAGAAGAGTGTTCCTGGAGCCACTTGGTAGCAACTCTCGACGTGTGGGGTGTCGCATTGTCCTGCTGGAATTGTCCACGTCCGTCGGAATGCACAATGGACATGAATGGGTGCAGGTGATCGGACAGGATGCTTACATATCTGTCACCTGTCAGAGTCGTATCTAGACGTATCAGGGGTACCATTTTACGCCAACTGCACACGCTCCATACCATGACAGAGCCTCCGCCAGCTTGAGCAGTCCCCTGTTGACATGTAGGGTCTATGGATTCATGAGGATGTCGCCATACCCGTACACGTCCATCTCCCGATACAATTGGAAACGAGACTCGTCAGACCTGGTAACGTGTTTCCAGTCATCAACGGTCCAATGGCGGTGTTGGCGGGCCCAGGCGTGGCGTAAAGGTTACTGGTTGTCGCCAGTGCCGATTTTGTGATCTAGTTATCACTCAAGGTCAAAATTTGCTCTTCGGCATGAGAGAACGACCTGTGCGAAGAGTCCTTTTCGCGTGATGAAGCATTACGACATTGGTTCCATGCAGTTTGTGCAAGGCGATACATTGAAATAACATACCGAGATCTGCAAGGGTTCGTCTACTGGGAGTCAGCAAGTGTTGCCAGCAATGCCTCTTGCTGCATCGATGGGTATTGATTCGACATGCGATTATGTTTAGACAGTCAATGCTAAAGACGAAATGAGTGCAGTAGTGTCGGTTTGCGTGGAATGCACACTTGCAAGACTTTCGCGCGAAGTCGACGAACTTCAAAATAAACGGTCGTCGGCTCTAAATACTGATTAGCATTCAGCTCCTTCTACAAGGAAAATCAAATATAATATAGAATAAAAAACAGGAGGTGAAGACGGCCACGAAGACAGCATTTATGAAAATGAACATTAAGAAAGTGATAGAGCTGAAGACGGTGATGGCGATTTTATCGATGTACTGATACGCCCCTCCAACACATTTACTGCAACAAGTGACATGAAGAAAGCAGAAGACGCCGAGAATACTGGCTACCTATTTCCCGAAGACCCGAATGAACTTGTTGATAGAATCAGATATTTTATTGACTTTAAAAAACGCGGGGATTTCATGCACATTAACGAGATATCTTCAATCATTAGGAAACTGAAGGATCGGAGATATATCGCATGATGTGATGAACTGCTTTCTTCTGTGATTGCAATAAATAAAATTATAATAATAAAATAATTGGTTTTCCTTTATTGTTGTGTGTTGTATCCTCTTTTTCCCTAGCAACTTTAAAGTGGTGCTATGAGCACTCGACTATTAACGGAAAGATCTACAAATAGAATGATAATAAAGAATTAAATGCATGGATATTTGACTGCATACAAAACATGTACAAATTTGGAGTCAGTTAGCATATGGATGGGGGACAAATAGAAGGATTGATTGAAGGATCGATCGAAGGATTGAGGATTGATCGAAGGTTTGGGGATTGATTGAAGGATTGGTATTGATCGAAAGATTTGGAATTGATCCAAGTATTGGGATTGGTCGAAGGATTGGCATGGGTCACTGTGGATTGTGGAGCATGTGGCATAGGTGGAACGATTGTGGAGCATGTGGAACGTATTGCGGAGTGGATTGCTTAGCAGATTGTAGATCGGATTGAGGAGTACGTGGAGCGATTTTGGAGGGGATTGCAGAGCGGATTGCGAAGGATTGGTGTGGGTTGGAGTGTGGATTGGTGTAGATTGGTGTGTGGATTGGTGTGTAGATTTATGTGTGGATTGGTTTTTATATTCATGTGTGGATTGGATTAGAGTGGATTGGTGTGTGGATTTGTGTGGATTGGTGTGTAGATTTATGTGTGGATTGGTTTTTATATTCATGTGTGGATTGTATTAGAGTGGATTGGTGTGTGGATTGGAGTGGATTGGCATAGATTTCTGATTGTGGTGCTGGTCGCGGTGCTAATCAATAGAAATATTATGAGATTGATTAAAAGATTTATTAAAAAAGTGTATAATTATTTTTAAAATATGTATTTCTTTTTTTTTATTTTTAAAATTTTTTAAAAAATATTTGTGTGCACAGTTATCCAAGGTCATAGATATAGGGTCAAAGTCACAGATGTGAGGTCAAGGTCAAGGTCATCCAGATCTAACATGATGATCGGAGTCATCAGTGCCACCTAAGTGTAAAAAATGTAAACAAATGACAAACGAAAAAGACATATTGCGGATGGAGTGCATTCAACAGAATGAGCAAAGGTGAGTGAGTAGCAGAGGGGAATGTTAATACAATGTGATTGATTGGAGGGGGGTCAGAACGTGGTACTGGGGGAGACCTCAGGAAATGTGAGTTTTTAAAAATAATTTCTAATAATTTTAAAATTAGTTTTTAGGGAAAAGGGGAAATTCCAAGATGGCTGCGACCAGCTCCGGCTCCGATCCCAGATCCCGTTGTGCCCGACCCGCCACAATCATTCTACTAATAGTATTGCTTCCGTACCTGCACATATTTTGCTGCTTCTCGCTTAATACTTATATTTCGTAATACTATGTGATTACTCAGAATGTTCGTATATAGTGCATCAAGCGAACAATTCGGCATGTTTGTGTGAGTGGCTTGTATTTATTGCGACCTTTTTGCATCTTACGGTAGTATACGTGAGATACTGTGTTTTGTTTCTCCTGAGCAATATACCAGTAGTCCTGGATTTGGATATGCGTACTACAGCTAGGCGTGGACGCAGTTTTATTTTTATCACAGGTACCTGTGTACGTTATTAAATTAAATAGTAGACTGTTTTCAAAAAGAAGTAATTCATTTTGGGTAATTTACATTACTGAACATTGTTTCAACTTGGAAACTTCTCAACAGTATATATTTTTCTAACGTCTCAGTATATGTTGGCTATTCTGTAGTGCTAGTAAGGCCGCATTCCGTTACATCGTCAGCAGTAAACTAAGTTTGTCAGTTACGTCATAGTTTCGGAACGCTTGGCAGGTATTCAAATAAAAGGAATTAAATTATCAATTTACGAATTGTCTTATTTCTCTCTTGAATTAAAAGAATTATAATGCACAAAAAATTAATTATTCATAGCTGTTAGACTACAGAAAGGCAATTTTTCTAACAACATGTAACTCTGTTTTGAGCTTATTTTTGTATTTATTTTACTTGGAATTTCAGTAAGGGCTACTTGGTATTTAATGATCCTGCCATATGTATATTTTAGATATCTCTGAGAACCTACGACAACTTGAATTGTCCACCCAAGTCGTGTTTCACTGGCACTGTATAACCTATGCAGCAACAGGAAACTCAGTATTGAATGTAGCCTCGTACAGGGTGCGGCCCAGTGACACGCGAGTAACAATAGCTGACGTCACTGACATACTAGCCAATGAGAGCAGCGAATAATGAAAGGTGGCCTGGGGTCTCTACAAATGTGCTAGGATCTGAAAACCAAAGCCAAGGCTGTGATACAGTTTTAATAACCACAAAAAAACACGAAGCCATTTTCACATGCGTGACTAAAACACCTTGTTACAAATGTCAAAATAGATTTTGCTTTCAAACAAGAAATTTTAAACGTTTATTTTTAAGTTAGCTAACATAAATAATCTCCCCCATGTTTTTGTAAACATTCGATATTAATAGATCCTTACATTGCCTCATTTTCANTAGCTAACATAAATAATCTCCCCCATGTTTTTGTAAACATTCGATATTAATAGATCCTTACATTGCCTCATTTTCAAAGTTATATTTATTTTTCAGGAAAGAAGCACGTAAATNTTAGCTAACATAAATAATCTCCCCCATGTTTTTGTAAACATTCGATATTAATAGATCCTTACATTGCCTCATTTTCACAGTTATATTTATTTTTTAGGAAAGACAGGAAAGAAGCACGTAAAANCATTGCCTCATTTTCAAAGTTATATTTATTTTTCAGGAAAGAAGCACGTAAATGGAAATGTGAAAGCAAGTGCAATGTCAGTTTTAGTAAACGTAAATGTAGGTACGTAAATGACAGTTTGCTTGATTTGTACAATACACGACGTGAACTGTGGTTATGTCTGTGTTTGTGCGTGATTGCAGCAAGAAGCAATACATGAAAGGTATTAGCTAAGTGTATGGTTGTTTCAATTGCGCCACATCATTAAGGGAGGAGTAAGGGGTGAAGTTGTGTGATACACAGTACAGATATATTAAATGTGCCTGAGAAGAAGGCTTACCTGCAGAAGAGATGACATCTAGAAGAATAGCACTGCTCTGATATTTTGCTAATGGTAGAGCGGAGATCAGAGATACGTTATCGCAAACTTGGTGTCTTATACGAGGTATTTCTTGCCAGTGATATCAAGAGAGAGAAAGTGGAGCGTTATTCTTGCAGCGGCGGAGTGGGTGGGTGAGCCAGCCGGAAAACACACCAATAAGGAAAAGTGATTCTCCAGAAGGCACTTCACGGCTGCTTCAGGGTCGCCAGCTTAATGACTTTCATATATTATTTATTTAGCTTTGTGTGCCTACCGACAGCTCCAAACATTGAATAGTGGACACGGTAATTAATACTAAACATAACACTGGTACAACAAAAAATTAGGAACACACACACGCACGCACACGCACACGCACGCACACACATACACACACACACACACACACTGTAAGAATGTTATAAAAGCAACAGACAGTTCTTAGATAAATTGAAAGTAGGGCAGCCACCAGATCAAGGGATGTTACTGTATGACGTCACAGGCAGACAATTCAAACATTGACAACAGCACGTCACCTGCACACATACAAAATAATAAAGAGTAAAATGGAGCATTCAGTCAAATTTAGATACTCGGGAATAATTCAAAATAAATTTAACTTTTCTTCAATAATCTTTATACTCACATTTATAGAGTAAAGAATGTGTATATGAAATATATTTATTACAATTTGTCACAGATTTACATTCCATCTCATCAGTTCTAAAAACTGAACTTAATTAATTTATCCGCCGTGTACCCATTTTTTGGAACTGAGGCCAGTGTTTAGTAGCAGTTCGGTGCAATCAACTTTCCTATCATAAATACTGAACACACAACACGCATCAAAAAAATTAATCTGGTTACTAGAGGCTGCATCTGAAAGGACGAATAGGTTTCATCCAGTTGCTTGTACGAATCTAGAACTGTAATGAATTTACCATAGATACATTAAAAACACTTCGTTATCTTTGATTTGGAACGGGTTAGAGCACGGAACAAGGCGGCTTTGGCACTGCTGTGTTATATATGAATATGAATAATCCTTGAAGTTTAGACTATTATGTGTTCGATATGGGGGTGATATTTAAATTTTTTATCTAGAAATACACTTAAATCGCCAAATGTGGAGCTTTAGAATACGATCTTGTGGGCGTATTTGCGACATTTGTACAAAGCTGTATAAGATTGTACACAATGTAACGATATAAGCATTTAGAGTTTTGTNAAGTTTTGTTTATGTTTTGATTTTCCTTTTGAACTGCATGTTTATTTATTTTGGGAAACGTAATCATTTATTTATTTTAAAGCCCCTACCCTCAGGTTTAGCTAGTTTTAATAATCAGGATATCGCCTCGAATTTATTTTATTTACATTATTAGGTTTGTTTACTTTTTACTTTTTGAAGGTTCTATTTATTTTATTTGTTATGTGAGAACTGAGCTCAGATATATTTGGCAGTGTTAATTTTAATTTGTATCATCGTTTTTCTCTTTGCATTTCTACCTGATCTTATCCAGCAGTTTTGACCGCAAAGAATGCTATAAATTACTATGACGTAGAAAGAAGTGACGTATTTGAGGAATTTCCCGTGTAATTAGCGTCATCGTGTGAACCCCGGCGACTAATTACTCTCTCAGACGCCATGATGAGCGGATCAATGTAAAATTTTGTCTGCGAGAATTGCATATCATTTTTGATATTACACACTACCAAAAGGGAAAAACCTTTACCTCTTCAACTAGTTGATAAGTTTTTAATCGTAAGATATAAAAAAGTTATTTATAGCATTATATACTATAAATATACAATATTATTAACACACAATAATAATTGTATATTAATTCTTATTTACATGTCTTATATCCCAGCAATGGGGTCAATAAGATAAAAAAAACAATTAAATTCGGAAAGTCAGTGTCTTCTTAAAAAATCTGGTGGTGAATGAGAATATTTGAAAGAAAAGTGAGGAAATTAATAGTCATTCTAGGGTTTTGTGCCATTTGTGTTGGCACTTGTTTCATGTCAGTATGTTATTCTGTGAGCCTATTCTTATTTATTTGGTGTTTCGCCAAATATATTATTATTTTTTTACTATTGGAACTTTTTATAGTTCTTCTTAATATTTTTGTTTATTCACTTTGAAATTGTAAAAAAAAAACCTTGTCGTCTGAAAATGTTGTATGTTTTAAATATTTATCTGTTTTTCATGTTTCTTGTTTAAAAAATATTTTTCATCATGTCTATTAATTATTTATGTACGTAATATTGTGTGAAGTTTTAATTTTAGAGTATCAAAATGAAAAATTTATTTGTGATATATTATACTTCTTTATAGACTTTCGATTTATGTATCGATTAGTCACGCGAGACCACGAATTCCAGAGTATACATTTGTATATATAGATTTCCGCTCGTGTTACTTCACTTAACGAGCCGAGTTGCTGTGGGATGAACATCGTGCTCGTGGCAGCTCTCTCTCCGGGATCTGCCCGCCCCTTGGACCAGCGAAGGCGAGGGACTTCTGCGAGTAGGCACGGCGGGACTGCAGCAGCTTGGGTGTGGCGACTACTCCGCAACTCG
>NQII01002623.1:123690-175164 GCA_002778355.1 Clitarchus hookeri | reverse complement strand
GGGGGGGGGGGGCTGCATTCAACAGCTGCTGTCAATATTGTAGTGCTGGTACGCCTGCGCACAGCAGTTCAACCTCAAGGACACTTGCACCCTCATCTCCGCCCCTTCTCTTCTACGTCTTCAACTCCACATTAAAGAGCATGGAATCCACGCCTGCTGCCTCCTGTAGCANTATTTCGCGCGTCGGAAATGTTCAATGCCGACGGTGCTTATGCCGGTTTCCCCCCTCCCCCTTCTTAGCTATAGCCTCAGCTATAGGCACACTTAGGGATGCAGTTCATTGCCCCAATTGCGGCCATGGCTATCTTAATCCCTCTCTGCCGCGATGCACGCCTCCTTGCATGTAATTCCCTCTCCCGTAAGCGTATAGTGCCTAGTCCTGAGTCCCACTTAACTCCCGTCCCTACCTCGGACGTACACTTAACACTTAGCAGTAGGGCACGTAAGAAAAAAATTACTTCGCTTCTTACTTCGTCGTTCTCGCCATACAGCACGTAGTCGCCTTGAAACTTCCTATTTTTGGAATCCTTCATCAGCTTAGGACGAGTTAACTTTTATCCGCCGTTTTGGCGATTTGCGGCATACGCCGATAATCTTGTGGCCAGCCTTCTCCTCCCTGTAATGTGACGTAACGTAACGTTTTGGTCCAAACAAGCGAAGTTGGAAGTCTCGACGCCTGAGACGAAGATCACGCTGATGAAGGGGAAACTGCAGAGGCCGGCGACTGTGCGCTTTGATGGGGACTCGGTGGAGGGTGCGCGTGAGATATCGCGGATGAAAAGACGAGCTTCCTGAAGCACAAAGAGTATGTAGTTTGAAAGACTGCTGTAGTCTTGCAGAAATTAAAGACCATTGGAAACACAAGTTGGGGACTATGTTCTGGAACACTCGAAGTAATATATAAGGCAGTGTTCGAGGCCATCATATGGCATAACAGGGCTGAGCTTGTGAGGCGCAACAGGAAGCTCGTAAGTGCTCAAGGAGCAGCACTGCAGGCCGCCACTAAGGCCTACAGGACAGTGTCTGATGAGGACCCGTAGGTGACCGTCATCCCCGGGCATGACATAAATGAGACTCTAGAATGGAGCGGCGCTGGAATGCAAGGGCGGGGGAAACGGGAGTACCCCGAGAAAACCCGCAGGCAAGCGGCATCGTCCAGCACGATTCCCACATGCGAAGATCCGGGAGTGAACCCGCCGGGGATGGAACCCGGATCGCCGGGGTGGGAGGCGAGCGCCCTGGACACTACGCCACCGCTGCCTCTGTACTCGTCAAACAATATCACAACACGATCTGATCTCCACTACATTTCCAAAATTAAATTTTCAAGAGTTATTCACAATGAATATCCCCACCCAAGGGATTGACCTCTCTGGTTGATATATAGGTGGTCACTTGACTAGCAGAGAGCGACCAATACAATCACACTCTTCGTGCTTTCGTACGAGGTCTGCCTGGCACGAGATATTCTAGCGTGAGGTTTAGTATGAGGGAACCATCTTGCACGAGTTTTGCTCGTATCTTGCATCGTGACAAAGCTGCTTAAATATTTATTATAAGCAGACTGCACTAAGATGTTGATACACGCACATACACAACTTCTATTGGTTGGATTGTCATCGTGTGTTAATATTTTAACCGAGTATTCTAGTTTATTGTAAAGTTTGGTATTTTTTCAGCTAAGAAACTCTAATCTTTACAGATTACGTTAAAATCAGTTCTTTTATATATCATGTATAGAGACAGGTGTATTTAGCGAGAATATTTATGGTCATGCTAGACTTTAACATCCTATGTCTACAACCGCAACATACTTTGGTTATTGGCCACGTGTCTACGTGAGAAGACATGTTCTTATCTGACTGGGCCAATCGTAACAAAGTACTCCGATACCGAACGTTTGATTCGCGGACATACACTTGAGGCGGGTGGTATTAAAAATCATCCAACCACGAAAGTGCATATGAACAAAAGTGTTCTGGAGTACAGCTGGTCTTGACATCTTCTCGCGTGAAACACACGCCCCTACGTAGCAATTATACCTACTACCGAAACACACCGCAATATTTCCCAACCTCAATAACAAATTAAATTCGCAATTTGAACCTGTATAGGTTTGTATCTAGAAAACTTGTATTGCGTGTAGTATGAGTTACGGTCGAGCTAAGTACACTCATTACCATTAAAATTTGCGCATCCCTAAGAGATTATTTTGTTACCATGAAAGTTAGTAACTAGGTTCATCGGTAGCTGGTAGACAAACGACTAACGGTTCGTGCGATGACACACACACACACACATACGTCGTATCAGTGTACTGCCGTCGCTCTTCATGTAGCATATAAAGAAAGTCGTTAGTGAAGTGAGGCCCACCAAACTTGCCAGGTGTGATCAATGAGCGATAGCCACTTCATGGATAAACGTGTAGCGGTTGTACAAATAACTGGCGGAATTAGAGAAAATCAGTATTAACGAAACTAAATTTATATAAAATATATTTCACGAATTATTTTCCCATTTTTAATTTCTTTCTTACCTTCGTATATCTCAATCGAATTTTTCAAATTTATCTTTAATACGTTCTTTTTTTTTTTTTTTTGCTTATTACGAAAACTAAAATTTAAAGAAAATAAAGAGAAGACATTAAATGTAAAATAACCAATTATTAATTTACATTTTAAAAACGGAAAATTTACATCAAATTAAACAACATTGAAAATGTAGAAATTTGTGTGCCATATAACATTTATACTACACTCAATAAACAATAAAATTTAAGAGAAAATTGAACTAAAAATTATGCATTGTGCCATAAAATTCAAGCCAAAATTAAAAATGCAAGGAAGTCTGCAGGATGTAAAATGTTTACTTCTTTTTATAGGCAGTAAAATAAAAAGAGAGACAAATTTAAAATGTAAAATTAGACACCTAGTAAAATTTCAATTATTGTTTAAAAGTTAATACATATATTTAAATTAAATCAAAATTTATTGATTCAAAAATTTATCATTGTGTTAAATTTTAAATGACATAAAACCTTGGTAAAATTTTAAGGAAAATATATCGATAATATGCAAATTAAAAATAATGTATTAAGAGTTAGTGATACGAACCCAATATTTAATGCTTAATTTGATCTTTATGCTTTTTGTATTATTATGATTATTATGAATAAGATTACAATTTCTATATTAGTAAAATGAATGGGATATTAGTTATTTTGAAAAATGTTTTTCTATCTACTTAAAATAAAACTGCCATACATGAATTGAATAGTACAGGATGTGAAGGTGGTGATCTGCATCATGTGTATCTGTAAAACAGGCATTAAATAATAACAACTTTCTGGACATATCTATTAGCTTTATTTATGTGTACATGCATTTATTACAGTCAAGTAAATAAAACAAAATTATGAGAAAAGTTACACTATTAAAGATAGTAAATTATCGTATCTAAAATAATCATTTGAAAAATACACAGATGAGACTTTTAAAATGTATCAATATCTTGTGACTGAAAAAAAAGGGTTGCCAGTCAAAATGATAACTAACAAAGTATTTTAACTGTACAGAATAACATTAACGTGTTATTAATTTCTTTTGCAGGTTACATTAACAGGGTTAACATGAAAATAAAATAAAGTAAGATAAAAATAGTTATTATAACGAAGTCCATCAAACGTATCACAGACATCCAGCTAGCTTGTTGGTGGACAGTGGGTTCTCCTACCAGCACAGCAGCATCGTGATCGTCTTCACCACCTCCCTGGGAAGACAGAGAACAAATGCCACTCAGAGCCGTAGCACACGACACTCGCAAACACAGAGGTTGATCAACCGCCAACGTCTCTAGTCACTGGCCAGCAACATCGCCGTACGCTAATCTGCGTTGAGTGTCTTGCCTGCCAGCCAATAAGAAACTGTTCACACCATGTAGTGGCCAATCAAACACAAGGTTCGTCCCCAGAGCCTTATGCAGCATATCAGAATGGGCATGCCTACGTCCAAGGAATCACTAAACCTACAATGCCATCTCTGCGTGCTTATTTACTCTGTGACTAAATCAAGGATAAATCTCGCTACTTACTATGGTCTGTTTCTTCACAATTTTTGAATCAAACTTTAAAAAAATCACACTATGAATGACGTGTTTGGTTGTTTCCTAAATATATCACATATTACAAGAGTTTTATACTTGCGTTAACATAAAAGTACCTTATTTTTGGTTAAATTCAACTGTTACTTATATTCTATCCATCAATTACATTATTTCATTTATAATTAACGTGAATGAAACCAGGGAGAAAAGAGGTGTGTTGGTAATGCCTAGTAAAAAATTGTTGTCATGCAAAATATTAATACATCTCTAAGCACTTGTTTACAAATCAATTTTCTAACCTAAAATCCAAACCATGCCGTTTTCGATAGACGTGTTGGCAGAAGAGCAGTTCAGTGTTGGGACAAGGGAGATTGGTTGCGCGCAGCCAGCGAGATCGCTCTACCCCATCTTTAGTCTACGATACCAACCAGATACATGCGAAACTACGACAGAGGCACGCATTGGCGTTTGCTACACAGTCACGTCCAATAAGATTACAGGGTCACCGCTTAAAGTCACGTTCAGGCGAGTCGTCGAAGGAAAGACTGCACGTGAGTTGGGCGCCAGGCGCGTAGAGGTGATACCGCCTTACATACGTTCCTCGGCGTCGCCCCTAGTGCATCTTCGATTTTTGTCTTACACAACCGTGGCCTTCACTAGGAGACCGCCCTAAGGCACAATAATTTGTTCGCGAGACGATGTGATGCGTGGCATTTTGCTTTCAGAGGAGGCATCTGCCATTATTAAAAAGAGTATTTACAAGTAAACGTTATGCATATTGTGTGCATTTTCAGTTCTCCGAAGATCCCGAGGCATGCTGGAGAGGAAGGGAGATAGTAGGTAAAACTACAGAACATCACGAAAAGTAGAAGAATACATAGCAGAGAGGAATGGTGCAAACCATTCTTACACATTTTTTACTACGAGATACTTGAGAATACCACGCGATACTTGAGAATACTACGAGATACTTGAGAATACCACGAGATACTTGAGAATACCACGAGATACTTGAAATACCAAGAGATACTTGAAAATACCACTAGATACTTAAGAATACCACTAGATACTTAAGAATACCACTAGATACTTGAGAATACCAAGAGATACTTGAGAATACCAAGAGATACTTGAGAATACCAAGAGATACGTGAGAATACCACGAGATACTTGAAAATACCACTAGATACTTAAGAATACCACTAGATACTTGAAAATACCACTAGATACTTAAGAATACCACTAGACACTTGAGAATACCAAGATATACTTGAGAATACCAAGAGATACTTGAGAATACTACGAGATACTTGAGAATACTACGAGATACTTGAAAATACCACGATATACTTGAGAAAACCACGAGATACTTGAAAATACCACGAGATACTTGAGAATACTACGAGATACTTGAGAATACTACGAGATACTTGAAACTACCACGATATACTTGAAAATACCACGAGATACTTGAGAATACCACTAGATACTTGAGAATACCAAGAGATACTTGAGAATACCAAGATATACTTGAAAATACCACTAGATACTTGAGAATACCAAGAGATACTTGAGAATACCACGAGATACCTGAAAATACCAAGAGATACTTGAGAAAACCACGAGATACTTGAAAATACCAAGAGATACTTGAGAATACTACGAGATACTTGAGAATACTACGAGATACTTGAGAATACTACGAGATACTTGAAAATACCACGAGATACTTGAAAATACCACGAGATACTTGAGAATACCACGAGATACTTGAGAATACCACGAGATACTTGAGAATACCAAGAGATACTTGAGAATACCACGAGATACTTGAGAATACAGAGAGATACAGATAGATAATTATGGGGATGAAGGTGCTGCTCTGCTGTGCTGGTCCTCATGTTGGGATTTAGCTTTGGACTGCCAACGAACAGGCCTGTCACAAAAAAGTTTTACTAACTTGAAAGTTGTACTTGGGCTACTGGTACGCTTTTCAAGGCTTTGTTCAAGCTTATAGTTTTCCATTCCCTAGGTCTTCATTGCGGGAAGGGGGCCGCGGTGGTGTAGTGGCTATAATACTCGACTCGCACCTCGGCGAGCCGGGTTCGATTCCCGGCGGGGTTGCTCCCGCATGTGGGGATCGTGCCGGAGGACTCACGACGTCCTGCTAGTCAGAGGGTTTTCTCGGGGATTTCCCGTTTCCCCCACCCTTTATTCCCGGCGCACATCCATACTCCCCTCACTTCACACCCTCCTCGGCTCTCAAGACCCCCATGTTAAGAGCCGCCAAAATATCTTCACTCACTCATTGGAGGAACGTTTCTAATGTATTCTGGTGCAACTGCTGTGATTGCTGACTGGAGATCTTTTAAGTTGGCCGGCTCCAGTCAACACCAGCCTATCCTTGTTGGGGCTGCTAGAAGCCCAATACGTTGCCATTCTCTACTCATGCAACTGCTCACAGACTCCGTGGGTTTACTCAGGGTTTTCTGGAGTCAAATCCGAACTGCCAGTTACAAGCGGAGCTATAAATCAAACGCTGCAAACATGGAATATTGTATTCGTCGAATTTTATGTCAGAATCATGACCTATTATTTTTTCTTCTCGTGTAAAACGAAATTTCTACACGTTCCAGCTGGACTCTCTCCATTTTTCTCTGTTGAGTGCACTTTCTTTCTTTCCTTCCGCCTTCATTTATATCATTCTTTACCGCAAACTTGTTCTGTATAATATATGCCCAAACCAAGGTTATGTTACTTAGTTCATTACTACGGTCAGTTATTTTCCTTTCCTGTTTTCATCTGTATTTATTATTCATTATATCAGTCGATTCAACTTAATTGTTTTTTGTCCACGAAAATATTTCAAGATTCTCTCACACGATTCTTCTTTCTTTTTGACTCTCCGACGTCCCACCGCCTTCATAAAACACACGTTTCGCTTGACCATTTACAGCTAAGGACCAATATAAGCCATCCACTTACAAAATAATATCAAGTTCTCGTCTTGCCTTCGAAAATCACCGCAAGGAACTGTATGTATGTATGCATGTACGTATGAATGTATGCAGAATTTTGCAAATAAGAAGTATAAATTAAATGTGTTGTATTTTAGTTATTTATTAAAAGACTTACCTTTAAAAAATAGTAGAGATTAATTATACTCCAGCTTTGGAAGAAAGTCTCGTCTACAAAAAAAGTTTGTAAATGGATGACATGGGAGCTCTCCGGTGGTAGATTTTAATAACTAGCGGAATCTACAGTGTCCAATACTGGCAAAATATGTGTTAAAGTCGTAATTTAGTGGCCAATGGGCATATACCATTGATTGGTATGGGTGGAGCGAAAATTTCTATTATATAGGTCCTATGATTAATTTGGGGAAATGAGGGTGGGGGCGGTGGGGCGAGTGCGTGAGGTTAGTGTTATATGTTCTTCGATTTTTAGAATTTTTAGGGGTAGGTGGTGGGTGAGGGGGATGAGGGCAGGTGATGGAGCTGTGAAGGGGGAGGGTTTGTTGTGAGGGGATTTGTGGAGGAGGTGTGGTGAGGGGAAGGTGTGTGTGGTGTGGACGTGGTGGGTGCAGGATGACGACCGGGGGAAGGGGGGCAGGTCCACTGATCCTCCTCAGTCCGCTTGACCTGGCTCGGAGTAACGAATCATCCTCTTCTGCTCTGATGTTTAAGTGGCTCTTGCTTCGAGGAGCTTCGGATCGCCATCTTGATTATGCCAAGACGAGTGTTCACTTCCCACAAGTTTTCTCTGAGAGACTAAAATTATTTCTAAATGACTTAAAGAACAAATTTGTATGTCCTCTTTCAGAAACTTTAAAGAAACTGAGATGGAATATTTAATTTTTCCCTTCTTCTAACAGTTTCAGAGTACGAATAATTTTATTTTGTGAGTTTGTATCTCTTAAAAATTATGGACAAAAGCTGTTACATACAATTTTAAAATGCTGTTATGATACATATTTATTTATTATTGTTTGAAAATATACACTATCCACGCTTGCAGGTAGGGCAAACCATATTTGTGTGCTTAGTAGTGGATATTTAACTAATGAGAATATTAAGCCATTCATGCAAAATTAAGTTATTTTTCAATTAAATATAGTAATTTACGTTACCCAGCCACTTACAAAAAAATTCACTTTTTCCAACACAGTTTTCCACTAATCACCAACGCCATCTCGCTTTCCTCATGTTGTGGAGCAGTATTGCTCTTCTCCCAAGGATTACCTTCAAAATAATTACTTGCCATGAGGTATGGCGTATGGCTCTAGTCTTCAGCAAGTAAAGTAACCCTTTTTTCTTGCAACTGACAGTGGAATCCTTTACCTCTAACCTCGCCCCACAGGTATCAATGTCTGTTGATCTAACTCATAAAAATTAAAATTGAAAACATTTATTTTATATCGATAATAAATTTCTGAAGTAGCATTCGCAGCTGGTATTTCAATCCGGTCATATCTCCCAACACAGACATGATAAGTGTGCAACCGAAGTTCAAGTAGAGTTGCACAAGTATTATAGGCTTATTATAAGCTGGACATGCTATATATTTGAACATAAATTAAAAGCAAGGACGGACATATAATTTTATTCAAATGATACTTTATCTACAAATATTACTGTGGACATAAGATTTTTGTGCAGGGCGTAGAAACACCATTAGAATTATCACCTCTTTATAATTCGCGAAACTGACATTTTTAGGTGACTAGATAGAATGAAGATTCGTCATGAACTCGCTTCTCGCGGTTGACGTCACGCCGTACGTAGAATCCACAGCCGCAAACCGCACGCCGTAGTGACGTGTGTTCAGTTGAAGTACTTTCACGAGTTCAGTGTTCCTCTTTCAGCTCGTTACTGGTGATACATCCTAGGAAGGCAACATGAAATCAGTGAGCCGCCGACGTTACAAGAACAGAAGTTGTTCCTGTACCGAAATAATACCCTATGGGTAAAGGCTGGGACCCTCCCAGCTTCATTTGAAAATTGCGAGTTGGCCGGCCAGCTTCACGCGATTTTTTTTTCACTGCATTTCTCTTTGTTCTGCATCAAATTTATAAAATATCTTTATGTATCTCGTATTTTTTCCCTCGTTATTTTCTTGATGGCCGTTAGTGAGAAGACTCTCATACTAAATCTGTGTAGCTTAAAAGTGTACCGGGAACCGAAAGTTGATATTGCTTACATATAATTTAGCCAAGTTCAGGAATTGGAATAAATAAGGCGAGTGATTTTTCGCGAAAAAATCTGAGCACTCATTAGACTTCAATAATGTATATACACCTCGGATGTTGTCATACCTCCATTGGCTGCTCGTGTTGTTTCCACATTTGACCGAGACACTAAGAATTCTGTAACTCCGACACTGAACCTTCGTGATTCGTGCGATAACAGTTAACACCAACCAGAACATTATTCACTCAATCAACAAAACTGCACAATACTTCTGTGCTTGGAACTGTATCTTATCTCGAAATATTTACACGAAATATCACTGCCCCTAGGAATAAACAATTCTAAGGGACCTGCAAAATTCACGTCATTACTTGGCATCACGCTGAAGTCTAGACTTTACAACCCTGTAAATATTATAGCTGGTGCCACTTGTTCATCGTGTGAATACACCCCACTTCTGACATGACTATACGTGGTTCAGGCACACCATTATTAAAATGTTTATTCGTTGGCGCAGAGTTACCTAGTGCGTGTCAAATAAAGTATGGGTCAATGATAAACGTAGTGGAAACGTACACTTATTTGATGCGTTACGTGTCACCAAATAACAACGCGAATTTTACTCGTGTCTAATAATTCTTTAAATGATGAATTTATCACGTGACCAGTGAAGAATCAGTGCTGTATAAAAATGTAACATTTCAAAAGGGCACGTTCAATAGCTTGTCTAAGCGCCCTTATGTTTCATGAAGTACCTTTGTCTAAAAAAAAAAAAAATGAAACAGAGATCTTGCCCGCGAGCTGGATTCTGGAAGGGTACATGCAAGATATGGGAGGGAAAAACTGGGTTTTGAGAAGAATGACGTCGAGATTACTTTTACGTTCTATATTTCCCTCTCTACGAACACGTTGTCTTGCACCCGTCCCTCCCGAGTGTGTAGTCCTCGTATACTCCGCATTGCGGTGCTGTTTGCATCCCCTCACTCCACCTTCTGATAGACCAACGCTAAATCGAGCTGCAACAGCCGTAAGTCTCTGAAAGAAGGTAACTTTTTTAGGCGTTTCTGATCAGGCCTATCGGCGGTAATCTCAGTGCTTGTCATTGAAATTGTTTTCTGAGGAATTATGAAGAGAAAGAGGTTTTTCCGCAACTAAATTTTCATCGAAAGTTTGGAGACTTGGACGGCGCGCACAGATAGTTTTTGGTAATGGAGTGACATTTTCATAATGCAATAGTCTACAGTCGGAATTTTAGTATTTGATTGTTGGTGCAAATTTAAGCAAGAAAGGAATACCATTCGGGTATACGATATACACCCACCCAGTTAAGACTATTGGGGGGGGGGGAGAAATCACATCACACTACGTATTCCGAATCGTACCGGATCATTCCGGGAATCACTGTATATGGACATGATCATGTTTTTATTATTGACAAAGAAGAGTGCATCTTATGCTTAAAATGCAAAATTTAAAATTAAATATTTCCTAAGTCGTTGGTATATCGCATACAGGAAAAGTCTTCCAGCTTAAGAATATATGATATTTGGCAACAAAATAAAATCTCTTATATCATTGGCAACGAATATAGTATAATGGCTGTGAATAAAAATAAAAATAATATATTGAGTGTGTCAGTGTGTGAGGTGATATGTGCTTTAGAAGATACAAATGAATGATTGCAAATTTTTTTTTTCCAGGCCTGCACTTCCATGTTGTTGGGGAAGGCGTTGTGCGGATCAAGAGTCCCAGAGTGGAGAGGCTCTATGACCGCGAGAACTACATCGACTTTCGCATGAGACTGCTTGGCGAGCCAGGTAAACAACACGAGTCTTTCTGATACGAGTTCATTCGCACGCACAGTATTTCACAATAAAAGTAAACATTGTGGCTAAAATTTTACTACGGTGTAATTAAATTTTTTAATAGTGGGCACCTGAAAGTGCGAAGTGAGGGAAGAGTTAGTATAAAATGTCTAACCTGAAAAAATATATCGCACTGTGCACATAGAGAAGTACAAGTCATAAATCTAAGGAACTTATTGAAGTGTTTAAACTATTTGGCGCTCTATAAATATATCGCACCCACAGAACAAGACTACCTTAAATCCTAATTATCACATATTTCTTTAATACTGAAGCTTCAACTTTAATCAAATAAAACACTAAGATTTTTTTTCTTCGGGAAAAAATATTACATACCTCTATTTTAGTGAATAGTTCTATTCCTTGCAGTAAAACGTAAATTAAAATATATTTTCTCACTATCGGTGTTTTTGGAGCTGTGATGGTCATTTCTGTAGGTGTAACTTGCTCAAAAAATGTCTTAATTGGGTAATAGAGAAATAAAAAAATATTTGATTGAAAATTTGAGTTACTATAAAGTGGCCAATTCGGGTACTACCGACCAAGCGTATTTTAATGATTTCTTCCTAAGATTCCACCATCTATAAACATTGCCGTTATAATTTACTTTGTATGCAAAGATTTTCTCTTTCAGTTTGTGTATTGTGTGTATGTACTTCAAATAATTATATTTCTGCCTGAAACAAAAAAAAATGTATCCTCCGTTTCCTTTTAAAAAAAAAATAAGTTATTTTAAATTTTATCTTACATGTATCGGACATTTTCTGTGGCTATTTTTGAAAAGTTGTCGTTTGAAAGAGCAGCAGCAGCAATGAATGTGAAGTGCGAGTGACGACGTTGTGGTGTTGTGGGCAGGCCAGGGACCGGTGCTGCTGTCGCCAGGAATACACAGCTTCCCTTTCAAGCTGGGGCTGCCCCTCGGCCTGCCGTCCACCTTCCTGGGCAAGCACGGCTGGGTGCAGTACTTCTGCAAGGCGGCGTTGCGCGAGCCCATCGGCCTCACGCACAAGAACCAGCAGGTCTTCATCGTCATGAACCCCATCGACCTTAACCTCGAGGACCCCATCCTCGCCGTGAGTAATATCACCTTGCACCGAAAACACTCAAGTCTATCTTAGCCAACTAACAATCCACCCTACTATCTCCCAACCCTTTCCAGTAAAGGACTATCCATTTGTATCCTCCATGACTGTCGCACAGATTTTCCCAACGCCATCTCCATTTTACGTTGGTTTGTTGTGCCCAACCATTCAGGCCCTGCCTCTTTCAGGGCATGTCCGTAGTTACAATTGCGACCATGGCACCAGAAAACTCTGCTTAAGCCGCAATGCGTGCGTTCTTTTGACATAATAAAGCCGATGTAAGGGGTTGAGTTGCATCTTCGGACGCATCCCATGCTCCTACCAAACTTCACTACTTTCAAGCTTGCCGGAGAGCCTACAGAACTACTTAAGTTCTCATGCTGGTGTATCGGGATTTGGGGTCCCACCAGTTGAATAAATAAATATACTAACTATTATATAAATGCGAAAATGTGTTTGTTTGTTTGTTTGTTTGTCCTTCTTTCACGTTGCAACGAAGTAACTGATCGACGTGATTTTTTGCACAGAGATAGTTGGAAGGCCGGGAAGTGACATAGGCTACTTTTTATCCCGAGAAAATATCTCATTCCCTCAGGGAAATTCTTATTGGAAAATGAAAAAGTACACAAACGGAATAAAAATGCAATGTCGCAGCCGAGCAACAGATGGACGTGACAATGCAACGTCGTAACCTAGCAACAGGTCGACGTAATTTCTTGCACAGAAATAGTTAGAGGGCTGAAGGTGATATTGGCTACTTTTTATCGCGATAATATATATATATATATATATATATAACAGAGAAATACTAATAAGCGATTTTACCATATAATTTCTCAATAAATAAATACGTAAAATTCAAGCTGTTTTCCCATACAGCATACCATTTCCGCCTATTCTTTAAGAGATATCAAAAGTTTTGTGAAAAAGTAATTTTTCGCTAGTCGGTTGACCGTACGCGGGCGTGGAGAGCCACGGCGGTGGTGAGTTGGAGCGGGGAGTAGGGGGGGACTTTATTTAAATAAAAACCTAAACAATAATTCTGTAGTCCACGCGAGCGGAGCCGCGGGCACAGCTAGTATATAAATAAAACAATTGCCGTAAGTATGCTGCGCTATACAAGTGTTTCCAGCGTCCCGCTGCATGAGCGCACTTGTGCAGCTCTGGTGTAATCTGCTGCCCACTCTTTTTATTGGTTGAAATGTTCATACATGTGCTTCAGAATATTATCGATCACTGGAAAGTGTCGGTTTATATTCCGCAGGTTGCCAGTGTCTCCTTTTGAATTGTTACATCTTAATACCATACATTTACGAAGGTGATCAAGCAGAGAATGTGAGTCAACTCCTGAACAGAATCCATGGTTTGAAGCAGTCAAGGATTCATTATTTACATTTAAGCGTTTTACTTGGCAATGTTGCTTCATATAACAAACAGATTACTCAATTGAGTTTCTTTGAATTTATGTGTTTTTACTGTGAAGCTGTGTCTTTTACACGTAATTAAAATAACAAGCTAAAACATAATCTGTAGTTTTTTTTGTTAAATTGCAGTGTTGTTGGTTGGTGGAGGTTGTGGCAATGCTGATACTAATTTACTTGCTTCATATATGAAGCACTGAAGTGCACTGAAGAGTCAGTGCACTTCTGGGAAACCAGTTTCTTTATGTGTCAGTACAACATCACACATTTGCTGGCTAATTCTGTTTTATTTCCCATATTACACTATTACGTTATGTTTAGTAACATCATTCAATAATGCTTGTCCAGTTACTAGCTGCAATAAGATACTAGGTGATTTCTTCCGTAGGGTTTCGTACAAAGGAAAAGGGCCAAATTATGGGAATGAAGACTGAAAATTATACTGGAAGATGTGCCTCATTTTATGTTTTTAAACTTCCGGAAGTTTCAGAATGTTACAATGGAATGCAAAGAAAATCTGCTATATAAATCTAGCGATAAATTGAGCACTTATGAAATCCCTGCTTCATATTTAACTATCGTCTCATTTTGCATCATTCGGTCGTATAGTTACAGTAGCATTGCCGTAGACCATTTCACTTTATTCATGAATCAATCTAGTGTAAATATGTAAATTCTAGGAACTTAAATATGTTTATAACATGCCAATACTTATTCTCACGGGTCCGAGGTGGTGTAGTGATTGGACTACTCGCCTACCACCTAAGCGAACCGGGTTCGATTCCCGGCTGGGTCGCTCCCCGTGGAATCGTTAGAATCGTGCCTGACGATACCGCTGGTCGGCGGGTTTTCTCGGGGATGTCACGTTTCCCCCGCTCTTTTATTCTGGCGCTGCTCCATACTCACCTCGCTTCGCCCTCAGCGGCTCTCAAGGCCTCGGTGTTAAGAGCCGCCCAAATATCTTTACTTACTTATTCTCACGGCATAAACTGAATCGTAAATAAACTTAATAAATTCAGCAGTCCATAATTTTAAACTTTACCCTTATTCGACGTTAATGCATGGAACTACATTTACTAATTCACGGCCAACTGTACGAAGAGTATTTAAATTTTTTAATCAACCGCGAACAGATTTTAAGGCTTTGCTTTTTCTATAGTACTCTTGATATGTTCAGTGTTTTTCCGCTGTCGATTGCCTCGCGTGAGCAATGTTTTCTGCATAACCCTTTGTTTATTTTTTTTTTTTTTAGCAGCCATTCCGGTGCGAGATAGAGCACAAGCTGGGGGTGAGCTGCGTCAACTCTGGCCCAGTGGTGTGCCGCGTGTCTCTCGACAGGGGTGGCTACGTGCCGGGGGAAACCATCGGCATATCCGCCACCGTGCACAACAAGAGCAAGATAACCATCAAGAGCACCAAGGCCTCTCTGACGGAGGTGAGTACGTCGCCAGGGGAGCGATTCTCATTCTATTCCCGCTTACCGGGCGCCGATTTACGTCGTGGGAACAATAAGCAGGACGGAAGTTGCCATGACACGAAGAGTAGTAGTCACCTGCCTATAGTCTATTCGCAGTTTCTTCATACTTTTCAAATCCAACATTTGAAAAATCAACCCGTGTATGAGGTGCTTGATTGTTTCCTAGTATCACAAACGTTTTAACATTACGGTTTCTTATTTTTAGTTAAATTGAACTTTTACGTATATTTTATCTATAAATCATTACATTTAATTTGTAATTAATATAAATAAGATCAGAGTGAAAATAGGTGTGTTGGTAATGCCCAATAAGAAAACGTTTTTATGAAAAATATTATTGAACTGAGTGCGCACGAATACGGCTCGTGGTCCTTTGATATAATTGTATAGTCTTAGTTAACCTTTGTTTGAATGAGGCGGAGGAATATCCTGGAAGTATAACTTAAGGAGGGCTCTAGGAAAGGTAGAAATAACCGTAAATGGGCTATATCATAATATCATAAACTCCTCTACGTCCGGCTAGCGATGCTCACATAACTGGGCTCCCGATAACAGGAAATGGGATTGAGAATCGTTCCCCTTCTACGACCTACTTTACCGGCCCTTTTGCATACCGCGTGTAAAATTATAATCGCCATTACTTTCTCACTGTATTCATGCGTCAGTCAGGTGTAGCTATGAAAATATTAGGGATAAAAATATGTTGTTTTTTCTTATATTTTGCTCATTCTTACGCGAGCATAAAAGTTACAAAGACTAAATCAAATACAGTAGCCACAGGTTTTAATGTTACACTTTAAGAGCTAAGGGAAGGTCTCGAAGTGCGCAAATGCACGAAACATAAAATAAAGAACAGAATATGAACTACTTAGTATATTTTATGGGGCTATATTTATTGTCAATATATTTTAATGCTGATATCTGTCACACACGCCAACAGATATTTATAGTATACAGTTCTCGAATTAAAAAATTGCTAAATTTTATGGATATATAGTACAACAAAATCAATAAATATGCCAAAATAGTTGCCTTAAACAAAATTATATTATATACAACTATATGATAGTGGAATTGTTATATCTCTAAGAAAAAATCTTTCTTTAAACAAAATTTTGAAAGAAGAACTTTCAATAAGATGAAATACAATTAAATTAAAGATATTTTTAAATTTTGTTGTTATAAAGTTTACCATAATATAACTTTATACATTTTAGAACATTATTTTTTTGCGTATGTAAAGCTTTTGTTGTTACTATACTTAAGTATTCGTGCAGTCAACAGTTGTTTTACATACAAAAATTATACCTGTATAATTGTATATGATTGTTTTGGTAATTCAATAAATCTGCATATATAACAGTCACAGTTTATATGTACGCTCATTTCCAAAAAAATTGATCACCCGGAAGGTACCATCGCAGGGGCATTTATGTAGGTAGAGGCACAGGACATGGTACTATGTATACAGAAAACATCAAAATATTGTACCACATCAAGCATGTATTGCAGGGGACGATTACTTGCAGGATACGGTCATTATGATGTTGAACCACCCGTAGCACGCAGATAGGTGGCGATACGGTCGGGCATAGAGGCATACAGACGTCGGATGTCCTGTGAAAAATCCTGTCAGCTGGCGTAACCGACCCTCCGAATAGACCACAGTTACCGTTGACCGAGGTTGCCGTCCAATCTGGTCCCAAACGTTCTCGATGGGCAAGAGGTCTGGGGACCTTGCTGACCAAACAATCATGTTTACATCACGAAGGCAGACCAGATATATCCGTACTGTATGAGGCCGGACATGCTGAAAAATGGGGTTGTCAAGCTGCACCAGAAAGGGAAGCGCACATGGCCGCATAATTTCCTGGACGTATCGCCGCGCCGCCGTCAGGGTTCCTTCAGTCACCACCAGGGCGGCGTTCTAAAACGTTACTGTGAGAGTAGAGTAAAGGAACTGAGAGTAACAGGTGAGGAAAGCAGGAGTAGATGTGGTTTTGGAACGAGCATGATGTAAATATGATTTGTGCTTACAAATCTGTACTGATTAAGCAACCCATGTAAAATCCAAAAGGTATGTATCACTTTCTCCAAATTCTTTCTTTTCTAAAAAAAAATATTTATATACTTTAAACAGGTTTAACTACGAGAAGTTAACATTAAATATTATATCTAAAAATAAAAAAATTATATAAGTTAACTTTTATTTAAAAAACTAATTTTATCACTTGTCATTTGTAATTTTTCCATGTGTTTCTGTAACCAGAATGTCCTAATTTCTTACATTTTTATAATTCTACTAAATTTCCTGCCATTTGCAGTTAACCTTTCTTTACTCGCTGAAATAGTAAGTGTTAAAGTTTTACTCTGTCAATTTGCTCGTAGTAATTACACTACAGTTTTGAGACACTATGATAACTTTAACTTTAAAACATTAATTCGGACAAAATTCCAGAGATTTATTTTTATACGAAGTTTGGTTTCAGTGCATGTTTATTAAAGTTAAAGGAGCGGCTTGTAGAAGTTTTTTCTAATCTGACACTTGTTTCACCTGCGTTAGATGTTTAAGTTTTATACATTTTAATTTTCTATTTTATCTCAAAGGTTAAAACTTAAATACTGGCAAACAGCCTAACAAATCTGCAATAAATATTCTTCATGACGTTCTAATAATGTTAGCAATATTTTGAGCTCCATAGCCAAACGTATTAATTTTGTTCCATTTTTTAAATTGTAGGGAAAAAATACGGGATGTTTCAGTAAAAGCGCGCGAAAATTAAACTGGCAATGGAAGCCGCTACACAGAGGGTTTTGATATCGGGAACTTGGTGCCTGCGAAGCCAGCGAAAGGAGATGTGGGCAAAAACATGTAGGCGACGCACGATGTGTTTTTGTTCACCTATCGTCCAGAAGGTACATAGCTATGTTGGCGTCCCTACAGTGCCACAGTGCGTGCTAGTTATAAGACGCCTTCCTTTCATTCGCAGAGTCGTACAGTACGATGGTGCAGCACCGGTACAGTTTCGCAGAGCTGGCAGGCATCCACCTCCAGTATGGACAGGTACGTATCAATGCCCTTGCTGCAGAAAGTCTGTACAGGAAGCGATTTTCCAACAGGCATAATCCATCACGACGAGTGTTTATTTCTGTCAATCGGCGGTTACGGGAGACTGGTTCGTTGCAACCACGAAATGGATGTATGCCAGCTCTGTGAAACTGTACCGGAGCTGCATCATCGTACTCTACGACTCTGCGAATGAAAGGATATGAAGGAGTGTAACATTTACTCAATGTGATTTGGGACAGCCAAAGAGAAACGTTTACTCGTAGAATAACGTTTTGGAACGCTGCCCAGTCGGGTGCCGAAATCGTAGGAAGTGATACCCCACACCATGACACCTCTCGTTGGGGCGGTGTGCCATCTACAACGAAGCGTAGATCACGTCGCTGGCCAGGATGTCTCCAGACTCGAATTCGGCGATCATCTTTATTCATAAATAACCGTGATTCGTAGCTGAACACCACTCATCGCCAATCCGCAAGCTGTCATACTGCCCGTTCCTGACAGAAGGTCGCACGTGCTCGGCGCTGCTCAGGTTGTAAGGGGCCCCGTGATGACAGACCCCACTCTGCTAGCGCCCTGGATATGGTACTGGTGGACACAGGCGTATCCCCAATTGCCGCTGACATGCTGTGGATATTGCGCAGTAAAGCCCACGGAGAGCTTACAGCCAATCGCATGATACAACGATCCTCCTTGCTATTGGTCTGCCGGGGTTGACTCTAGTCTTCTCGACGGGTGTGTGTACTCTCTTGTTCTCACTTAATCCAACACCAACTCGCAATGTACGCGGAACGGTTCAAGTGACGAGCAATGCGCCGAAACGTCCAACTTGCCTCTCGGTGGCCGATGATGCGGCGTCTCTCAAACTCATCCAGCTGGGGAAAGGTTTGTCGAATGCGCCGTCGGAGAATGCTGCGTGTTCACTGAACTTGGCCCTGTGGGTCACACTGCTACTAAGGCCTTATTCGATATCTTGCAGCTATGAATGATGGAGGCACATACACTTAAGAGCCAAAAAAACTGGTACACCTGCCTAATATCGTGTAGGTCCCCCGCGGCACGCAAAAGTGCCGAGAGACGACGTGGCATGGACTCGACTAATGTCCGAAGGTATGCAGGAGGCAATTCACACCCTGAATCCTGCAGGGCAGTCCACAAAACCATAGGAGTGCGAGGCGGTGGAGATTTCTTCTGAACTGCACGTTGCACGGCATCCCAGATATGATCAATAATGTTCATGTCTGGTGATTTAGGTGGCCAATGGAAGTGTCTAAAGTCAGAAGAGTGTTCCTGGAGCCACTCGGTAGCAACTCTCAATGTGTGGGGTGTCGCATTGTCCTGCTTGAATTGTCCACGTCCGTCGGAATGCATAATGGACATGAATGGGTGCAGGTGATCGGACAGGATGCTTACGTATCTGTCACCTGTCAGAGTCGTATCTAGACGTATCAGGGGTCCCATTTCACGCCAACTGCACACGCCCCATACCATGAGAGAGCCTCCACCAGCTTGAACAGTCCCCTGTTGACATGTAGGGTTCATGGATTCATGAGAATGTCTCCATACCCATACACGTCCATCCACCCGATACAATTGGAAACGAGACTCATCAGACCCGGCAACGTGTTTCGAGTCATCAACAGTCCAATGGTGGTGTTGGCGGGCCCAAGCGAGGCGTAAAGCTTTGTGTCGTGCAGTCAACAACGGTACACGAGTGGGCCTTCGGCTCCAAAAGCCCATATCAATGATGGTCCGATGAATAGTTCGCACGCTGGCACTTGTTGATGCCCCAGCATTGAAATCTTCGCCAATTTGAGAAAGGGTTGCACGTCTCTCACGTTTAATGATTCTCGTCAGTCGTCGTTTGTCCCGTTCGTTCACGATCTTTTTCCGGCACCAGTGATGTCGAAAATTTGATGTTTTAGCGGATTCCCGATATTCACAGTACACTCGTGAAATGGTTGTACGCGAAAATCCAAATTTTATCGCTACCTCGGAGATGCTATGTCCCATCTCTCGTGCACCGGCTATAACACCACGTTCAAACTAGCTTAAATCTTCATAACTTTCCATTGTAGCAGCAGTAACCGATCTAACAACTTTGGCAGACGTTTGTTGTCTTTTATAGGCGCTGCCGACCGCATCGCATTACTCTGATTGGTTACATACCTCTGTTATTTGCATACTCACGCCTATACCAGTTTTTTTAGCTCTCCAGTTTATATGCTCCCTAGTGGAATACCCTCGCAAGCAAATCGCATTAAACGCAAATGAGACACATGTCGGCTATGGTGATACTGTGTGGCAACCTTCGTTGTACTTACGTAATTTCTTCATGGCGATCAATTTTTTTTTAATGAGTGTATGTAATTAAGTTTGTTCGTAATACATTTATACACCGTTTGACGAATCTGGACCAAAATTAGTAGTGATGCTTTTCAGTACTCAACTTAAAATAATGTGTAGGCCAAAATAGGATCCAGCTCCCCATTGGGCCCGAAACCGTAAATACGGAGTAGAATATCTCTGATTCACGACTTGTATCCCTTCCCGATGCTAAATTAAATTATATATTAAGTGCTGCCCTCTAGGAGGATGTACAATCTGAAGTGTTCCAGTTTCTTTAGAACCTTTTTCATAATTTTTAAATTATAAAATCATGTTTTTTTTTGTGTCCTGTGGAATTTATTCACAAACAATTAATGCTATTTTGCATTCGAAATCCAACAAATGTATGCTACTGCCATTACAAACTTAGTTAGAATGTATCACTTACAATTTAAGCACGACAAATTTTGTTATATCACGCTTAAACCAAATGGTAGTTTCATGGGCCAGTACAAAATTACTGCGACAAAACGGATTCAAAACGGTTGGGTTACTTCACTGAAGAATGTAGGTTCCTTTTTTATGATTAAAAGTATGCTTAGCTAAACGAAGGATTTAACATTTGCAGAAAAATATGCTTGCATATGAGCAACCATATGTTGTGTCAGCTCTGCCTTTTCGGCGTAATCGGCGTAACTGTGAATCAAACTTTAACCGCCAACCAGCCATATCATCTGTGCATGCTACCCTAGTCAAAGCATTTGCCATCGTGAAAATGTACTCTCTCACAGAGCCAGGGAAGCCGCTTAAGCCATAGCCACTTACTGTGTACGTTTATCCACGATTAACTGGAATAAAAGTATCTATACTTGCAACCGTTGAGTAACGCTTGTCGGTCTGTTCCACCAAATTAGTTTCTGCAGTTTATTCAACTATTAATTAACTTCACTTTATTTCTTGCAATTGTACGGACAATTTCTTTATATTAGAATCATTTCGCAAGTGTATAAACTGGGAACCTATTACATTTTTATTCTACAAAAATACAAAAATTACACAAGTATGTAACCATATTGAAGAAAGATTACGACGAGTGTAACTTATTCTGACCAAGTTGTTCTATTTTGTTTGGGAAGGGCTTACACTTCGGCATCGGAATTTCTTACATTGTTTTCCACAGTGTTTTATGCTGATATAAAGTTGGGGAACGTTCATATTTCTTTCGACTCCCAGAATTTCAGTACTAAACATTTTCTTATTTTATTATAAAAGGTTATTATTTCAGATGTGTTTCTTTCCCACTTTTTTCATTGATCATAAAGCATCAGTATGAACAGATTGAGGGAAGTGCGACATAGTACTGCATTTTTTTCTTAAGATGTCACACAGTAGTGAATTTTTTAAATCCTAATAGGATCTCGAGTTTGGTTTATTATTATTTAGATTTATCCGTACATTTTAGAAGCATACCTACTAACAACATTGCTCGGATTTTCTATAACCCCCACAATTCATTTATACAAAACGCTGTTTTTCATGTATGCCACTTAATGTCTCGTACGTCCATGGGTATTTCCATTATTCAGTCTGAATGCTGATGCTAAATTTCACAAATAAAAAAATAGTAAGGTTACATAGTTTGCGACAGGGTTTCGCCAACAACACGAAAATAACAAGGTAAAGTGCAGAAATTTATGTTACAATCAAATATTCGAAAACACATACATGATATCCATTTTTCATAATAACCTGGTCAGCATATCACACGTAGTTAAAGGGAGTCGCGGTGGTGTAGGCGAACCGGGTTCGATCCCCGGCGGGGCCGCTCCCGGATTTATGCAAGCGGGAATCGTGCCGGACGATGCCGCTGGTCTGCGGATTTTCTCGGGGATCTCCCGTTTTCCCCATCCATTCATTCCGGCGCTGCTTTATTCTCACCTCTCTTCACCCGCATCGGCTCTCAAGACCTCGCTGTTAGGAGCCGCCCAAATCTCTCCACTTACTCCACGAGTAGTTAAGCATCAATGGACAATTTTGAGCCTTAGCATCATGCCACCTTAAAACATTATCTGCAGTTAACTTTGATATGTGTTGCAGACAATCCAGTATATGGCAAGGAATAAAGTGATTCAGTCAGAGACCCGGGAGCTGGCATCTCTGAGTCGAGGGAAGATCCGACCAGGCGACACGGACGAGTGGAAGAACGAGCAGCTGTATGTTCCTCCCCTGCCCCCTACCAACCTCAAGGGCTGCCACCTGATCAAGATACAGTATGACGTCTATGTGAGTATGTTTGTTGTTGTCGTTTGTAGCTAACACAAGAAAACTGTTAAGCATACAATTTTATCGTAAATGGCTGCTTAGTCCTCAGTTTGAAGCTTACTCTCAATTGCGATTTGGTATGCACATTTACTCAATTTTTAATGCAGGGTGTTCAACACAGTGGTGTGTGGAATGAGAAACTTTCTATTGAGTCTCCTTGTAGATGTTCACGATTGTATCATATGCTTTGCATAGTTTTTCGTCTAACAGGTCACCTCACATAACGTTTTTCGCTGCCGTGATTCCAGTCCTCGTGTATTTGTTGACGATGTTCACAATTGCCAGCCCAGTGGGGCCTTATTCCTAGAATTTATGGCTGAAGTCGCCCCACATATGTTCATTCGCTATTTCATACAGACGAGCACAAATTATGTGCGTTCTTCATTGTTACACATTACATTCAGAAGCATTTTGCTAGTAACAATATCACAAAAGTGTATATATAATATAGACTTTATAACCATCATATATGTTTTAGTAAAAACTGAGAGGAGTTGTTATTGGCTAATTAGGAAACATAGTTAATTTTCCTAGAATCACACTGAGAAGTTAACTGTTTACATTAGCGGCAACCAAAATAAGTTTTTTTTAATACGCGTATAATAATATTGGGTAGAAACATGAAAATTTTCGAATTCATGAGGGAAAAAGCTAAACCTCAAACACTTGTCTGTTTGTGTTACTTTCGTAATTGGCTCACGAATTATTTGACACTTCCTGAAGTTCTCTGAGGCCAGCAGCTGACATGCTACAAAAAACACTCCCAGTCACGACCTTCCACTACAGCAGCAACGAGTCAGTGAGGTGTTGGTACACAAAGTTAGTGAGGTGTTGGTACACTATAAGTCACTAAACTCTCGAATTTTTCAAGTCTCGTAACAAATTGTATAATTTTAACATAGTTATGTTTTTAATATTTTCAAAGTTTCACTAGATCAGTTCATAGATGTTACTCACTACGTGCATCATGACAATGCTAATGATTACATGTGATAAAAAGCCTTATGATGTGCAGAAAGAAACTAAGCCATGCTTTCCAAAAATGTCCAGTTAACTATGAACAGAATACGTTAAGAGTGACTATCGCAGATGTGAGTTTACAGGATGTTTCAGAAGTGATGGTCAAAAATGTAGGTATGAGACATACAAATGGAGAGAGAAAAAATGGTCCAGTAAACATGGGTCCGCAAATTATTTGTTTAGGAGATAATGTCTGTTGCGTGCTGGTTGGGGCCCACTGAATAGTAAGTACGAATGCCAACAAAAAACAGTGACACTCTGATCTAATGTATCAATCACAATATTTTAGTGAATAGTGCAATGGGGGTGAATGACTAAATGGAGATTTTTGGACATTCGCCATTGCTATTCAGGTGTCTGTAATCAAAAAACAAAACTAAACACGAAGAAATACTTAAATAAAACAAGTAACCTATGGACGAGAAAATAAATATACGTATACAACACTGGGGAATTCCAAGAGGGAATAGAGTAAAAAAAACAGGACAGCAACTAGATACGACATTACATACACACCCACACACACGCACACCTACACACACATACACACACACCTACACACATCTACACACACCTACACACACACCTACACACACAACCTACACACACACCTACACACACACCTACACACACACCTACACACACACGACCAACAATAACACATAGAAAACAACACTGGCTAGAAACCTGCTTGTAAAATTAGGACAACACTGACAAAATATGTTAGAACAAAATGGGACAACACAACAAAGAAACACAATCAAATACAGCAGTTTTACCAGGCACGACAGAATGCAAGCCAGGTATGCTGTAGTCAAGAATATATATGTACAAAGTCAGAAAATTTCGTGAAATAATCGAGTCAAATAAAACAGGACAGCAAGCTGAATGCGAAAAACTAATATAATATACATGCGACCAACAGACAACCGAAGACGACACAGACCAGTTATCAGCTTACACAAATAAGACAACATTGGCAAACAAAGACAACGAAGAAACTCTCACAAACACAGTAGTTTTCCTAGACACGACAGAATGCGACGTTTTGGGAACTGCTATTTGTTCCCGTCTTCAGGCAGCGACACACAGGGTCCGAGAACACAAGTACATGGGTTACTTGTCTTTTTAAAGTATTTTTTCGTGTTTAGTCTTGTTTCCCCATGACAGACACCTGCATCGCAATGGCGAATGTCCAAAAATCTCTATCTGGTTATCGATCACGAGACAATACTAGTCATAATTGGGGCTTCAGCACCACAGAAATGTGATTGAACATACACAAAAGCAACGGTTTGGGTTGAACAACAGTGACATCTGTGGATACATAAAGTTCAGTACAGTATGAACATGTTATCTGAAGACATTTACAGTGGGTGTTAAAAATTCTGACCATGCACTTGAATGCTGCTGTCTAGTCGTCTCCGCAAAGATCCGCGAATGCGCTCGAGCAATCTGGGGTCCTTCTTCATTTGCTAGAAAGCCTGTACAGTTCGATGCTGCCATTCTTCAGATGGAACAATGTTTGTTTTATTGTAAACTAGGCTTTTGGCATAACCCCATACACAAATATCCAACGGATTTAAATCCGGTGATCTAGGAGGCCACGGTACAGGTCTTCCTCTACCTATCCACCGGTCATTATAGCGTCTGTTGTGTTACACGTAGAAGGAAATGTGCTGGTGCACCATAGTGCATAAATCACATCCATTGCCGTTGCTGCAATGACACATCGTCGAGAAACGTTGGAAGATCGTCCCGCAGAAAGTGCAGGTACCGTTCTTCGTTTAGACTCTGTGGTAGAAAATGTGGTTCAATTAGACGGTCGCCGTGTATTCCTACCAAGAAATTGAACCAAAACGTTCGTTGATATCGTGCCTGTTTCACTGTATCAGGATTTACTGCGGCCCACACGTGACAGTTGTGGAAATTAAAAATGCCGTCACGAGTTAACCCCGCTTCGTCTGTAAACAACACATCAAAAATTCAATCTAGGAAGAAAGTCTGTGTTATTGAGACGTTTCACATATTGGAAATGGCATTGGACTGGCGATGTAAGATTCGCCATACACTGCTTGCTCTTACTCTCTCTTACATAGCCACCCTCCTAGTCAAAGTTCTTGGGTTTACATCTACACGTTTTAACACACGTTCTTATACATCAGGCACTCGGGAGTTCACTGGCAGTCCAACCAGCACACAGGTGCCATTATCTCGTAAACGGTTCATTTCCGGACCCAAGTTTACTCGACCTTTTTTAGTTCTCTTCGTGTGTACGTCTCAGCCCTATACTATTTTTTCATCAATTTTAAAACATCCTGTATATGTTTATGACTTTTTAAAATTTACATTGCAGCAATTTTTAAAACGTGAGACTACTAACGTAGAAGCTTTGACTCCTCTATTTATAGTAGGCAAACTTTGGGATAAATTTGACATAGAAAACATCAAACTGATATAAACAATGAATAAATAATTTAGGAGAAAATTGAAGGAAAGACTAAACCATGAAGTAACACTGGCAGGAACCTCGGTGGTTGTGATCGCTGAGGTCTCATGGTCACACAGAGAGCCGGCCGAACTGGTGAGAGGGCAAGCCTCTGCACCCAGGACCCACGACGTTATGTAGAACATGAACGCTGGGTCGGCATCAAGTGGTTCCGAGCCCACTTTTATCAGGAAATGCAGTATTATTTAGCTAAGTACATGCAACTGGCATAAATAAGATAATGGTAAAATGTAGGTAGTTGGAAGTACTAGCACTGAGTATGCAAAGAATACTGTAGAAAAAACGAATAATTACAAAAATTCCCCCACATTTTTCAGCTAGTTTCATGACCCGAAACAAAGTATCTTTGTATGCGTCCACATTTTAGTGACGGTCTTGTGCAAGTGGACAAATAACAACGCAAAAAATTGATTCTTATTCTTTCTGAACGATCTGCCTCTTGGGTGTGTCGGGAGGGAGATGGGACAGGGCTTGACATGCTTACAAGGAGAAGGAGCTATGGCTGTGAAAGTTTCTTCTATGGTTGTGCAATGGCGCCACGAGTATACAGAAGTAATTACAACTATAAAGCCAGGAACCTAGCTAAACATAGGCCTACAGAGAATTTTGGTAATTCTTTAAATTCAGAGGCAATAGNAAATAGGGGGGGGGGGGTAACTAACTGATTTCTAAATTATTCTACTATGTAAGGAAGTTTTTCCCTATTCTTTTGTACACTGAAACATTCAGGCACGTTTAACTTTCGGCAAATGCAAAACTTCTTAAACGTGGTTAGCATGTATTAAGAAACTGGGTATTGCTTAACATAAATTAAAGACTGCACATTGTGATATCGAAGCTTCTGTCTTGCAGTACCACGTACAGTTTTGCTGATTTGTAAGGTATCATCGATGTGCAGAAATTGAAGTATGTTAAATCTAGAAGACAAGTGACGGCTTTACATTATACTTCTCGAATTTGAGTGAAACAAAAAATGTATTGGAACATTTTACTACTCTCTACTTACTAAGAAATTAAACCACTCGTGTTGCAATTTATTATTATATTAATAATGTTTTTATATGTATGTAGCCTAGTCCTGTTTGGATATATTTCAATAAAATTGTTTTCTCCCTAGTTCATTATTGACCCAAAGAGCTTCGAGAAGGAAGTGAAGCTTCAGCTGCCCATCATGTTGGCCTCGTACCCTCTGAGGACATCAGACGGCACTTTGGTCCGGAAACAAGGCACACACTACCCTTCCACATTGCCCATCTTCCGGCCGTGGCTCGACGAAAAAACTTTCGAATAGTGCAACGCATGTCATACAGTAAGTAGTTCAAGAGTACTTTTAGGACGTTTGTGCAAGAGTGTTCGTACACCGCCACTAGTTACAGTAGGTGAGCAGCACGACAGTGACTTAATTTGCAGCAGCAAATGATGCTACAGTGCAAAAGCCACAACTCTGGAAATAAAATATGAACAAGAGTGATTTTTGTACCACCAGACTTTGGCCCAATATTAAAGATGAAGCTATTGTAACAGCTTCCTTTACGATGCTATTTTTTGTGATAGTTAATTAAAAAGTGTAATTTAACTCATATTCTGTTTGTTCTTTTTTACTTTCATGTACATAAACTTTAAACTATTATATTTATTTTTAACAAGTTAAAAGAAAATGAAAGTGTGTTCTAAAAAAATTAAAACATTTCTTAATAATGATATTTATTTCTGACCTAGAATATATCGTCAGGTAATGTTTAAATTGCAAGTTTTTTGTGTAGAACCAAACTGTGTGTTTCATTTCTAGATAACACTGCATTTAATTGTCTTAAGAATTCTGTCTCCAGTTATTTTATTCCCTACTAAAAAAATAACGAAAGACTTATACACTATTCAATAAATACAACTGAAAGAAAACGTATAAACTAATATTACATGAACTAGCAAATACACTAGTCGTAAGTATTGAGTACTGTGTTCAAGTGCTGACAATTATAATATACCTTTGGATATACATTTTAATTGTCGTATTCATGATCAACTTTAAACAGTTCTAGCTCTGTTGGCAGAGTTAGATCCTGAGGGGTTCAAATCATCTTAGGACTTCAATTCTAAAATAGACAGCAGTAATTTTAATTTTGTGCTTGCATTCCATTAAAATATGTTCAGAGAATATTTTATCTCTTGTGTCATTGCTTTTATAGAAATATCAATATTAAAATCATTCTAAATCACTTGTGTTTTTATTAGCAATGTATATCTTTTGTTTTCAAACCTACAGTTCCTCTGCACTTTCCTTGTGACCTGGTTTCCCTAATGTCAGCCATAACTTCAGTGATTATGTACTTAAATATAGTTAGCGTAGTTTATTATTTACTGATATTAAACTTAATACGAAAATATTTATAACTTAAATAGTACAATCCTTGAAATTTCTCGTTAAGTTAACATTGCATCATTCATTGCATGTGTGCCAATTCAGTTAGTTATGTATTCCCAAGTCCCTCTTTAAAGGAAATTAATATTAAAATAGGTTTATCGATAGACTTATGAATGTTGAAATTATTAAGTGAACGCAGCTTTTTTTCCTTTTAAGTTTGTATTTTAAGAAAGTTTATTTTGTAAAAATTATAACCTGCGAACTGTGGCATTGTATTTCGTGCGCATAACTTTCAAACATTTGTATTATCAGTACAAAAGCAGGACCACCACCACATCACATGAAATTGAACTTAAGTTCTTATTCAATTTTTTCCTATACACCAATATAACATAAATTTAACTGAAATAATATCGAATATATAACATAAATGGTCCAGCCACCATAAACTGCCGGCAACTGTCGACCTGATACCGACAGGGCATCCGACCAGCCACCTCAATGCAGTCTTATGCCAACTCGTGTCTTTAAAATAACAATATCCCGAAATAATTTAAGATTTGCTAACTAAATAATTGACAGAAGACACTGGGATGGATTAGTTTCCGAATTTACGTTAAGAGAAAGGCGATTTCACTAGCTTGCTGAGAATCGCCGAGCCGACATCATGTGGTCATCATTTGGTAGTGACGTGTGTCACTGATAAGACAATGGAGAATCTTCTTATCTTGTAGGCTGACGCTAACAAGGTACCTCAAAAATACATATCTTGTCAGTTCAGTGACATTCGGCATCTTACCGAAACGTGCCGATAGTTTGTGTTTTTAAGATTGACGAGTCATTGGTTACGCTAATATAAATACAACAAACCCTTTTTGAAAGCCTGATCATCAGCTATTGTCTAATCATTGGCGAAGATAAAATAGCTGGTTTAAAGAGTTGGTTTTGGAAAAATAACTACGTCTTGTATAATTCTTCAACCATTAATAACCTTGAATGAAAGTATATTTCCTAGTGCATCATTACAGTGACTGCCGCCTTTCTATGATTACAACTTCTCGCGTCACGGATTCCTCACATTCCTTGGAACAGTATCATAGCTGGGGCCTGCGCACTTCATGTTTATGTTCATCGTGTGTTGTTACAGTCATTTAAATATCTACACTATATATTAAACCAGCCTTGTGGTAAGATTCACCTTTATCCTGAGTTCCTGGATAATATCTTGCACATCTGCACTAGAAAATACACTACTCTCGTTTGCAGCAGCATCTACAAAATATTTAAAATACCTTGGGTTTTAAAACCAACTATTGGAAAAGGGAGGGGAGATAGAGAGAGAGAGAGAGAGAGAGAGAAACAGAGAGAGAAAGAGAGGAACCAATAGTCTGGCATCCAACTTCCAACGTTAATGATGAAAACGGGCTTTTAAAGAACTTTCCTCTTGGGAGGGAGGGGGGTGGGAACTCGCTCAGTCCATTTTCATCATCACAAAAATGTACATTAATTAATATAAACTCACTGGAAAAAAAAGCTGTGTTCGCTTAGTAATTTCAAGTCTCATCAATAAACTTATTTTTATATTAATTTTGTTTTACTAGAATTTTTGAAGTATGATGTGAAGCACAGCGATGATACCATGCAAACATGGGGGTATCTGAACTGAAACAAAGTGGGACCAAATTGTTTGTAGAGACTGATTTTAAATGATTTAACCTATCAATTTCATGCAAAACCTGGTGGCTAATACGGACTGCCGACCCTCTGGCCACGGCCGTATTTATATTGTAGGTGTCCTGAACCGAGAATCTTCTTCAGATCTCGGGACACACCTAGAGAGGTGTTATATGGAAAGTTCTTGCACATGCTCTCAAATCGTCGACTACTCCAACAGAGAACCATTGTACACTGGAGAGCCAAAAAAAAAACGCATAGGCGTGGGTATGCAAATAATAAGAGGTATGGAACCAATAAGAGTAACGCGAGGCGGTCGGCAGCGCCTATATAAGACAACAAGCGTCTGGCAAAGTTGCTAGATCGGTTACTGCTGCTACAATGGCAGGTTATCAAGATTTAAGTGAGTTTGAACATGGTGTTATAGTCGGCGTGCGAGAGACGGGACATAGCATCTCCGAGGTAGCGATAAAATTTGGATTTTCCCGTACGACCATTTCACGAGTGTACCGTGAATATCGGGAATCCGCTAAAACATCAAATCTTCGACATCGCCGCGGCCGGGAAATGATCGTGAACGAACGGGACAAACGACGTCTGACGAGAATCATTAAACGTGACAGACGTGCAACTCTTTATAAAATTGGCGCAGATTTCAATGTTGGGGCATCAACAAGTGCCAACGTGCGAACTATTCAACGGACCATCATTGATATGGACTTTCGGAGCCGAAGACCCACTCGTGTACCGTTGTTGACTGCACGACACAAAGCTTTACGCCTCGCCTGGGCCCGCCAACACCGCCATTGGACTGTTGATGACTGGAAACACGTTGCCTGGTCTGACGAGTCTCGTTTCCAATTGTATCGGGCGGATGGACGTGTACGGGTATGGAGACATCCTCATGAATCCATGGACCCTACATGTCAACAGGGGACTGTTCAAGCTGGTGGAGGCTCTGTCATGGTATGGGGCGTGTGCAGTTGGCGTGAAATGGGACCCCTGATACGTCTAGATACGACTCTGACAGGTGACAGATACGTAAGCATCCTGTCCGATCACCTGCACCCATTCATGTCCATTGTGCATTCCGACGGATGTGGACAATTCAAGCAGGACAATGCGACACCCCACACATTGAGAGTTGCTACCGAATGGCTCCAGGAACACTCTTCTGACTTTAGACACTTCCATTGGCCACCTAAATCACCAGACATGAACATTATTGAGCAAATCTGGGAGCCTTGCAACGTCCTGTTCAGAAGAGATCTCCACCGCCTCGCACTCCTATGGATTTGTGGACTGCCTTGCAGGATTCATGGTGTGGATTGCCTCCTGTATACCTTCAGACATTAGTCGAGTCCATGCCACGTCGTCTTGCAGCACTGTTGTGTGCTCGCAGGGACCCTACACGATATTAGGCAGGTATACCAGTTTTTTTTTNTTTTTTTTTTTTTTTTTTTTTTTTTTGGCTCTTTAGTGTATGTTTAGAGAGGTTTGTTAAACTATTGTTATAAGTATCACTAGGAGTATTTTTAGAAAATTTAAGTTTAAAGCATACATTGATGTACATGACAATCTGGACTCTTTCAACACCATCCATTTCAAAGTGTTTTGCAACACTGTATGTACGGCAACGAGGTCCATGTACTCGAACAAATTGGTCGAATTGCCGATAACCGCAAAACTTATCATCATGAGACAAAATATACTCTCCATCATGGCCACATCCATGATGGGTCATTTGCTTCTCATCATGAAGAACTCAGCTCAATCCCAACAGTCAGCTAATCGATCGCTTGCTCGACAAGGTAGGACTGGGGAGTCGCAGCAAGGCGACCCTGCTGCTGGGCATCATATTGCTTATTCAATGAGTGCCCGAATTCACAACTGGACAAGACATTGTGGGTATTTACCTGCTCAACACAGTGCTGCTCATCAACTGTATTTACTACAATATGAAAATACCTGTATTCATGACCAAATTTTCGTACATAGATGCAAAGTACCAAGAATGTGTTCTCAATTCGCACATAACTTCGAAATTCTTTTTTCCCGAAAAACCGTTGAAGGAATCTGTTCAAATGTGGTACGAAAACAGCAAGAACACATTCCCAGGTAAAAATGTTTAATGTCTAATTAAGAGGTTTGCGACGAAATGGACAGCCACTTTGATAAAATTAATAAACATACATTTTTTAAAACGATTTTTGACACATAATTGAAAGTCGAGAATTACGTGTTTATACATTTAAAGTGTGATGAGAACATGTAATTTATTTTTTTCTAATAAATATTTTTGTTATTATAATTTTAATTTATAAATATATATCATAAGGGAGTGAAGATCCGTTTCTTCCTGTTAATTCCAAAGCTGTATTGTTAAAAGACTATTGCAGACCAACTACTACATCAGTGTGGGAAAATATATATATATCACAAAGGTATGAACGATTAATTACTATCTGTGCTATCCCTAGCTGCTTTGTTCAATGGCACTTTCAGGCTAACAACTAAATCGGAAGACACGTGTATATATATAACTTTTTTATTAAATAGCAATTTCAAGCCAACCCAATAAGCAAATGCAAATATATATATATATATAGTGAAGGGGGTAATGATTCTTTACTCCCTGTGCATTCCCTTGCTGTTTAGTTATTTGGTAATTGCAGTCCAACCACACCAGCGAACATGCATATATATGATACAACAGCTATACAGGAATTCGTACTTTATGCTATGTTTGTATTTCAGTATTATGCAAAAAATAAAACATGTTATTTTGCAGAGAAACGAAAAAACTACATGAAGGGTATAAAATATAGCACAGCAAAGAAAATAATAAGTATGTATGGTTGCCCAGTTCTGATCATTGTAAATCTTGCAGTAGAAGTGATCACATTCGAATTTCACCATCTGAATGTCCCAATCACTTACTGAAGCAGAAAAGTACATTCGTGGAGGAAAATCCCACAATGCTCTAGAGCCTGAAGTTTAACTTGAAGAAATTATTCACCTCTTCGTGTTGTAACACATAAAAAAACGTATACTTATTTTAATTATTATTTTCACGATTTGATGGTTTAGATCTGAGATATAAGACGTTTGTAATTTGAGATTGCAAATTTGTTTACCTAACCTAAAAAACTATATGTGAATGCAGTAAGAATTGTTTGTTAGTATAATATAAAAGATGAAAGTGGGGCAATGTATTTTAAATGGGACAAAATTGGCACCGGCGCCGGCCGGCCATCATGTTGTGACATCACCCAACCATCACCTTAAATCTGGCTTACATTAACATTGACCTTGACCCATGACCTTGACCTTTACCCTGTGCAAATAACCTCGAATGACCTTGAAACCCAAAAATAAAAATTGCAGAAAAATTATAAAATCCCAAAATATTATAAAAAAAAATTAAATTCTTAAAAAAAATAAGAATTATTTTAAAAAAATTTTAAAGATGTACAAGTAGGTCCAGGGTTCGATGACAGGTGGATCGACTAAGTTCCCGACATGACCAGTCCTCGCCAGGTCGACCAGTGTCCATCTCGTCAACCATGTTATATTATGATGACCTTGACCTTCAATGACCTTGAGGTCAAAAAATAATTCTAAAAATTTGAAAAAAAAAATTAGGAAAAAATTGCATTGATGACTCCGACCATAATGTTGGATGTCAGTGTCCGCTGACATTGAAAACAAAAACTCGAAAAAAATTGTAAAAATCGAATAAATTCATAAAAGTCGGCTAGCATATTATGTTACTGACTAGTAAACCCATGTTGGATATCGGTGAACTTGACCTTTACCTTTGATCGTGACATTGGATAGCCTTGAACCCAAAAATTGCAAAATTGTTTTAAAAATCCCCAAAAATAAACTTATAAAAAATTATAAAGCTTATTAGAAATATAAAAATTTTCTTCAAAAATTTAAGTAAATTTTTTATAAAAGATTAAAATTTCGAATGTTTTGGCGTAGAGATGATAGGGGACTGGAGCCGACCAGCCACAATGTCATGACATCACCCAACCACCATATTGAATTCAAGTGAAATTGACATTGATATTTGACCTTGACCATGGGGCCATAACCTTGAATAAAATTAGACACAAAAAATAGAATAATAAAATAATTATTAATAAATATTTTTTAAATTTATAAAAACAATTTTATTTCCAGAGGTTCCCTCAGCAAAATGTCCAGCAGACGACTGACCCTCACCAATGTTTCTCATTGGTACTGGTTGATTACTCACACTCGTTCAACCCGCCACCAATGTTTCTCATTGTATTAACATTTCCCTCCCCTATCAACTCACCGTCACTCATACTGTCGAGTGAACTCCACCAACCATGTTCATTTTTCGTTGGTCATTTGTATACTTTTTCTTCACCTAGGTGATGCTAGTGTGTTAATTGTCGATTTCGAAAACCAGAGAAGCTGTCAATTTAGACACCATGTTGGTTGTTAACCTTGGCCTTGTCACAATGACATAGAACTCGAAAAATCGAGAAAAATCGCAGTCCATACAATTGTCAATTACTATCTGGTCACAGCAAGGACCCATACCGACTAACCATACTAGCCAACGACTGACCCCACCTAAGACGAACTCCGCCCAAGACTGGTTCCCGGTGAGATTAACTGAGCACAACACTAGCTCCTGACGAGACCAGTTCCTGCAAAACTGACCAGAACAACTTACAAGACCAACCTGCTATACCACCCAACTATACAAACGATGATGGACAATCTCGAAAAAAAAAATTCTCTGATAAGAGTCTTGTAGTTAACCTCTTCGCACAAATCTTCTCAAAATTTTCGCAAAACATTTATACCACAGCTGATTATACCAAAGGGTAGTAATAACTTACCAAGCCAACTGACCAGGCCGACTAACCAGTTGCGAAACATTCCTCAAGAATATTCCCCTCATTTCATTCGTTCGGCATATATAACTCATCCATTTTAAACGACCCGAGTAAGGATAATACAGGATGAGTATAAAAGAATACTCCAACTTTGAAGGTATATAATATCAAAGCCAAACAACCTACAACCTCGATTGACCAATAAAATTAACCATGGAACCATGAAGTTTGTGTACCGTGCATTAATAAATATTCAATGTGACCACCACGAGTGGCCCGAACGACATATACGCGATGATCAAACTCGTTCCACGCTCTTGTCAACATGTCTGGAGTTACGGTTTTGATGGCGTCCATAATTCTCGTTTTGAGGTCGTCACTGTTAGCCGGCAATGGTGGACGAAACACTTTATTCTTTATGTACCCCATAGGAAACAATCACACTGGGTAGGATCCATACTTCTTGGGGACCAGTGATGAAGAGCCTGGTCACCAGCTGCTCATCTACCAATCCAGCATTGCGGCAACATCATGTTCAGGNTGGGGACCAGTGATGAAGAGCCTGGTCACCAGCTGCTCATCTACCAATCCAGCATTGCGGCAACATCATGTTCAGGATGAAGAGCCTGGTCACCAGCTGCTCATCTACCAATCCAGCATTGCGGCAACATCATGTTCAGGTACCCGCAAANGGATGAAGAGCCTGGTCACCAGCTGCTCATCTACCAATCCAGCATTGCGGCAACATCATGTTCAGGTACCCGCAAACAGCTAGGTGCCAATGGGATGGCGCACCATCCTGCTGGAAAATGAAGTCCCCCACCGCCTCTTCTAACGAAGGAAACAACCAATCTGTAAGCATGTCCATATAAGGGATTCCAGTAACAGTGGGCTCGTGAAAAAAGAAAGGGCCGAAAACAGTGTATTTTAATACAGCGAAAAACACGTTCACTTTGGGAGAAACGCATTCGTGTTCGGTGGTTTCATGGGGAGACTCCTGACCCCATATCCGCACGTTGTGCCGGTTCACCCTACCATTTGTATGGTACTTCGCTTCATCGCTAAAAACCAGCTTAGACATGAAGGCATCGTCCACCTCATTCTGGTCAAGAACGAACACGCAGAAATAACGTCTCAGTTCTTTATTCCTTTCGGTAAGAGCCTGTACAAGCTGTAACCTCTATAGTTTGTACAGCAATCGCTTTCGCAACACTGTCCATACCAAACCATAACACCGGACATGCCAACAACACTATTGTGCTGCAACCGTCAAATGGTTTTCAACAGCTGCGTCAGCCATTTCCTAAAACACACATGGATCATAAACCTGTAAATAATATGATATTTACCAATAAATACTAATAGTGAAGACAATGCACTAAAATAAACACAAATAAAATTCATACACAGATTAATTCACTGTCATTCATTTTCTAAGAACAAATGTAAATTCTTAACCATAGTAAGAAATATAAAGGAACGATCTAGTNAATTCACTGTCATTCATTTTCTAAGAACAAATGTAAATTCTTAACCATAGTAAGAAATATAAAGGAACGATCTAGTAAACAAATCTGTAGTGCAAAAATGAATGATGTTTAAATTACCCAAAATGGCTCCAAAAAAATGTGAATAATGAAAATCTGCATTACACTGCTTCGCAAAGCGATTTACCTGCATTATGACTACTGGATGAAGTAGGTAAAAGTGTGTGAAGCAGGTAAAAGTGTGTGAAGCAGTTAAAAAAGTGCGAAGCAGGTGAAAATGTGTGAAGTAGGTAAAAATGTGTGAGGCAAGTAAAAATATGTGAAACAAGTAAATTTGTGTGAAGTAGGAACTAAATGTGTGAATTAGGTAAAATTGTGTGAAGCAGGTAAATAAGTGCAGACCTCTAAACTCAATATTTCTCGCACTATCGGAAGCAGAGTGGTGCAGATTTTGCACGAATTTGCATTTCTGGATTCATTTGGGGGCATATTGAATAGGCATATTATTTGTGCTTTTCTACATTTGCAGTTACGTTATTTGCCTAATTTTTACAACTTTAATCGCACAATTTCCCTGGTTTTCAAAACCATTCCCACTAGCAAAACTCATGGTTATGCACTGTGAATACAACAATGCCCACTTTTGATTTTTGTTGTGTAGGGACTGTTGTTTTGTTTCTCTTGGCATTGTTAACCCCAGCTTCAGTACTTTATAAGTTCTGCAATAGATTACCAAGGAGTTAGACAGTTATTAACACACTGTTCAACCCACTTTACTACTGAATTATTGTATTATCCTTCATCATGCCCACACAGCATGAAGGACCAAATAAATACTGTTTTAATTATTTAACCCAGAAATTACATCTGAAGAAAACGGTTGGTAATGATACGGTTGGCCCTTTGTTAGGGTTTGAGCATTTGGGCAACATTCGGTATGTGTGCCAATTCTTCTGTTGCCTGGCACTGAGATAGAGCTTAATTTGTAATTAAACAGTAGCATTTACTAAACCAAAGCTTTCTGTAATTTGAACTGATTCACAAGGCTCAATCTTCACAAGTTCCAGGTATTTAAAATGTATCTACTGTTTTATATCCTGCCCAGTCATATTTCATAGCTAACTTAATTGTGAATAGTCTTTCAAGTATATGGTNTTATCTACTGTTTTATATCCTGCCCAGTCATATTTCATAGCTAACTTAATTGTGAATAGTCTTTCAAGTATATGGTGCAGTATATGATCAGGTTTACTTTCTCCAACTATAGCAATTTTCTTCCTCCAACTGTAGCAGGTGTTATTTCCTATGTATAAAAACGAGTGTAATATGAAGTGGATACCTGTGTCAATACAATATAAAACACACCACAGTAATATCACATGCTATTGTCCATTTTCAGTAAAATTAATATTTATTGAAGCCTTACTTTTATACATATTTCGCATGTCCTTCTAATGCATGTAATAAATACACTGCTATCTTGCACTTAGGTTTCAAACACAATGTTGGTATTCAATAAAATGCAAAATTATTTTATGTTTTATAATAAAAAAAGTGACAAAGCTGAATTAAAAATTGTCGTCGTACCTCATTTTCCTGAGACCGAACCTGACACGTGCCCCAACACAATATCACTATACCAGTGCCCCATATGGAACACCGACGCATCGCATCAACCAACATCACATAGCAGCACACGACGAGGCGGAGGCCACAAGGTCTAGAAATGGCAACAGCTGCCAAAGCTAAATCAGCATCTATCCCAACCACACGGCCGACATATGGCCAATATAAGAATTAAACGAACAGTGATTGAGTGTGTGATTGTGTGGTAAATTAAAGTGGCTAGTGGCTAGCCGCCATGTCCGTCCTCGTCCAGTTTGTTACGGGCTGCAACTGGGNTGTGTGGTAAATTAAAGTGGCTAGTGGCTAGCCGCCATGTCCGTCCTCGTCCAGTTTGTTACGGGCTGCAACTGGGGGAGAACATGCATGTGAGAAGCTCTCAACACTTGCCACAAACGAGTTAGTTTACAATAGTCTAATAATTATGGAACAGTTTCGTTCTCACCATCACACCTCCTCCAGCCCTCCCCTATACTTATTTGGTACAAAGGGAGCTTCATTTTAACATTTTTGGATGCTGAAATCTCCTTGCATCAGTGTTTGGACCAACCATACAGTCAGCCATTTTGAAAGNTGTGTGGTAAATTAAAGTGGCTAGTGGCTAGCCGCCATGTCCGTCCTCGTCCAGTTTGTTACGGGCTGCAACTGGGAGAGAACATGCATGTGAGAGGCTCTCAACACTTGCCACAAACGAGTTAGTTTACAATAGTCTAATAATTATGGAACAGTTTCGTTCTCACCATCACACCTCCTCCAGCCCTCCCCTATACTTATTTGGTACAAAGGGAGCTTAATTTTAACATTTTTGGATGCTGAAATCTCCTTGCATCAGTGTTTGGACCAACCATACAGTCAGCCATTTTGAAAGTTATGTAACCAAATGCTAGTGCACACTTTGATAATTTATGCTTAATATGTTTGTAACCAGTATGAACAGAGCAAAGTTTTTTTTTACGTGGTGTTAACGGTGCAGTGCTTATGTATGTTGTTCCACACATCTCCATGTATCAACTGCTGAAGAAAATGTACTGTATAACCGAGATGTCTGGAGTTGCTTACATTATTGTGTGTGCATATATAATCTAGGCATCGCCATTCAGGAGCATGAGGGTTGTGGCGTGCTTCGTAGTCCCAGTAATAACGGAGTGTGTAGTAGATAGGTCATCTGATGTTGTGCATGTCAGGATGTGCAAATCCCCAACTAGCCACCGAGAGGGGGGACAGCCACACCAGGCACTGGCCCTGCAACGACATGCTCTCCTGTCCCACCCTGAGTATAGCTGGGTGGCGCCCATTGAACATAATTCCCCCTCGATGTATCCCATCGTCCCTTTTAGACTCTCGTACTCTCATTGGCTGCCGTCCATTCTACCTTGACGGCCGGCACCGCCATTGGAAAGGCGACAAAATATACAATAAACATATACTACACCACTATACATATAGTCCATTATTTGCTTTGTTATGAAACAGAGAACAACCTTTGAATCAAAATTGGCCTAACGTCCGAAAGAGCAAAGATTTCTAGTAGCATATTGAATGGGAAATAAATCTGGCTATTGTAAACTCGGCAGGTTGATAAAGTATTATGGATTTATGTATAAAAAAATCAAAAATATTTAACAGTGTTAAGATTATTATGATTTTTTTTTTTTGCAATAGATTAAGTGTAGCATACTGCATGGGAAATTAATCTGGCTATTGTAAACTCAGCAGGTTGATAAAGTATTATGTATTTATGTATACAACATCACGAATATTTAACAGTGTTAAGATTATTATGTTTTTTTTTTTTTTTGCAATTGATTAAGTGTTTTAGGTTATCCTATTTGGTTACACAAATATTTTATTGCCGGTTTAAATTTACTTGCTAGTCAAGAGTTGCAAGCTTATTGTATAGGTTAGTGCAACTGGTTGAGAAATGAGAAAGGAACAGCAACCTAGAAGATGCATGGGAAATTAAGAGAAAAATTCCTGCCCCTCATCAGTTGTTAAGTTTTAAATAAGTATGATTTCACCAACCATTTGAGGAAAAACATTTATTTAAAATCCAAGTTTTTTAAAACATAATTAGTCGCCACAAATGTTAAGTATACCTAGTCTCTATTTCTCTGTTGAGTGATCAGACACAGTAACTCTACCATGTGCATACTTATTTCTTTGAATGAGATGGTTTTATTATTAACCTACTCTATCACATTAATTCTTTGGATAAGATTGTTTGATTATTAACATACATTTTAAATGGTCCCCTTACATTATTTGTGAACTTGGCTATGTTATTAAAATCAGAATTTATTAGGTCGCACTGTAACCTCAACAATGGCTGCACAGTGTTCATAGTAAGAATAGGTTAAATTAGGATTTACTGTTTTCACAAAATTTTCTATGTCGATTTAGTCACAAAGCTAGTGGTTGTTATAAAACCTAATACAATCTACGACTGCTGTTAAATTTTTGGGTATAAACCACCGTACTTTTTATTTTTTTATTTATTAAGCTTCAACTTTTACACGACATACATGCTGGGAATTGTCAGTTGAAGTTACATTAACAAAATGTAAAGAATTTAATTGATAAATACATTGGAAACTCATCAAAACATTGTACAAAAATAAACAAAAAAACATATCTATATTAACATGTTAATTACAGTACAAATTCTAGCAGTAGTACATTCTACGTATTTACATAAATAAAGTTAATTATAGCGATCAGAAATATTCATATATGCTGTAAAGCTTCATGAATTAGACATTTTTTTAAGTAGTTTCTTAAAAATAGACAACTTTTTTCCCTTTAAAGGCTGTTTCAGGGTTTCTAAGCAGTTTGTTTATGAATTTTATTGCTGAAATGAATATGCTTTTTTTTTTTTTTTTTTTTTTTTTTTTTGNACATGAATATCTCTCTTTGGCTTGTATTACAAGAATGTATGTAATAGTTTATGCAGTTGTTAATGTTTGGTATTACAAAATTAATGATGTTGTATAAATATACACTAGAATGTGTAAGAATGTTAGCTCTTTGAAATAATGTTTATAAGAAGAGGGGGTTTTAAAGTTAGTCATGATGCATATATATACATACATATATATTTTTTTTTCTGTAAGATCTTTTTACAGTCTTGTGACACACCACAAACTATTATGCCATTTTAGATACAGAGTGGACATTGGAAAAATTAAGTTTATTGATAGTTTCTGTTGAACACTTTTTTTTGATAGAGTGAAAAGCAAAAAAAAAAAATATTTTTTTCCTTTTGATTAAGGTTTTAATATGTTCTTTGTTGGGTGTGTCTCTTTGACTAAAAACTATTAAGTTTAACAAAACTAGTTACCTTGTTTATCTTTATAAAATAGNTGGGTGTGTCTCTTTGACTAAAAACTATTAAGTTTAACAAAACTAGTTACCTTGTTTATCTTTATAAAATAGGCTCCTTCATCAGGTTATGGGCCCAGGCAAGTGCTCTAATAATATAAACAAGTGTTTATAAAGGTAAAAGACGTTAATTAAGTGAAATTGAGTACCGAATGATAAAGTAAAAAACGTGTGTCACAGTTTCCAAGGATTACGCCGATTTGTCTGCTTACAAGTAAAACCAGGTAAAATGGGCAGCCGTAATAACGACGAATTCAGTAACATAGAGATATTGGAGGGACCCGAAAATTTTGCTTCTTGGCGATTTGAGCTGAAAATTTTGTTGAATGCAGCTGAAGCCCTTGATGCAATTTCGTATACAGCTCAGCCCAAAGAGAATAGTGATAAAAAGAAGGATGCCAAAGCTCAAAAGGCCATAATAATGTCGATCAGTAAAAAGAACAAACAACTGCTTATGTCTTGTAAATATGCTGCAGAAATGTACAACAAACTGGTAAGCATCTATGAGGGAGATAATGGTATGTTAAAGGATAGCCTACTAGCACAGTATTTTGGTTTCCAGATCAAAGATGTGGCGAGGGGTATTGCTGAGTTGGAAAGCATTGTTACTCAGCTGGGTGACCTCGGTCATCAAATCAAGGATGAGGAACTAACACAGAGAATTATTTCTGCTTTGCCACAGACATTCAGCAACTTTGTCATTTCGTGGGACTCCGCCCCCAAAGCCGAGAGAACCTCGGCCAACTTGATAGCAAGGTTGTTGAAAGCAGAAGGAAAAATTGGCACAGTAAAACCAACCAATGATGTTGTGGCGTTCAAGGCCGCCCGTGATCAAAAACGTGACGTAGTCTGCTACAACTGTAAAATGACAGGTCACTACGCTAGAAATTGTCCTCAAGACGAGGGGGAACGTTGTAAATATTGCAAAAAAAATAACCATGCCTCCAACGACTGCTATTTCCGTCCAAATAACAAAGAAAGTAACAACTACGGGTTCAAGCTCACACATGGTACTGACAAGAAGAAACAACAAAAAACTGGTAAAAAGGTGGCTTTTTTGGTTTATGAAGATGATACCACCAAAACCAGTCATACATGGACAGTTGACTCCGGAAGCTCCAGTCACATGTGCAATAATGATTACTACCTGACCAATGTCGTAAAAATAAATTGTGAGATAAGTACTGCCAAGGATGGAATCAAGATGGTCGCCATCAAAAAGGGTGACATCAGCTTTGAAAACTGTATTTTGAGAGATGTTCTCTATGTTCCCGAACTTTCTACCAACCTTCTTTCAGTGAATAGAATTATTGAATCAGGTGGACTAGTCAATTTTAAAAAGAACAAAGTAGTGATACTAAAGGATAATTTCGAGGTGCACGGATACAAAAACAAGACCAACCTTTTTGAAATAAAACTCATCCACGACAAAGAAAATTCTGCGTTTCTTGCAAAATACGATGAGGAGCGCGCTGTAGAGTGGCACCGTAAGCTTGCACATCTGGGTTTCGCGAACATTACAAAATTGAAGGAAATTAGTGAGGGAATGGAAACACTGAAAATGCCGGATAAGAAGAGAGTATGTGAAGTTTGCTCAAACTCAAAGCAAACCCGTCTTCCATTCAAAAATGCTCGTAAAACCGCTAAGAGACCACTTGAAATTCTTCATTTTGATCTATGTGGGCCAATAGAAGAAACATGGGACAACAAGTCATATTTCCTTGCTGTTCTTGATGATTACACTCATTATTCTGTTGTTGCTCTACTGGAACACAAGTCAGAACTTGATCAAGAACTAAAAAGCATCGTAGCTGAGTTTGAAACAAAATGGAACTCAAAAGTCCACATGCTGCGCTGTGACAACGCGGGAGAAAATTCGTCAAGTGATTTAAAGGAATGGGCAAAGAAAAAAGGAATAAAATTTGACTATTCCCCACCGTACGTTCCAGAACTGAATGGAAAAAGTGAACGCCTAATGAGAAGCCTGATGGAAAAAGTGCGCGCGCTAATTTTTGACTCAGGTCTCCGTAATGAATTTTGGGGCGAAGCTCTCTACGTAAGTACGTATCTCTTGAACCGCAGCCCGACTGTAGCACTATCTAACAAGACTCCACACGAAATGTGGAATGGTGTGCAACCAAACTTAAAAAATCTACAGATTTTCGGATCTCGTGCTTTTGTCCACAAAAAGGGTCACTTGAAGAAACTTGACCAAAGAAGTGATGAGTACATTTTTGTCGGTTACACCACCATGGGCTACCGACTATACGACGAAAAAAATCGTAAAATCATCACATCAAGAGATGTAAAATTCACCGGAGAAAATCATAATATACCCAAAAGAAATTTCCAGTTTGTCTTCTTAAACAACAACAACCAAAAAGAAGATAGTGAAAGTGAAATCAGCTCCGAACACGATTCTAGCAGTGAAATCTATTCGGAAGAAGAAGACAATGACTCAGGCGCTGATGATGAGTCACAATCCAATTACATCCAAGACTCCGAAGATGCTCAAGAACACGATGACTCAAACAATGATCCAGTACAACAATCTTCTGGAATAAGAAGATCTCTACGGAAAGCTCAAGCCCCAACAAAATTAAAAGACTACATTCTGGATTATGATACCGATGACACTATGGATGAGTCAGCTCTACTGTCATACACTGACGCTGTAAATGGCTCTGACAAAAACAAATGGCTTGCTGCGATTCGAGAAGAAAAAGACTCTCTTAAGAAAAATAAAACTTGGAGCATTATTGACAAAACAGGGGTTTTTAAAAAAGGTGTACTAAGCAGTCGGTGGGTATTTCGAGTGAAAGATGATGGCAGGTATAAAGCAAGACTGGTTGTACGGGGATGTCAGCAGCGATTTGGCATCGATTTCAACGAAACCTACAGTGCTGTAGTTGGCAGTGATGCCCTCCGTGTTCTGTTGGCCAATGCAGCCAAACACAACTTGAAAATGAAGACTTTTGATGTGAAGAGTGCCTTTCTTCACGGTTTGATTGAGGAAGACATTTATATGTCTTTGCCAGAAGGCTATGGCAAACATAGCGGCAAAATTTGCAAACTCAACAAAGCTTTATACGGCTTACGCCAAGCCCCAGCTAGTTGGCAAAAACGACTGGTGACTTTTCTTAAGCAACAAGGTCTTGACCCATTAAGAACAGACCACTGCATTTTTGTGAACCAGGATAGATCACTGATCCTGGCGATTCACGTTGATGACGGGCTTTTACTTGGAAAGGATGAAAAGAAAATGAACAAACTGTTAAAAAATCTTGAAAAAGAATTTGAAATAACCACCTTGAACAACCCCACTTCCTATCTTGGTATGGAGTTGGAAAAATCAAATGAAGCCGTCAAAGTCACCCAGAAATCGTTCATAAGAAGTGTTCTAAAAAAGTTCAACATGTCAGAAGCTAAACCGGCACAAACACCCTTGACTGCATACAAACCTGCTGATTTAAAAAAGCCAAACAAACGACCAAATTTCCCGTTTCGCGAAGCAGTGGGAAGCTTGTTGTACCTCTCTACTAAGACCAGACCCGATATAAGTTTCGCCGTGGGATATTGCAGTCGACAAATGGAAAGTCCGGACGAACATGATGTGATCAACCTAAAACGCATCATGCGGTATCTCAAAGGCAGTCTAGACAAGGGAATATCTTATAAATCTGACGGTTCTGAAGACCTGAAGTTGTATTGCGACGCTGATCATGCTGGCGACCCTGCAACTACTAAAAGTACATCTGGTTTCGTGATGTATTACTGCGGCGGACCCATCAGCTGGAGATCAAGAAAGCAACCCACGACAGCAGACAGCAGTACGGAAGCTGAATTCATCGCAGCTGCAGAAAGCTGCAAAGAGGTGATCTACATCAAAGCGTTAATTGAAGAACTCACCCAGAAGCCCATCGAAGTTGAGATGCTGATTGACAACTTAAGTGCCATCAAACTAATCGAAACTGGTGTAATGAATCGCAAAAGAAAACATATAGATGTCAAATATCATTTTTTACATGAAAAATATGTAGACGGTTTGATGAAGTTATCTCACTGTCCCACTGAAATACAAATCGCAGATGTGTTAACTAAACCACTTGGACCTACAAAATTTGTACTTTTTCAAAAGAAATTGATTGACTAAAACTTGTAAAACTGATTTAGATGTAATCAGTGCTTTAAAACAGTGATTTTTGCTGACAGTCTAAGGACTTATCTTCATTTACAAATGTTGTTTATAATAGTTTTCTAATATTGAAGTAATGAGAAATGTAATTATGTTAAATGCAAAAATTACGGGGGTGTGTTGAAATATTGAAAGATATATAATTTTGACATTTGGATAAGTTTTGATAACTAAACATTGTAAAATCGATTATATCTAGTTACCTCCTTGTTTTGTATCCTCTGTGCTATGGCCAGTTTTTAAACAATGTAAAAATGTGTGTTGGGTGTGTGTCTTTGACTAAAAACTATTAAGTTTAACAAAACTAATTACCTTGTTTATCTTTATAAAATAGGCTCCTTCATCATTCTTTCCATTTAATATTGCATTTTTTCTACTAGAAGTTAACATTCAAAACAATTAATGAATATCTTACACAAAATGTATTATAATACATAACTTCTCTAAAACTTATAAAATTCAAATTTAATAGCAGCGATTATACACTGCAAAAATACACTTTACGAACAATAATTTATTTTCATGTATAACCTCATGAATAGTGATATTAAACAAAATCACTCATTCAAAGCATTATGAGTGTAATTAAGAGAAATGTAACAAATGCATATCAAAAACAATTCGAAAGTTATCTTTCGTTTTCGAAACACTGATACATTTCAGAATCATAACATCTAAATAAAATTGTAACAATGCAATGAAAAATGTCTGAAATATATCCGAGATATGAATAATGAAATATTACCTAAATTAAAAATTGTAACATATTTGAAACACAACTGCCAATTTTTGTGCTGTTAGAGACGGGTACAGCTTGCCATGCCCAGGAGATTAATCGAAAGCTGGCTCGTCCCATCCCTAAGACTTTGAGGGAGGGGAGCAGCATATCAGTCAGGTGCAAGAAAGACAGGAGGACTGCATACGACCATGGTTACCTACCACGAGTCGGCACCCCACCGAAATCGAGAAGGGGCATGCTGTACATACAGGAACATTTGTTATCAACAGCGATGGCCAATTTCTGTACGAGTTTTGCACCTTGGTGGAGTGGACCACACAAAATCTGTGAGAAACTTAGTGACAAGTCATACCTAGTGTAAATCCACCCCCGGCAGTGAGTAAAGGTACACTGGCATAACCTGCACCTGGCACAGCCAGTACTGACGACCTGGGGACACCACCGAGTGATTTCACCAACCCTGCCGATGCTCAACAACCACTCTCTGATGGTGAGCAGACGACCAGCACCATGGTGCCCCTCAGGCCGCTGGACACTATCGTGAGTGGGAGGAGTGAAGGTGTGACCTCGTCTGTTCAATCGATGCACGAGGAAGCAGTACCACCACCGGCACCAAGCAACCCGACGCCCAGTGTCAAGATGCCGACAACTTCAGCGACGACTGGGTGCCACCAACAGCACACATAGGGGCAACCAGCTCCGATATGAACCCATCGCATGTGGAAGCAGGCGACTAGCTGATGGCATTTACCAACCTCGATGCGATGTATGGTGTCTCGATGTCCCCCAGGGTGCCATTCAATTCATCGAGATCGTCGGTAAGTGGGGCGAGTCTTAACAACTCAGGACAGGCTCTGAGGAACCAACAGGATCCAAAGATGAACTCTCAGAAGGATGCGCAAGCATGTCAACCAGATGATTAGCAATGGAACACACCCCCTCCCACTCCAGAGACACCAATGGAAACCACACAATTTTAGCAGCTGAAGTGTTTCATTAACATCCTGCAGCAGCAGGGGACAGCCGCGTTCCACCACCATTGGTCTGCCTCCACCAGCCATCGGGCTGGTCCCTAAGCACCATGATACACTGCACCCCTACACATGGCATGCCGGTCAGCGCACGCACCGCCTGTATGAACAGGGTGCCATCCCACTCCATCACCTCAGCAGACTGAAGTGAGCAGTGATGTCTAATCGCTTGCGCCAGACAACCGAATGGTGTCTACATTCACGATAAGTGAGTTATCAGGCATATTGATGTTCGGGTGATATCTGAAATACCTCAGCCACCCAGAGTATTGGGCACGATGCGACAACATTCTACTGGGAATGGCCATTCGATGTGGTCCACCTGTCAATGGACTCCTGTCCATGTTATGCAGCGCCACCACAGCAGGGCACACAAACGAAACCATTCAGAGAGTGCGTCTTGGCATGCCTTATTTTTGCACATGAGGGGCGCGGGTCCCGCGACACACATAGTCACGTCTTTGATGGAACCACAGCGATCAAGTTTAACTCATTAAATTTACACGAGGAAGCTTATAAATCATAGAGGTTTGATGGTGTTCACTTACTTAATTTTATCCCTAATATTTTATTATGTGTCAGGAAATGTTATCTTGCAAAAGGAGGTAAAGACATGTGAGAATTGATACTGCCAAATGCAGTGTGGCCTCAAGGAATCTCTTAAACCGATCTATAATTTTACATAATAATAATGAGAGTAATTTTAAAACTGCATTGTAATATATTTTTGGTGTTAAATCTTCTGCAAAGTAGTTGACCAATTTTTGTAAAGAAGCATAAAACCGCTACAGTAGTTCCAGCCATTAGCAACAAACCTGTATCATATAATATTTACCAATTTAAATTAACGAATGTCTAAATCAAGGCCCTCTTGAGTTGTGTATTTTTACTATAGTGTAAGAGAGTGATGTAAGTGTGCCACATTCACCATATAAAACAGTGAAACGAGAGTTTGTGTTATTATTTATGGGCAACCCACTTCACATAACTGCTTTGGAACCTGGCCCACTACAAGTAAACTCTCCATAAATAATTTACCATGTTTTGGTTTACGTTAAGTAATACAGGAGTGTGATGGGGTGGCTCTAATAACCCCACCCAATTGCGACTTAAATTTGTGGCAGTGTAAGGGGATATCCACCACATGGTCGACAGCCACATGCCCGAAGTAACAGACAGTCTTACTCGTCCGAGATAGCCGATAGACGAGTTGGCACCCTTCAATTTTTATAAGTCATGTATTTATGTCACGAGAGGGTTCAGTATGAGTAGGACACTGCTACTCCATCCTAATTCTATATCCATCTCCGCTACGAAATNTATGTCACGAGAGGGTTCAGTATGAGTAGGACACTGCTACTCCATCCTAATTCTATATCCATCTCCGCTACGAAATCCCTCCCCATACCCAACGCCATGTTAAAAATATTTTCCCAAAATTTGAATTTAGTCAAACTGCATTCGAAATTTGGTAGAGGGAGTATACAAACATCTCAAAACACTTTTAATGTAACAATGTTTAACCTCAAATCCACATGCCATTTTTGCTAACCATATTGGTAGAAAAGCAGTTCAATGTTGGGAAACGGAGATTGGCTGTGCACAACCTGCGAGATTGGTCTACTTCATATAGTCTATGCGCGAGATCGGTTTACCGCATCTTTAGTTTATGATGTAAACATACACAACATTCACATTTTACTGGAACTTTCAATTAAATTGTTATGTTTTTATATTCTCTATAATGGCATTTTTCTTCGATATAGTTCTGCGCTCTTCAGGCGCCGAAAACGCGAATTGATGGAGGAAAGATTCTTTTATTTAACTATAAGAATATCCATCACATTCTATTATGCTGTGGTTTAAGGAATCTAGTTATAGGGAACAAATAACAAAGCATACTTTAAAGATAACGTAGAAACAAACTTTAGTTTACCGTGTTGACGGTTTTGATGATAATACTATCATAAATTAATGTGTTCTTACTTCGGCTATTATTATTTGTTAAATTTGGTGAACAGTAAATATATATTTAAAGTTCGTTAGTTTTTTTGCATAAGTAAGATTTTTTTTCAATACGTAGCAGTACAAAGATATTGGACAAGTAAAATTACAGTAGTCAAATTTTTTTACACTGGACATAGTAAACACACACACATATATGTGTGCACATGCACACATCATATCTTTTTTCATGATGTGACTAATATTCTTCCAAAATGCTGTAGGGTATCATCGTTTTATTGAAACATAAAAAAAAGAGAACGAGAAAAACTGGAACAATAAATGCGTACGATGAAATTTTATACATTAATTACTTAATTTTTGTAGTTTAGGTATTTATATACCCTATAAAATACTCATTCAATACAAAAATCTTTTAACTGTTTTCTTTAGATTTTTTGGTTAAAGAAAAATGTCGAATCCTGCTGGCATCAAATACAGATTAGATGTTAAGGGTATGAATTACTAATGCAAACAATGCATCCATCATACTAGTAAATACATTAAATTCTCTTCTACTCTCAGCACCCAAAAATAAGGTTTGCCAATTGTCCAGCGAAATAGTGGTGAGTAATGCACCAAAGTCGGTTATTCAACCTTGTTTTTGTAACTGCAATGAGAGAGATAGCTGGTTTAGCTGCACTACCCTACACTGGCTACACATGTTTTGGTTGCAAGAAACGAACCTAGTTATTTCTTTATGTCTTGAATGCGCCCTATATTTGACATCTCCTACTTTGTCTCGTTTCTGTTTCTATGGCATAGTTTTCCCCTCAATCAAGAAAATAAACGCCCACTACTTCGATTTGCGCAAGTTCTTATGTAGCCTCCGCCGGTGACAGTTCCGTTTTTTTATTTAGTCACAATAATAATAACAAACACCTGCAATTAGGCTACTGCCCGGTGGCGAACTCTCTCACCTCTCCCCTACACGATTAAACTCCTCTTCCAAGCTGTTCATGAACTTTCCAACCCCCCTCACAGATATCTATTCTTTCCACAACACATTCCACTCCCTCACAAGCATAGACTGCCTACCCCGCTCCATTCTCTCCCATGCTCTCTGAAGTTTCTCACTATTGTTTCCTCTCCCTTTAAACACCCCCTTACTTAGTGGGCAATGCAAACTTACCCACCCTCCTTCTTCATTCGCCACCCTGTTCATCCTGACCAGCCATTCAACTTTCCTCCTGTCCTTCAACGACCTCCACCCCATCACTAATAGCCTGTAGTTCCCTTCATCCTCCCCTTCCTGTCCCTGTCTTCTCCACCTACCCTTCACCCATCTTGCTGCCCTTCTTTGCACCTTCTCTATCTCTCACACCTCCACCTCCAAGTAAGGGACCCATACTGCTGATGCATATTCTAACATCGGCCTTCGCCTTCACCTCACCACCGACTCCCTTCAGCACCCTTCCCAACATACCCAAAGCCATTCTTCCCTTTGCAACCACCCTCTCTTCCTTTTTTTTTTTTTTTNTTTTTTTTTTTTTTTTTTTTTCCATCTGAGGTCTCCCTACAATACAATCCTAAATACTTATATTCTACTGCTTCTTCTATATTTTGCTCCTTCCATCTATACATGCCCCTGCTTATCTCCTTCTTCCTTGTAAACCTCACTACCTTAGTTTTTCTTGCATTTATCTTCATTTTATTATCCATGGTGCACAACCATATCCTGCCAATGTCTGCCTGAATGTTTCACCACCCCCCCCCC
>NQII01002623.1:95142-120979 GCA_002778355.1 Clitarchus hookeri | reverse complement strand
ATGCCCCTAGTATATTCGTGTTCTGCATCATTAGTAGAGTAGAAATATATCATAATTTTAAATTTTTATTGTGTTTTTCAGAAAAGCCCCTAAACTAGATAATTACCATTTTTATCGTGCTTTTCAGAAAAGCCCCTAAACTAGATAATTACCCAATGGCCATGGCCCATTCCTTCCCCAATTCCTCTTGAGCAACTTGCTCAGTCTCTAATGACCTCACTGTTGACGAGATGTTAAGCCCAACTACCTACCCTGCACCCTGTCATGTACATCTTTTCTTGTTCTTATGACTTGCTTTTTGTCACATATTTTGCATGTGGTGATCATCCATGTTCTGTAAAGATGAAAATCTATTCCTAGTGGTATTCAAATTTTGTTTTCTTGTTACCTTCCACTACCATTGACCACAGACTAAGTTTACGATCCTCAATGAAATATCACATGCTTGATTTTAAAACTAAAATAATTAAGCACAAAGATGCAATTTTTTCCTGCAGGTTTTTAACCAAAGTTGAATTATAACACATTCATTTTTACTGTGTGGTTTTCTCTTCTCGGTTTGTCTGCACTGCTGCTCCATGTTCCATTCTCACACTACAGGTTTCACGAAACCAATCATTTTCCAACAGAGAATGTCTTCTATGTTACTTCATTTTTATCAATGATACCAATTTTCACAAGCATTACACAGCACATCTTATCTTATGCACTATTTTATTACACTTCACTTGTAATTAAAATTACATTACATTTTATTGTACTTGCATTGTGTGATCCACTCGGCGTCATGCCACCTGTTATTGCACATTGTACCAGTAGCCATTAAACACTTGATTTCCAATACTAATAAAGGATTTTTGATGAAATACAGATTTTGTGCATGAAGCTAGAATTGCTGGGTATGTCATAAGAGTTTAGCATAATGAGTAATTAGATTTACATATTTGATAACCAAGCAATTGTGGGTAAATCATAAGGCAGCAGACTTTAAGTATAAAGAAAATGCTTATAAAACACCTTAAATATTTATTTTTATGTACTTTAAACTACTGTGCTTTGAATTTACACCAATTCAGCAAAACAACTTCATTACAGTGAATACCTATTGGTTACTATCAGAGATGTTAAAATACTAAAATGCATAAAAAAAATTTATTTATGAAAAAAAAAAGCACTGATTTACATTTAAATGTTAAAACCTTACCACACCAGATGAAATTCACATAACCAGTGTTCATATGCATCCGGGAAAACCTGGAATTTTGAGAAACTGTTTTCAATACTAGGAATGTCCGGGAATTAAAAAAAAAATTAATTTGTTTTGGCCTGGAACTTTTCTTTCACAATAATCAGACTGCTTGTGCAATGGGAGGTTGGTTGAGTATAAGGGTGGACACTTATTGGGTAAAGGCTGGGCTACTGTTTATTTACCAAAGTAGGTAGTACATGCACAGAAAGTAGAATATAATTTGTTACAAGATGCAAGAGGGTCGTATTTGAGTTCGTGAGAGATGGAGCTCTTAATAAAGACAAAAGAACTAACTTTGATTGTACTTTAGTCACACAGTTATGATATAAAACATTAAAATATCTACCTCCACTATAACTCTTGTTATTCTCAGTGAGGACAATATTTAATGTCTTTCTAAATTGTAATCTCACTGCTGGCTCATCTCTTCACTGTCTTCCCACACGTCGCATAGAGCCGCACAATCCTCCAAACTCTTTGGCTGGGAGACCCGTCGAAGCTTAAATAGTGGTGCCGAAGCACAAATAATTTTAGACAAAGCAAAGTTAAACTTTATATCTTGATCCAAAATTTACATAAATTGGCAACACCATATTGATTCATATAAAATCGTTCATCACCAAAACTTGGAAGATTCAAAAAAGGCATACAACAATTTAAAAATTGTAACACAAATTGCAAATGCAAAAATATTAAATAAACTCCTCACTCCTGATTGACGTTATCAAATGTACATTCAAAAATTGAATACAATTATAGATAATTTTTTTAATACTTCAAATACCAATAAAGTTGACTAGATATTATTAATGGAGCATTTAACCAAAGCAGGGCAGCCTAAGAAGCCCAGTAAAGCCTCCTCCATTAAAAATACGTATTTAAAAAAACTGTAATAAAAATTTACATTAAAATAGAACCTCGATGGAGGCAGTCCAAAGACCCATCAAAGCTCCAATTGATTTTTAAAAAAGGACAACCGCCTTTAAAAGGTTACTTATTTACGCAGAATGCGTGAGTCTTGGACACGCAGCAAAAAGATTAAACTTTAAGGTAAACTTGGAGCGCGTGAGATGTGATAGGCTTTGTAACAAGAAATTTGCTTCTTGTATTATCGCTCTCCTGACCTTCAAACATTCCTTCGCTCTTGCGAGCAGGACAGGGCAAGGCATGTAACACTACCCCGCCCTCAAATCTGTTCGTCCCGAACAGACTCTGCAACATCTGGACATTTATAGAATGCCATTCGGTCAATGCGGACAACCTTCGGTTTCTCTTGACAGCTTTGGCGACAAATCCGAAAGACCACGTCAATGGATCTTCTTCAGAATTGTGTAGGGCCTTTCCAGCATTTCTGTGAGTTGTACAGCCACACCAGTTGTACCTCTTGAAATACTTCACCCAACATTCTCCCTTCATACCACTTCTTCCTCCTGTCACTATTTATTCTTAAGTGCTGTCGAGCAAACTCATGAATGCCAACTAGTCTGAGACGAAATTTGCTGGCATAATTGAGGGCAGTAGATTCCTCTTCTGTCGGTCGGCCAAACAGCAAGTCACTATAGTAGCTCTCTTCCAAACATGATCATGGATGGTTTTACCCTTGTAGACTCCTGAACTGTCGAGTGGTAAGCTAGGAGAAATAGTGGCACCTCTGAATCCAAGTCCTTTTGGTTGTCTGCCACAAAAATTGACAAGTATTGCTCAAGAGTGCTGTTAAGCCTCTCGACCATTCAATCTGACTGAGGGTGTAGGGCTGTAGTCCTGGTCTTTTTCATTCCCAAAATCTTTGCTACATCTTGGAACCCAGAAACTTCAAAATTTCTGCCCTGATCTGAATGGAGTTATAGTGGCACCTTAAACCTTGAGAAGACGTGCTATATGAGTGCATCAGCCACAGTACATGCTTCGTGGTTCGGGAGGGGAATGACCTCATGCCACTTAGTAAAGTAATCGTAAGCCACCAGTAGATACAGATTACCACTTTCTGTGACAGGCAAGGGGCCCAGATTATCTACTGTCATCCTCTCGAATGGGGCTCCAACATTGTATTTCTGGAGATGACCTTCCTCAAAGTGCAGGTGTTGCACATTTGGCACCACTTCTCAACATCCTCCCGACAATGAAGCCAGTAGAATCTTAGTCCAACCCTGTAGAGGATCTTATTAACACCAAAATGCCCACTGGCTGCCACATTATGCAGTTCCTCCAAGATTTCAGAAACCCTGCATTATGGGAAGACCAACTATAAGAGTATGTGTTTTCCATCATTATTTTCCCAGTTTCTGTAAAGCACATCATTCTTCAGTATGAAGGATTTCCATTGCGCCCAGTATGCTTTGAGTGCTGTCCTCAGGCTGGATATCTCTTCCCATTTTGGCAGACAGCCAGCTTCTTTCCATTCTAGTAATGGATGCAAAGTGGGATAATTTAGCTGATCTGTCCTAATCCTAATATCCTCATCACTCCAGGTGAGTACCCATCAAAAGATACAGAACCTTGAATTCTTGTCCTCTATACCTTCTGCGATTCACCACTCTTCTTGGCAATCACAATGGCTCATATGGCCTCCTAGAAAGTGCATCTGCATTGCTGTGAAGGCGTCCACATCTGTGTTGTATTTCAAAGTCATTCTTGAAGATTCTGTATCCACCAAGCTATTTGACCTTCGGGGTTCGTCAAATTAAGTAGCCAGCATGGTTGGTTCTTACAATAAAATGCCCGCCATAAAGGTAGGTGTGGAAGTGTGAAATTGCTTTCACTGCGGCCAGAAGACCCCTGCAAGTAACACAGTAATTTCTTTCATTTAAGGCTTGTGCAATACCTTGCGGAAGTATTCTCGTGGTCACTCCTTCCCATCCTGAAACTGAGATAACACAGTTCCAATGCCTACATCATTAGCATCAGTATCCAAAGTTAATGTGCCCTCACTTTTAGAGAATTCCAGGACTGGGGGAGAAATCAGAATTTCCTTTAGCTTACTAAACGCAACTTCACACTCGGTGGTCCAATGAAATTTCTTTTTTGCCTCAGTCAGTTCATATAGTAGCTTGGCGATTGTGGCGAACCCAGATACAAATAGACAGTAGTATGCATATAATCGAAAAAAAACTCCACACTTCGGTATTGTCAGTTGGTTTCAGCCAATTTCTTATGGCTTTGGTCTTCTCGGGGTCTGTTTCAATTCTGTGGACAACACTATATGCCCCTAGAAATTTATTTTCTTTTGGAAAAGGTGGCACTTCTTAGGAACTAGTTTCAAGTTGGCTGCCTCTTTCTGTAATACAGAGTCTAAGCGTGATAGGTGCTCTTCAAATCTCCTTCCTGTCGCACCAATGTCATCTAGGTAAAACTGACCAATATTTAATGGGAGGATTTCTTTCATCAGGCATTTGAAGGTGGTAGGGGATTTACACAGTCCAAAAGGCATAACTTTGAACTGCCTCATGTAAAGCTGGTAGTAGTTGTCTTAGTGGCTTCTTTATGGACCTGGCATCTCCTGCATGAATGTGGTGGCAGGTCACATTAGTCCTACCAATGTGATTTGGTCCACATAAGAAAGTATCCCTATTTCTCTGCGGTAATTCAGAGACAGCCTTCTCCTGGCGCAGTTAAGGTTTTCACTTGTTCTTACTAGCAGTTTCTCCAGTACTTTTGGTAGAGGACATTCTTTTGGAACATAATGAAGTACCTATGTGACCTGCTTGCAAACACCTATCACGACCCCCTTGTCAAGATGAATGGCACTATCAAACAAATTTAGCATCCCAGCTGGCAACTGCCAGAATTAGAAGAGACCAAAGTCTTTGCTATGACGACACTACCTGTCAGGATGTCACCCCTCTCTGCTGGCTCAATTAAACCCAAACGTCTAACAAATTTTCCTTTACATCATCTGCCTGTAATTACAATTTCATTAGAAGTGGGTAGCACAATGGGTTGACAACATACTACTGGGCAGTTAATTGGCGAGAACAAATTATGCCATGTTGACTCCACCAGCTCTATTCTGCCTACATGTAGCATACAAAGTCGAGTATTGATACAGCACCCCAGCCTATGTAGTACATCAAGCCCCAAAATACATTCATTCTCTATTTTTACTATGTATATTGTGCTCTAGGCTAAGGTCACCAAGCTTCAAGTTCACTTTTCTCTTTCCTTATAATTGGTGTGGTCTCACCTGTTACTATAGTCAAATAACATTGTTCCATACTATCATCTGGCGATCGCTGGAGGGAAGGCGAGAGGATGTCTGGTCTTACTATTGTTATGATTTCACCTCAGTGTCTACGACCATCTGGTAAAGAACATCATTCAGGCTCCCCTCCACCAGTATTGTATCCAAATCCTGTTTCACCAAACATGCATGTAAGAACATTGGGGCCTTCCCTTCAGCAATTGCAGACCTTTAACCCCCAATGTTGGTAGTTTACAAGTTTTCCAAATGTGTTGTACTCACACCTACCTCTCGTTGCCTCTTTTTCTGCTGCTGGTTTTGTTGTTGCTTCTGCTGTTGTGGGCAGTAAGCTCTCAGGTACCCTGGCTGTCCACATGACCAACACCCAGGCTGTTTGAGTTGTGGAGGGGGGGGGGCAGCAAAACTCTGTAGTGTGTACCCTGGAAGTGATGTCCCTCACGGTCATCTGCAACTCTCTGGTGTCTTCTTCATGCTGTCTTCGCTATCATCGTTCATAGTCACTGCCCATACCGAATGCTAGGGTGTAGGCTCAGTCTTGCTGACTTCACCTCCAGTGCTCAGGCCAGGGCGTCCTGCATGTTATAGCGTGCAGCCAGATGTACCACTTGCCATACCTCTGTCTCGCCGATGGCATCAATAGAGCCGACTGCAATGATGTTGCGCACCTCTTCAGGGCACCCTTCCAGAAATAGGTGGAACAATCACACTATGTCTTGCCATAGCTCGTGTAGTAGCTCTCCTGGTTAGTGGGTGCAGCTTCGCAGTTGGAAATGTTCGGCGTGCCATAGGTATTGGTCACCAAAACTTAACTCTAAGGCCGACACCAGTGTGGGGTACTCCAGTTGATGTCGCTCTTGAAGGATTATAATATGCTCAGTGTGGGGTGTCTCAGTACAGCCGTGAGGTAGTAAGCCCGCTGTTTGGCTGACCAGCTATTCATGGTGGCGACTATTTCAAACTGGTGTTGGGACTCCCGCCAAGAAATCTGGCCATCATAAGGGGCAGTCTTAATTGAGACCTCCTTCCCCACTCCTGGCTGCGCGACACCAATGCTGCAGAGCTGCTGGCTATTCTCCAAGGTTTATTTCCTGTTTCACTTCATTCTCGACACTGTCTATCCTTTCGCTCTCACTGTCTGTCCTCCCACTGACACTGTTCACTATTTAATTTACTCTGTCCATTCTGAATATAAGTATTAGAATGGCCCTTGCTACAATAAAGCATAACATACTCATAGAAAAATTGCACATGCGAGGTGCACATAAAAGAAGGCAGTATGCTATTAATTAATGTGCATGTGCTGTAAGTTATGTTATACACAGCTTGTCATGATAAGGTTACCGCTGAGTTTGTTGGAATAAAGTTTTTAAGTGTAAGTACAGTAGTTTTACTTGTTTTAANTAAGGTTACCGCTGAGTTTGTTGGAATAAAGTTTTTAAGTGTAAGTACAGTAGTTTTACTTGTTTTAATGTTATGAAGAAATTGATGCACTTGGATTATTTTATAGAAGGTTGTTAAAAGTTTTGTTCCTCCAAACATCTATCTAGAGATTACCTCCAACTTATACACCAGGTTTCTTTTATGGTATTTTCCCACAATTGACGCATAATTAGTATCAGTGAATGTAATTAGTTCTTCATCAGTATTCTTCTTCCTAACCTCAAATGTAGTACATGTACCTGTATTGTTTGTAAACATCCAGAACTTTGTGCTTGTGTTTTTCACTGTAGCTTGCAACTTCTGTGCTGTGCATGTGTGTATGCTTTGCCTATTTGCGTTCTGTTTGAGCCTTGGGCACATAGGTTAAGTTCATTAGCTTCATCTTATTGACCTATCCTCACACTTTTTTAATCAGTCTAGCCACATGTGGTTGAAGGTGAAAATATGTACTGCAAGGAGTATCAAGTAAGCAGTATAATTATCTAGCACGGGATGACCCTTTGGAAAGTGGTTTTCCAAAGGATGACCATAAACTCTACCAATTGGGGGCATGAAATGTAGAGTACGCCATTCATAGTGGATAAACATGAAATTATAAAATGTCACTTGTAAAGAGTTCTATATGATACCTAAAATAATAATATACTGAAATGTAATTGGTTAAATTTATTACAACAAACAATGTAAATCTAATGTATATTGGTAGTTATTTAGTACAGTTTTAGCAGTACAAGTTGTGGTAGGCAGTGTAAGGTCATCCAGCAATGAAAGCTGCATAAATATTCATCCATGATAAAAAAAAGAAATGCATGTATTAATTTTTCCTGCCAAGCTCTCAGTTAGTTGTTTAAGACCTCATTTAAGGTGAAAAGTTTTATCAGTGTCAGTCCACTAGTTTCTGGGTGGTGCCAAAAAAAATGTGCATACCTGTCTCTGTCAATCCATCTATCCATTTAACCATTCATGCTTCCACTCATCCATCCATCAGTTATTCCAATCCACCCATCCATTAGTATACCCTAACTTGAAATTTATTTGAGTGATATAAGCAGCCTAAAAACCAATGTTATGCAGTAATTTAATCTCGTAAATTACTTTCAGACTTCCATTGATTTACCTTAGTGGAGAGTATACGCTTGATTTGTTTTTGTGATTACCCAGTTTGATCTAGAAGTATGAACCTAATTTTTGTAGATACTGGACTCGTCAAAGTAGTCCAAATAATAAAATAACGTACACTACATAATAATACNAAAATAACGTACACTACATAATATCTCTTGGGTGGTATGGTTTGTGGAGAGAGTAGGGTGTAGATAATGTGCCAAGGAAAGGGTGCTGTTGACACATGCTGTGGTCTAAAGGAAATGTCTGCATTTCCATGTACTAAGAATAAATTAAAGAGCATTTGGGGACTTGTACATAGGCTGAAGCAAGCATCAGTAATCTCATATGGATGACTGTGTTTGTTTCTGGCATGGGAATGAAAAGGTAGAGGTTGTTTACGTTAAACTGAGTACTTTTGAAAGCCCTGCTTAAGATCTACTTCTCTCCTCATTTTGTACCCTTCTACCATATGTAAAACTAACATTGCAATGGGTCTAATGACTTTATTCATGCATCAGTCAAGTACAGATGTGATCTTGCTAGGAACTTAAGTTGTGTTACTACAATACCATTTTGTACTCTACTGTGTATAGAGCAGAAAGACATTAACTTGATTTGTCATAAATTTAAACATCACACTTGCAATACGTCAAGACTTGGTACTAATAAGTTACAAAAAAATTAAAACTCTCTAATGTGATTTTTTTATGTATTGTAATACTCTGTTCTTGTTAATGTGGTAACATAAACATTTAAAAGATTTTTATCCAAATGTTGGTTCTAATAACATTATTTTATTACTGCAGTTTCAATTTTTGAGTCTTCCATGGTAAAACTAGTTTGCCTTAAAATAATACAACAAAATCTTGTCCATATTTATAGACTCTCAACCAGCTGATATGCAGGTTAAAAATGCTCTCTATTAGCAAATTTACTCTGCCAGTGTAGTCTCCTGGCTGAGCATGATGAGTGAGAACATAGGAGGAGTTCTGGCCAACCATTGTGTGTCCGGTGTTGTTCAGTCTTCAGTCATTTTACTCACTATTGATAATGTCACTGTGACTTCCTCAGGGTGTGTAAGTAGGGTAATGTGGAGTTAGCGGGCAAATAAAAATTTTAGTTCTCTCACCAAGTGATTTTAAAGCAGACCTTCAGGAATGCTTGGTGCCAGATAGGGAGAAGTGTGGCAGTTAGCTTATAGACAGCAGCATATGTCAAGTATAATGTAATAATGTTGTAGGCAGAATATTATAATTGTAACCAAAGGAGTGATAAATTTTGTACTTATGCAATAATAAATAGGCCACCTCTTTTCTCCTTCCATGCTTAACTTCTAGCTGGCCAAAAACCTCCATACTTGTTGCCATCAGAAATACCATGCCATCCAGCGATACCAGTCATTGTGGAATGAATAAGAATTGTTGCAGGGGAATACTGCAAACAAACCTACACCACCTGAGGTCACTCCACTAGATATCCACGTAGTGGAACAAGTCTCAATTTGGCAATCTCGAAACAGAAATTCTGGTATTTGATTTGCAATGGAAGATGTGTTGCCTTATGTGCTACATAAAGACTCCTTTGATTGAAATTACTGCTGTATATGTTTGTTTGTTCCAGCTCAGACGGCCAGGACATGTGTGTGCACCAGCGCCTGTCTGCAGAGGCAAGAATCAAGAACTTGGAGGATGACATGGCACAGCTACAGGTGCGGTTGGACCAACAGCGATCTGAAAATGAGGAAACAAAGAAACGTCTACTTGAGAAAGATAGTGAACGTCAAGATGTTGTCAAAGAACGAGATACTATTCAACAAACTGCAGATGCGTGTGTTACAGAACTGGTAGATAATTATGCTAAATTTCATTATGGATCTCTTTTTCCCAGTCAGCATGTGTAATTTATTGTTGAGTAGTTAAATTTGTGGAAGTTTATTACAATCATCATTTAGGTATATTTCTAGCCCGTGACTGGGTCAACTCTGTAAACGGTTTCCATTCTCTCTCTCTCTCTCTCCCCCCCCCCTCATATTACCCTCTCCTCATAATTTTTCTCGCAGTCTTTTCTCTGCTCCAATCTTCTCTTTCCATTATTTTTATAGGCAACAGTGCTCTTTTTACATTATTGTATTGCCACATAGTGATTCCTATTATTTCATTATATCATGCACTCCATCTTTTCCTTCTCTCCATTTATTTTTCCATATAGTGCCTCGTATTTTGTGTCACATAAACTTCATTCTTTTGCAACCATTTTCTAGGCCTTTGTTTTGACAAGCTTACCGTATTTCTGCACCATAAGTTACCTTAGGCCCACAATATGACTTTTGTCTTACATCCGTCACATTTTTACGATAACTGAAACTGTTGCTGGTTTAACTGAACCCCCAATATTTGTACAGCTCCTTGGATATAGTGTAATGTTTCATCATTCTTTTGCCTTAAAACTTTATTATGTATTTTCACCCTCCAAGAAGCTAGCTGCTCTTTAACTTTGTTCTTATTGTCACCTTACACTGTCTCCTAGTCTCTCGTCTTCTCGAAATATCTTCATCTCTGACACTTCAACTGAAAACAGAGTAAACATACTCAATTTTCTTTTTGGACAACCATTGAACATTATTTTTATGTTTTCATCCAGCTTATACTTTTTTTACACAAACTACTGGCTCTTATCGCCTTCTTTTCCAATACAAACTCTTATGTTGCTTTTTCAGACATAACTTCTCTTGCTGTTACATAAGTTATCATGCACCCACAAATGCTGTTACCAAGTCCTTTCAATATTTGTGCTGCCTCTGCATTAACTGCGGTATTGAAAATATTAAATAAAAAAGGATACCCTTTCTGAAAACCACAGTATTCTCCTCTTCATATACCAAATATCCTCTTTTCCAGTATTATTGAAGGTTTTCACACAGTGACATTATTCCTCTGTGGTTATTGTACATATTTCTGTCCTTCTCTTTAATACTGCCCAGTCGTTTACATTTTATAGATCTAAGCAAGTTTGTGAGATAATGTCTTCAAATAGCAGTCCAAAATATTTAAACTTCGAAAACTAGTGGATGACAATATGTATTTCGTCATTCAAGCATGTTGTGCTTAAAATATGTTTGAGCATGTAGAATTTTATTTTATGGCATTATAGTAATTTTATTGTACTATCAACTCCAATGAAGGTTAGCACATTAAACCTGTCTTCATCAAAGTTATTGATACACAGGATGTCTCTAAATTAACTGTTGCTACTTACAGGTTCTGTTGTACCTCTAGAAAATGAAGACAGAAATGTAAATAAACGTATGTCAAGTTGGTATGGAGAATAAGTGAAGTGTGGAGGGGTTTGGGTGGCTCTTGACAGCAAGGTCTTAAGAGCCAATGAGGGTGAAACGAGGTGAATATGGAGCACTGCCGAAATGCAAGGGCAGGGGAAACTGGAGACCAGCGACATTGTTTGGCACGATTCCCACATGCAAAAATCTGGGAGCAACCCCACCAGGAATTGAACCTAATTTGCCTTGGTGGGAGGCAAGTGCCCTAGTTACTATACCACAGTGGCCCCTGAGTATGTGAAGGCCCTTTGAAGGAGAATAGGGTCTCCTTACAGTGTCAATGCTATTTCATCGTACAATACCGGGTGAGTCGCCCGCGCTTACTTTTCCGTATCTATGCAACACGCATACAATACTACCCATCTGACAAAACATCAATTGTAGCAGAACACCACATGCACATTGATTCGTTGTTGTCAGTACAGTAAGAGGTGAATGGATGATATGTCAGCAGTGCATTGAGAAGCAGTTACTTTCCAAAGAATGCACATCCATTTATTGTGTTGAAACAGATTATTGCAATATTTACCGCATACGTTGGTATGTGGCAATTGCATCCTTAGTAACACACATCTGCCTCACTTCAAGCCATTGTGTTTCTTCATGTGACATAAAATTACTGTTACCACTTACTGTATTCATGAAAAGAAATCAATGCGCACATTCTTTTTTGTAGTGATTCTCTCTTTTCGTGCTGCTGATTGGTGCAGGCTGACAACGGCGTCGAATGTTCAGATAACAGACGAGGTGCCGTAAGGAGTATGTACATGGCATGGGACTCGGGCTACACAAGACACAATTATTTTACAGCAGAGGAGATGTTTTGTTAGATGGGTAGTATTGTGTGCTGGTTGCATAGATACTGAAAAATAAGCGCGGGCGATTCATCCGATATATCCAGAGGAACAAAATACCTTTCATGAGCATCAATACAGGCTTGTAAATATTTGTACATTGGCCTCCTGACCTGTAAAAAAAATTTTCAGCATTTGACACATTTGAAGACATGTATCCTGCACACACTGGTGAAGGAAGATATCAGTAATCTCTGCTGNATTTTCAGCATTTGACACATTTGAAGACATGTATCCTGCACACACTGGTGAAGGAAGATATCAGTAATCTCTGCTGCAGAGGTATTGTACACTAATGCATTGAAATTACCGCTTCACAGAAGTCAATAGGATTAAGATTTGGCAGTTAAGAGAGCCATGCACAGTATTTTTTGTGCCCATATGGTGTCCAGGATAGCTGACAAATAGATAACAAGCCATTTCTGCTTAAACGTACAGATGCAATAACATGCATAAACCACATTATGGACTGTTCACAATTAATTGAACACTTTTAAAATCAATCTTTGAAAAATGACACTGTTTACCTTCATATATTTAAACAGTCACATTGGCATGGACCCAGTAAAGTTAGTTATGACAGAGGGCAAGTAGTTCCATGTGTTAACGTTGAATTTAAAGTTTTAGGTAAACAGTTGTCAATGCTGAAACTATTTCTTTTGACTTCTGTTTTTTATAATGCAAATGAGTGTAAGAATTAGCACATTTGTAAAACACGTTACTTTTCTAATAGGTTCACAGTTTCACTTAACCTATGCATGAATAGTGTTCAGGCCCATGGCAATGTTATTTTTACATGTGGAATAATGCACAATTTGCATACAAATATATCTTAAGCAGGACTTCCTAAAGTGCCCATTTTACTGTAGAATGCATATAAATTNTGCACAATTTGCATACAAATATATCTTAAGCAGGACTTCCTAAAGTGCCCATTTTACTGTAGAATGCATATAAATTGCTGACTCCATAAAGAAATGTCCTCAAGCATGCAAGTAATACAAATTACCCATTAAAATGTCCCCTACAAGACAATTGCAAACATTACAAATTGATGCTGATGGCAAGACCACATNTGCACAATTTGCATACAAATATATCTTAAGCAGGACTTCCTAAAGTGCCCATTTTACTGTAGAATGCATATAAATTTGCTGACTCCATAAAGAAATGTCCTCAAGCATGCAAGTAACACAAATTACCCATTAAAATGTCCCCTACAAGACAATTGCAAACATTACAAATTGATGCTGATGGCAAGACCACATNTACAAATTACCCATTAAAATGTCCCCTACAAGACAATTGCAAACATTACAAATTGATGCTGATGGCAAGACCACATCTGTAAACACCACTTGTTCCAAGAACAGGGGATTATGGTCGCACTGCTGCCACAACAACCCGCAGACAACAGTCGTTGCTGGGTAGTCACTTGGTATGCACGTTGACCTGTTACACATGGTATGGATACAGGAGTTTTTCTTGCATTACTCTCCACACAGTGTTTGCACCCTCTATCGTTGCTTCTGGTACTGTCACATGGGGTGATGGTAATGCATTGAAAAACATGCTCTTAAAAATCCGTAGTCTGTAAGGGTNGCTTCTGGTACTGTCACATGGGGTGATGGTAATGCATTGAAAAACATGCTCTTAAAAATCCGTAGTCTGTAAGGGTTGTTGCCTATCAAGCCTGCAGCCACAAAGTTTGTATAGGGAATCAATGTTGAAGAAATTCCTTCTCAATGCATCAGTTTTAAAGATAACCGTTTCAAACAAAAAATATTCTACTTGACATTTCTTAAGGATTACTGGCACAATAAGAAATCTAGCCAATTTTAATGTTTAATATTCTTTTATTTGATTTAATATTAAAATTTATTTCCCAAAAAAAATATGAAGGAATGAATTTTTTGGAAAATTTCTTTACGTATTCTCTAAGATATTTGAATAAAAAATTTTTTGCTTGAAACAGTTATCTTAACAATTTATGGATTGAGAAGACATTTCTTTAGCATTTATTTCCCCTTTTAAACCCTGTGCCTTCAGGCTTGGTAGGCAATGCCCTTAAATGCTGACAAAGGCACTCAAATGAATTTTTTTTTTTTGGAACAGTCAATTTAGGAATTGTTATTCATAAAAACACTGTGTAATCACAGTTGGCATGTTTGGTAAATTAATACCATATTGCTTACTTTTGTATGTGAATACTGCAGCCTTTTGACTCTCACACACATTAAAAACTCGTTGCTGTGTGTCATTGCTTATATCTATTTCATCACTCACCTTCATTGGCCACTGCATCGCTCATGATGGTGCACCATCTGCACTGTGTCCACTGTAAGGAACCACATACCTTTGCATGACCACACTTGTTGTCAAGCCCAACATTCACTATATTTACTTTTCTGTTTACAATACTGCATATGCTTTAAGGCTATATTTCACAATCATTTTGTATTCAAATGATTATAGTTTTCAAAATATAGCACCAAAAAGTCTAATATTTCAGAATATGGGAGCCCAAGTTTCTATGTTCCTAACTAACTTTGCCAACTAAATTGCATATTATGTGAACTATATCATATTCACAACATATTAGTCAAGTAGCAAGAACATCTAACTATTGGTACTGGGGTACTGGCATCCTGAATCTTTTTTTAAAATAGGTAATAGTTGTCAACACATTTTTATTCGTCCGAGTGAAGATAATATTAACATTTATTAGTTTCTCTTGGACAAATACCAATGTGTTCGCAAAATATTTTAAAATGAGATTCAGGATACCAGCACCCGAGTACAAATTGTTAAATATCCTTGATACTTAATTAACATGTTGTATATATTATATAGATCACATGACATGTCATTTATTTGACAAAGTTAATTAGGTGCATAGAAACTTGGGCTCCCATATTCCAGAATTTCCAACATTTCGGTGCTATATTTTGAAAACTAAATTATTTGACTACAAAAATGTACAATCGTGTAATACTTATATAAATCTCTTTCAGATAAAGAAATAATAAATTATAGTGAAATATGGCCTTAAGCAGCACCAGTTGATTTAGAGACAGTCTATGCAAATGCACAGTCAAATCAAGTGCGAACTGTAAAAGCTGTTTTTGTTACAGCTTTTTCCAAGCTTTGTGTGAAGAATGTTATTACATAACTATATATGGGAAAACAAAAACTAAATTTTTCTTTCTAATTTTTATTAAGTCAAACAAAATGGAAACCAGCTCATTTTAGCTGTAAAACAGGCCTATTCAGAGTGCATTTTTATTCACTGCTTGTTTTGTTGTCTGAGTAAAGTTATTTTATGTGAAATGAAAATAATAATACTCTTGAGTTAGTGCTATCCTGTTTCATGCACACTGAAGAGCCAAAAAAACTGGTATAGGCGTGCGTATGCAAATAACAGAGGTATGGAACCAATCAGAGTAACGCAATGCGGTCGGCAGCTAGATCGGTTGCTGCTGCTACAATGGCACGTTATCAAGATTTAAGTAAGTTTGAACGTGGCGTTATAGTCGGCGCACTAGAGATGGGACATAGCATCTCCGAGGTAGCGATAACATTTGGATGTTTGCGTACGACCATTTCACGAGTGTACCGTGAATATCGGGAATCCAGTAAAACATCACATCTTCGACATCGCTGCGGCGGGAAAAAGATCGTGAAAGAACAGGACAAACGACGACTGATGACGAGAATCATTAAACGTGACAGATGTACAACCCTTTCTCAAATTGCCGCAGATTGGATTTGTGGACTGCCCTGCAGGATTCATGGTGTGAATTGCCTCCTGCATACCTTCAGACATTAGTCGAGTCTATGCCACGTCGTCTTGCGGCACTTTGGCATTTCAGGGAGGGGGGAGGGGTGGCTACCAGATATTAGGCAGGTGTACCAGTTTTTTTGGCTCTTCAGTGTAGATGCAGTAGCATAAATGACCTAACATACAGAAATGATAACTGTGAATTTTGAAGTGATTTTATGATGCAGTTTCTAGCACGTGTGCTAAAAACATTTGTGTGTGTGTTTTTTTACCCGTTTGCATATACGCAGCCAAACCTCATTATTATGGCCACCTGCTAGAAGTCCATCTTTCATGCGTAGCCCATGACGTAGGCTGGTGAAGCGGATATATAATGTGACCAACAGGCCGGCCGTACACATTGCGCTTCCTGCTGTCATGGGTAAGGGTAGCAGTTCAGAAACAGCAACATTTGTGAACTGTTCACATGCCTGTGTGGTATCGTGAGTGGACGAATACCACCATTGGGAATAACCGTCATGGAAACTGCAGAGCTCCATGCGCCACTGATGTCAGAGGTTAACATCAACTACGACGGTGCGTGAAGGCCAACCGACAGGCTACAGTGGAACAGCTCACTGTCCAAATGTACCAGTGGTAATCTAGACACGTGTCTACCGCATCAGTTCAGCGAACCCTTCTGCGAATGGGACTTTGGTGTAGATGGAGAGTGACTGCACCCATGCTAACACAGGTTCATCGAAAATGACTGGAATTTGCTCGACATCATAGTGACTGGACCGCTGGTGAATGGCGATGGGTAGCCTTCTCCAACTAGTCGCGGTTTCAGCTGCATAGAACGGATGGATGTCAGGGTGTCCGCCGGCGAGAAACGTTGGAGAACAGACACCCTGCCTGCATCCATTGCTGGATGAACACAANTAGGTCCCCCATCATCCATGTGGAAGGCACTCTTAATCAATTTGATAATGAATCCATCCTCAGCAATCCCATGCACCCGTACATGATAATTGTCTTTCCTCAGGAGGTTGGGATCTTCCAGCACGATGAGCTTTGCCACACTGCTAGAAGTGTCCGCACGTGGCTGGAAGAGTATGATCAAGACTTAAAAGTTCTTCCCTGGCCCCCACACAGCCCCAATCTCAATCGAATTAAACATCTGTTGGACCACCTCGATCGTCGTGTTCGCCGTCTGTCTCCTCCGCCACGCACATTTCAACAGTTGTGGGACACATTGCAGATAGCATGGCTCCAGATACCCGTGGCAACCTATCAGCACCTGACCGAGTGTGTCACTGCCAGCTCGTCTAGCTGCTGTCCGTGCTGCGAAGGGCAGTTACTCTGGATACTAGCAGGTGGTCATAATAATGTGATTTGACTGTCATAAAGTATCATTATTGTTGCAGAATACTTGAAAGTTTAATTCACATCTTATCAAAGTTTTGTAGCATGATAGTGATACTAGTGCTAGTGACCTTTTAATTCAATATTACTTACTTGGAATGTTTTCAACAGGAGTCACTTAAAAAGCTGGACGTCTCAAAGGATGGAATAATCGCATCCCTGCGATTGGAGAAAGATGCCTTTGTTACTCAACTAGAAGAAAGAAATAAAGAAATATTAAAGTTAAAAACGGATCTAGAGTCTGTAAGTACTTACTTAGCTTATTTTGTGTTCATTATTATACACACAAAATTATTTTTGTTTATTAGTGCTGTTTGACTACAAATAATTATTTTCATTCTCAGGCTCAATTAGAATTGGTTAACCTAAAATCTAATGTGGCTCAGAAGTCATCGGAGACTCCAGTTCTGAAGAAGTCGTCAGCAGGTAAGCAAGTGCAATTCCTGACTGGGTTTGGCAATTATTACTCGGTAATATGCATGCTATCACAAGGCATTCTTTTCTTGTGGTGCATTTGTAGTGCACCACGGTTTGCGCCCGTGGGATTTGAAGCCTGTGGACGTTGAAGTGGTCAAAGTGAGGCCAGCTGGCTTGCGAGGAATGACGTTCCACAATATGCATATCCTACCCTGGGACCCTCCTGATGCATTCCGACCCAAACCACGCTTCAGTGTCACTTACCTCACCCAAGGTATGATCATACAGTGATCCTGGTAGGGCTCAGCTACCTGAGGTTACAACATTTTAGTTTCTGAAGTTTTCAGTAATTTTCCCTCTCTCATACTTTGTTTCCTACATGTAATGATCTTTCATGATGATCATAATAACATTTGTGCATAATAATATCGTATTCAAGTTATCACACTTATTTTTTGTTTACAAAATCTGTATTTTCATGGTTCAGGTTATGTTTTGTAGTCATCACAGAGAGTCATGGATTTATTTATGTTTTTATGTTACTGCTGCTAACTAGTGCAGAAGTTAGATCATTTTCATGGACTCTACCTATATAGCTGTATTACCACAAGGCATTTTGTATGACTGATGTGTATAATCTTGGTGGTGGGAATACGTTCTCTCATTCTAAAAAAATTGAGCTTGGTTGCCATTTCTTTGTGCTGAACTTTATTAGCTCATAACATTTAGCTTTTCTGTAATGTAACATGTAAAGCCCACTGCACATGTGGTTAATTTATCTCGCAAGACTGCATATGTGGAGCCTTGCCTGCTATTGGATATGCTCACCCACTTGAAATATTGCTGTTTTTCTCTCACTGAAATCATGCTTTGTTCTTGTGAGTTTTAGTACTGGTTTCTGATCCAGCCGATGAAAGCAGGTGGTATTATCCTATAGAATCGTATTTCATTGCATAATAGTCACATATTTTATACTAAAAATTTTCTTGAAAATTTGGGGTGTGACAATGTGAATCGCAGGTTAGATACTTGATAAAAAAAACATTAAGATGGCTGTTTTCAATGTTGTAATTAACGTTAATGGTGGTCCTGGTTGGCACTTGACATTTATTCCTTGTAAATGGTGCATATTTACCATAAATTGTTTATGTATATGTACAGTAATGGGGAGTATACTGCCCATCAACAAATGCAGCGTCCATTGTGCTCTCCTCTCCTGTTTGGCTGTTGCTCAGCACAATGCAGCCTTACTTCATTCCTCTTAAATGCCTTCTTGAGAGGGGAGGAAGCACTTTGTTCTCCTCGTCTATCACTGGGTTTATCAGCTTTTTCTTGGAACAATATTACTTTCTCCCCTTCCTTACCTGACGGGAGGGGAAGTTGTTGCCTAGCAACCAGTGCAGTGTCCTTGCATCCTCCCCCTCTCAGCCAATGAGTGGGAGGCAGATAGTCTCCACTTAAAGGCCAAATTTGCACCCTTTGTGAGGTGGAGTAGGTTGCGTTCTTCTGGCTTAGCTGTAGCGCCGAATGGACAACAATTTTTAGGCGGTAAAAATCTTTTCCTCTTTTCTGCACTTAAAATTTATGGTGTGACCAATTTTGTGATGGTGATCATTATGTATGTATTCAATTAATGCTTTTGAGAGTTTTGTCTGGACTTTTAAATGGTTTGAAAGTAAGTGAAGAAATTAATGTTTATAGAGAGAAGCAACGTGTATAAAATACCTAGTGAAAAAAAATTAATTTCTCTTTCAGTTTTGATATAAGGAAAAACTGACTGACATGGCATATCAATGCCCAGCTTCAACCATTGGTCCTAGAAACATGCAATTTGGAGGAAACATTCATTATGTAATGTAGGCAGCCACTATGAGGGATTTTAAAACATTCAACCCCTAAATGGGCATTCAAAGTTAGTATGGAAAAAAATGTTAGGTGGTCCTATTGACTCAAAACTTTGTAAAAGTACTGTAAAACTAAATAACGTTTTACAGTTTCTTAGAAATAAAACTATAATCTAAGAACTTACTCATACGTAACACAAAATTATTATAATCATATAATAATTTATCAATATTTATTACATTGTCGATAGATGGTGCTATCTATGTACATTTTAAATCACGCTGTCATTTGATTCATGTATACTTCACCAAGTTCTAACTAACAATTTACGTATACACCTTTGACTTACGTATATTTTTCGAATTTGTTTTGTTGTTTTAATTGATTTTGCTGGAAAGTGATCCAATGAGTTTTTGTTTGTACATATATATATATATATGTGTGTGTGTAAATATGTATATATACAAACACACATACATACATAGTGTCCCATTTATCTTGACTACCCACAATAACTTTGTACTGGAGCTCCAAATGAAAAAGTGTTGCATAAAAAAAATTGTGTAACTGGAAGGGGGAAATAATACTGCTGGGTAGTTAGCCTTATAGCATTATTTATTAGTGAGATACGAGTACTAATGACGTGACCAAGCTTGGCTACGGCGAAAAAGCCATCTTGATCCGCGGTGTTCCCAGAGTTGTGAAGTGATATGTGCCCGGCGCCACAGCTCTGCGGTGAGCTGATGAGATGTAGGGTCGTTCGTCGACGGCCTAGGGGCTCTGGTAAACACTCCGTCATACACACTATGCCGAGGCTGTCGGCCAACTCGCACGCCGTACTTAATTATGAATAATAAAGTGGTGCTGGTTGTTAAGGTATTTATTACCCCGTTATTGTACACACAACTATACACAAGACACGTGGCCTGAATGGCCCGGAACTACAAGCGACCACGTGGTCTTATAATGTGAAGCTCGAAATGCACTTTACGATTCCCGATAAATAATAACGTCGCTCTCCCCTCGGCGCTATGCAAGTTAAAAAATGAAAGAGATGATGATAATGATTTACAATGTTATGGATGTGACTAGATATGATTCGACTGATGATGTCCTTGCTAGGGCTTCTGCGGAGCGAGAGAGCGTAACGTCCGAGTCCGTCCAAGTGCTCACGAATACTGGGCGGAAGTGTGCGCCGGCTTTCGCCACCTAAGCACAGCCGACGCCATGCAGTGAAACGGTGAAACACAATATACACTGAAAGATGATTATGGGATGGAAAATTATATGAACTAAATTAACATAAGAAAACATAATTACCCTTACACAAATACATAATAAAAATGATTAAATTATTCCTAAATGTTTGTATTGCACCAGCCACAGTACTGCCAAATGTAGAATGTCACATGTCTCTGACTGTGGCTGGGCAGACTGTCTCCGATGACAAAACAAATTATTAATTAACTATACACTGACGCTATTAACAAATACACTGATGAAATACACTGAATAAATAAATTAGAACACTAATGCACTTGTACTCGTTCCCACAAGCCTGTCGGTGTGGTGCGTCTGGTGTGGACATACTGCGGCAGTCACAGTGGGCAAGAAGGACTCGTGAGCGTGCGGTTCACGTCACTAACATCAGTTTTTAAATGGCACGATGTATCTATTCGGTAAAAGTTCGATGAAGTTCAGCAAGACTTATTCGAAAATGTATCATAATGTACCAGTCTAATAAACATATAGTTAAAAACCACCACAGCCATTGGGGCTCATAAGAGTTCATGAAGACCCTTTATGTGATGCCTTACAGCACGATTGCACTGCATGGTACAGTACAGTATGACGTTGATGATCTGCATTTGATGCAGAGGTGATCTAAACAGTGCAGGTACCCAGTGTTGGGTACCCCATTCCACAGAGGTTGCACTTAGAGGAAACAAAGGAACATACATGACGTGATGACTACTCAAACAGTTATCTGTGTGCAGTTGAGTACAGTGCACTGCAAGATGAGAGTTGTCGTAACGGAAATGTACAACAACGAGAAGGAAGAAATGTTGCTTATCTATGAATAATGTAAGTTTGCAGATGAATGTGTCTGTATTATTTTACAATACAGTGTAGTACGTTCATGTGAGTTGTACTGAAACACACACACAGAGTTCTGTTATTACCATTGTCAATAGCTTCGTTTGCTCACTCATTCGTTCTGTTGAAGGTTGGCGTAATGATAGTCAGGTAGAGCAACTCTACAGAGAGCATTACCCTGACAAGACTCCACCATCCAGATGGATTTTTTCCTGTCTTGTTGTAAAGCTTGGTGAAAGGGGCAATTTGAACCCACAGCAACGCAATTGTCTTAGAACTCACACAGATGAAGCTGCTGAGGTTGCTATTATCGCTGCTGTAGCAGTTAATCCACCCTTCAGCACACGCCAACTTGAGGCCGAAATTGGCATTTCGAAAACGAGTGCACATCACATTCTTAAGTGTCGTACGTTCCTCCCTATCATGAACACTTACACCAAGAATTGCATGGGAATGATTTCCATAATCGTGTAGAGTTCTGTCAATGGGCATATCATCAATTTATCGCCAACCCAAACTTTTTTTGGGTTTTTTCTTACAGATGAATTGTTCTCCAACTCAGACCAAGTGAATACGAGGTACATGTGTAATTGGGCCACAGAGAACCCACAATGGCTACAACAGGTGGACCAACAGTGTAAATTGTTAGTTAACGTCTGGTGTGGGATGGTTGGCAATAAGGTTATAGGGCCTTATTTCGTGAATGGTATCTGAAACGGCAGGGAGAATGCCATCTTCATGCAAACAATTCTTCCTGGTCTGCTGGAGAAAATACCTCTAAGGAACAGAATGATAATGTGGTACCAACACAATGGATGCCCAGCACATAATGCAGCGTATGCATGTCGTGTTTTGGGCCGAAAATATCCTGGTAGGTGGATTGGTCATGGAGGACCAGTTCAGTGGCATGCGTGGTCACCTGACCTTAACCTCCTGGACTTTTTTCTTTGGGGCTACCGCAAAGGTGCTTTCTATAGAGATATTCCAACAACTCCAGAGCACATGCAGGAACGTATTGTGTGTGCTTGTAATGCTCTTCAACAGGCAATACTGGATGAATCAGTGTTGTCATTCATCCAGCGACTGAACTTGTGTATCGCTGCCAGTGGTCACCACTTTGAACATATAATGTGAATTTTACACCCCTCATTGTACCTGTGTGGATAGTACTACAAACAGGCAGTAGAGATCCCACTTTCTGTGATGTATTTAATGTTCATTTTACAAACGTGTAAATTGTGCTACATGGTTAAATAGGTCTTGACGAGCTTCATTGAACTTTTGACCAATAGATACATGGTGCCATTTAAAAAACTGATGTTAGTACTATTATCTCACTAATAAATAATGTTATAAAGCTGACTCCCCAGCGGTATTATTTTCCGCTTCTAGTTATACAATATTTGTATGAAACATTTTTTCTTTTGGAGCCCCGGTACGGAGTTATTATAGGTGGTCAAGATAAATGGGTTATCCTATATTTGTTTTAAAACCAGAAATTTTTGAAGATGATGACAGATAATGGTAACTGTAACTAATGTATACTCTAAAAAAAATTTTAAAATATTTTAACTAAGAAATGTAACATGATGAAAAATTTCTGTTCATGCACCAGAACAGGAGACTTTTATAATTTTATTGAAATGAAACTGACATTTTTATTGTGTTGTCAATTAAGAAATTACAGAAGTTCATATTATATCTTGAATATTTGACAAAAATACAATTAAAGTAAATTGGTGACATGCAATTTTTTATTATGGCATAAAAAATCTTTTATCAGTTTTGTGAAAATCATGATTTGTTATATTCTGGTGGTGATATGTACTCAAAGGGGTACAAGCATTCCAGTTTTTATAAGTTATAGTTTTCTTGTAGCACCAAGTGCGGTTGCCCCTCCTCCGGCCCAGAAACTGGACAACATTGGCGTTGCTGTGGGCGGGGACCACGAGTCTCTGAACCAGGATGTGAATAATGTAGACAATGAGAACAATGCTGCTGAAGAAGATGGTAAGCTTTAAATGGTGAGGAACGTGTTGTTATTAGGTTCACATTCACAGTGACTGTTGTACCTGAACAGGTTGTAAAATGTATAATTGCAAGGTAGGTCAGGTATTCAGATTCAGGATCTGTAGTCTATAAGTTGGAGTGAGTGAAGAGTGAAAAGATTTGGGCTGCTCTTAACAGCGAGGTCTCGAGAGCCGATGAAGGTATTGAGGTGAGTATGGAGCAGCGCCGGAATGAAAGGGCGAGGGAAATGGGAGATCCCCCCCGAGAAAACCCGTCGACCAGCGGCATCGTCCAGCACGATTCCCACATGCATGTTAATTGGAGTTCAGAAAATTTTTCACTGGTTTGCTCCATAATACTACGAATTAAATCTGAGTTGCTTATCTTAATTGTGATTCCAAGTATTTTCTAAAATAATTTTCAGCTTGAAACAGTATTTAAAAAGATTTATCAGAAAAATGAGGTGTTCCTGTTTTTCTCTTCAAAATACTTTTTATGTGAATAAATCCTGCCAACATGTAAATCTCCCATTCTTTTTTAACAAGATGTTTTAAAAAAGATTTTGTTTTGCATAAGCCTTGGACGTTAAGTCTGTGTTTAATCAATACTAATGCAAAAATAACATATTTTAAAATTAAATATTGATTTTTTTTTCAACAGGTCAACATTTTTTGAATAAAACATGCTCTTCTTATGTTGCCACAGTAAAACATAAATACTGAGCACCGTGTAACTTTTAGCTATTGCAAGGTATGTTTTCAGTGGTTTCTTGCAGGAAAATCAGATGGCATGCAGTGCCACTAAAAATATGATGCGTACACAAATAGTGTATGCTGGCGGCTTGTCTCTAGATGTTGTTCATAACATAAAATTCAGTCAGTTTACAGTAGAAGCCCAATTTAAGGGCTTGGGCCCGACTCTTCTACTCTCAACGTGGAAGGTGTGAGCAAATTGTACCTGCTACGGGCGCACGCAAAACTCTTGGAACAGCACAGGATCTAGGGCCATCTTTTGTCAACCGGCCAGCATCTTACTGGAGGGGATGGTAGGGAAAGTGGTATGGTTCCCTGTGGGCTTGAGATATGTTTCCTTGTAACTTGACCTGTGAACTCCCTCCTGGTGGGCTGGACAACGGTGTGTTCCAACTGCTGTCCCAACTTTCTGAGTGCATGCATTGGGAGGAAAAATTTGTTTATTGTGTACCAGCTCTTGGCCTGTATTTTGAATTAGTCTTAAAGTCTGGTATGCGAGCTCTGAAACTAAACAAAATTTGATTTACCTTTTAACTGAAGTGGACCAGTCAGTAACACAGATGGAATAGTGTTTCATTTGCAGATAGTTATAATGTTGGGGAGTATCCACTCCTGAACAGAGTATTCTTAATAATTATATAAATTTACTGGTACTTACAGTTAGTTACTTTATTTAATTGCTTTCTAAAGGCTTTGCACAAAAGTATTTTAATTTTACAGAGCTTCACTGGATTAAAAAAAAGTCATAGTTTGTTTGAAGAAATAAAACGGTCTGTAAAAATTAGGTTGCGTATATTTTCATAGTGTTATCAACTAAATCAAACAATCCTTTTAACTATAAGATTTTGTAATTACAATATACAATAGGCCGAGCCGTTTTTGTATGGGGGGAAAAAAAGGTTTGATTTCTTTTGGGCTTATCTTGAAAAAGCTGCCTAATAATGTATNCCGAGCCGTTTTTGTATGGGGGGAAAAAAAGGTTTGATTTCTTTTGGGCTTATCTTGAAAAAGCTGCCTAATAATGTATTTTGATTGTACAGTAAAGCTTCGCTATAACAAACTCCAAGGGACCCAAATTACCACTTGTTTGTTATAATGAAGTTCTTTATACTGAAATCAAAGATTTCAGGCATCACAATTTGTTTCATCAATAAACCACTTGGAATTGTAGAAGTGTACGATTTTAAATATGCCAGTAATTGTAGTGTATATGAAATTTTATATGTAGATAATCATACGTAAGTTGGTATGTACTACATAGAAACAGAACCATAAAGAGAGTAAACCGTATATGAATTAAGAATACAGTACTACATAAAATGTAGGAATACCTTTAAAATATTCCGACT
>NQII01002623.1:84056-94526 GCA_002778355.1 Clitarchus hookeri | reverse complement strand
ATACAATCAATGTTTTATCTTTTCTTCCGTCAAAGTATAAAGCTGGTACTTCAAAGATTTTGGCTCGCTTCACGGCACATTTCCTTGAGAGGTCACGTTTTCGGCGAATCCGATTTTTATCAATAACTTCTGCACTGGAAGTATGTAGCACTGCTGAGGCAATGGCTGCCGTAGCTCTATCTGAGACACCATATCTGTTGCAAGTCTTTGAAAGCAAATCATAGTCTACTACGATTTCAGAGGAGAGCTTTTTGATAGGTGCCGTTGTTTCAACTTGCTTCGGTGGCTCGAATGTANCAGCTCTATCTGAGACACCATATCTGTCACAAGTCTTTGAAAGCAAATCATAGTCTACTACGATTTCAGAGGAGAGCTTTTTGATAAGAGGTGCCGTTGTTTCAACTTGCTTCGGTGACTCGAATTTATCGTCTTTATCCGTTGTACTTGTAGTGCTTTCTGATTCAGATGAAACATAAATATTGGGCTCTTGTGTGTTTTCTTTTTGAGGCTGTAACTTTGAATTTGGCCGGCGTAATTTCCTTTTCAATGCTTTCGTTAGTTTTTCTGTTGTAACAGTATCAATGGCTCCAATAAACATTTCCCTTGTCGATCGCTGGTCAATTAGGAAGCTGTGCTCTCGTGCAGGAACTTTTTTCTCTTTAGGACAAGTACATTCAGAGATATCCGTACATTTGCAAGATGAAATATCAAACAAAATTCTACTAGTGAAGTGAAACTCTTCTAATTTCTCTATGGGAATTTTCGGATGGGATTTTAGGAGATTTTTGCATTTGAGGTGATATGACTTCAACATCACTTTTATTCCTTTAGGTTGAATAGTTGGAATAGAAGCTTTACCCCATATTGCTGTAATCTTTGCAACGACAGTGGTTTCTATTTCCTTGTAGGTAGGTTCTTTCTTTGTCTCTTGGTCAAATTTTATTTTGCGACGGTTCCACTCATAGAATTTCAGTACATCTTCGTATGTTGGCAACATATTGCCTTTTAATTCACACGTATCACCAAATAAACGACATTTCCACTTTTCACGAGTACGATCCATCTTAAAACTTGCGAAATAGCACAACACAACTGTTCTCTCATGAAGCCACAGCGCTACTAAAATGGCCGTGAAGTGTGTTACGATGTGCTGATATTACCTCCCTCCCTTCCCCCTCAAAACTATACGCGTGAGGAGGCTATCTAACAAAATTTTATCTGTTATGTAGACTATTAAACCATTGTAATTAGATTTCAAAAAATACTTTTAATTTGATTTTTAGTACATGATTTCCTTAAGGCAGGTTGCCCTAAAAACTACCAAACTCAAAACTTTGACTACATTCCGGAGGCAGAAGTACTTATCGGAATGGAATGATATTTTACACACTTTAATTTGAAGCCATTTTGCATACTTTCCGCAATAAGCCCCCCTGGAAAAGTATAAAAAACTACAAACGGCCCAGCCTAATATGCAATAAAAATTTTAATTTTTATATAATTCACGTATCAGTACATAATATATTTGATGGGCATATAACATATACTGACTTGTCTGCCGAGCCATGTCACTCATTAGCTGATTGATTGGAAACCAATTAATAATTCAGGGCTGCCTGCATACTAGTTGTATGGAAATGGTACTTTGAAATACGTTAACGAAGCAATTATTCAGGTTAAATAAATTTATATCAGATAGATCACTCATATAAATTACACTTCCTCATTGTTTACTGGACACAATAAATAATTTAATTTTCATCACCTGTTGCTGTCTGAGACCAAACCCAGGACAATCAATGGGAAGTTTGTCTTGTCCAGCTGACTGGACAGCACAGTTAAAGTTTCTAAGTAAAACAAAAAAAATTGCAATGATGTTAGAACAGGTAAGTAAAGTGATACTCCTTCTGGGAATACGCAACGTAGGNGTAAAACAAAAAAAATTGCAATGATGTTAGAACAGGTAAGTAAAGTGATACTCCTTCTGGGAATACGCAACGTAGGAGCACCCAAGAGTGAAGCAACTCCAGGATAGGTGGTTCCGAGCTATCCTGGCGGTTCCCCAAGGACTGAGAACACTTGGACATGCACCCGAGACCACACCCGATGATGAAGAGGTTCACTGAAGAATGTGAGGACCAACCTCCCTTGTCGCCTACCCGAGAGTCAACCCCGAAGGATGAGCCCAGTAGAGCTGCAGTGCCGGATGGCAACGCAGTGCAGGCAGTGGAGTCTGAAGGCCAGGCGGATGAGTCTGCACCTGCACCACCAGTTGAGGCAGAGGTCGAGTCAGAAACCTTTGCCCTGACTCTCAGTATCAAACAGGATGAGTCCAGCTGTGTTGCTGTGCCGGATGGCAACATGGAGCAGCCGGAGTAGTCCTAACCACAGACCGAGGAGTCCACAACTGCAGGGAGTGAAATCAAACCCCTGCACCCCGATGAACTGGCCCCAAGACGTGAGTTACCGCAGTGTGCCAGCCGCACTGCCCTTCAAGGTCAGGTCGGCAGGTACTGGGAAACAACGTGGCCACCCACCCGGAACTTTATGTGGCCATACCCTCGGCACGCAGAATTAAGAATCTGCAAATTAAGTGCCGCCCCCAAACACCTGAACCCATAGACAGCGAAGAAGAGGGGTTAGGAAAGCCGTAAATAGCTTTACCTAAGACAGTGACAGTTAGTCAATGCCAGCAAGTGCCACATCAAGTGTAAATATTGACAGTAAACAAGTAGAGACCACAGAAAAAAAAATCAGTAAGCAGGAAAAAGCTCNGCCACATCAAGTGTAAATATTGACAGTAAACAAGTAGAGACCACAGAAAAAAAAATCAGTAAGCAGGAAAAAGCTCAGTAAAAACAGTAAAAGTGTATATAAACCAGTTTAGTGTTAATAATGTAAGGGTCAAAATCCGCGATAACAGAGACATAATCTGTAACCAAGTACTCCAATTAAAACATGCCTACCAGCTGAACAGNGCCACATCAAGTGTAAATATTGACAGTAAACAAGTAGAGACCACAGAAAAAAAAATCAGTAAGCAGGAAAAAGCTCCGTAAAAACAGTGAAAGTGTATATAAACCAGTTTAGTGTTAATAATGTAATGGTCAAAANAAAGTGTATATAAACCAGTTTAGTGTTAATAATGTAATGGTCAAAATCCGCGATAACAGAGACATAATCTGTAACCAAGTACTCCAATTAAAACATGCCTACCAGCTGAACAGCAACCCCGAACTCGTGGTGTATACCCGAACTCTCCGCAAGGGGAAAGGAAGCACGAACTGCATAAGGGAGGACTAGGAACAGGTGGAAGTCTGCCTAGCAGAACTGCCTCTATGAAAATAAATTATTGTTGTAAATAATTTGAATGTTCTATTATAGGTGTTTTGAGTGTCATGTGTTTTTTTTTCTTAAATGTAGGTGACCCATACATATTTTAATAGGAAAGTGTGTTTATATAGTAAGGATGTCAAACTCAATTCCACGATTCCTTGATATCCGCAATTCTTGAAGAATCGTATAATCGAGAATCAGAAGACCAAGAATCAAAGCATTAANAGGATGTCAAACTCAATTCCACGATTCCTTGATATCCGCAATTCTTGAAGAATCGTATAATCGAGAATCAGAAGACCCAAGAATCGAAGCATTACAAACCAATTACTACAAATACATAACTTATCAGTTATCACTTCTGAAAAAGGGTTTTAAATTACTTGATTTATGCTAGTAATTGAATCACTCTTGGAAAATTATTTTGTGGTTGAAAATATGAGATTCGGAAACAATCTGAAAATAAAACTCTACTGGCCGTGTTCAAATTCACCATTTAGTATATTAGTATTTAGTAGCTTCAGCTCGGTCGCGATTTGGTTGTAATTTGGTAGTTTTGTACTTCAGCAAGTTTCGTTACATACTAAAAACTAAAATACCAACTAAGTCATCATTTTGTTGACTAATTCAGGTCACGTGACCTTTCAGTAAACTAAAAGTATTGGTTCTCAAGACCTCAATGTTAAGAGCCGCTCAAATATCTTCATGTACGGACATACATGCATACATATGTAGGTACATACATGCATATACACATTTATATATGCATGCGTAAATACATACATGCATATGTGCATACATACTTACATGCATATGTATGTACATACATGCATTTACATTTACACTCTGACTAGATTCCATTTACTTGTCTACAGAAACTCGGGATATAGAAATTGTCAAATGTATTTTAAACATTAACAAACATATTCTTTACAGTAATAGTCAAACAAGGATTAGTAAACATTTTTCTTCATAGCCAACATTAAATTATCAGGGAAGGAAACTATTTTCTTGGTGTTACAGTTTTATTTCCACCGATCATCCAGTTTTATTTTCAGAAGTTATCATTTTTTATGAAATGCCCAAAGTTGTGAAGTTTAATAAGTATATTTTCGTGGTTGAATTGGTAATTGGTGCAGATTCTGCAATGACTGTGGTTCAGTGATGTGATTGCAGTGCTATTTGCTAATGCATTGCAAACTATTTGTAGGCGTTTGCAATTTCTTGCTACCGTGGTCTTGAGTCTGTAACAGAATTTGTATTATGGTAAATGAAACTCTTTGTAAATGCAAATGTTTCATTGTGAACGCTTGCAACCTATTAAACTAGTTGGGCCCACTACTACTAGCACTGATAGTTCGTGCAATTCGTGTTCCACCACAACTATGACACAATGCCATGTTGGTATTTGTCCCCACACATCCGCTGTCCACGACTCGTTTCATGCTCTTAACAATTTATTGAAATTTTATACTTTTGGATGTTTTTGCAGAAATAAAATCCTATTATTTCCCTGGAATTATCAAGGAAATCTGTGTGTTTATCACACGTGGCCACGTGATATGTGGATAAAAGCTGTACAAAGAAATTTTTGTTATGCATTCATAGTGTACAACCAGGGTAACATAATGATGCCTATTTTGCTCTATTTTGATGCCTATTTCTTCCATTGTGAACGATAAGAAAGAATAAATTTNGTAACATAATGATGCCTATTTTGCTCTATTTTGATGCCTATTTCTTCCATTGTGAACGATAAGAAAGAATAAATTTGTTGTACTTTTGTAAATGCTACAATGAAAATAAATGTGTGTGTGTGAGAGAGAGCTATCTCTCTCTTCCTCTCTTTCTTTCTCTCTCTCTTTCTCTCTCTCACTTTTTCTCTCTTTCTCTCTCTATATATATAATATATATATATATTATATATATATATATAAAGGGATGGTTCAGTTTGGTTCTTCGGTTCAAATTTATACCAGTTCTTGAGGTTTGACTCAGAACCGGTTTTAGGTTAACAACTGCTCGGTTCTCGTCTACCATATTTACTCGCATATAGTGCGCCCTTGTTTCCCAAAACAAAGGATAAACTTTCTGGGATGTGAGCTATACAAGAAAAAAAAAAAGGGGGTGGTAGTTGTAAACTGTTCAGTGATGTTTAGAAGGAAGTGTAGGGGAAAAGTCTGTTATCTCATGTCTCGCTCTTACATCATCACTCCTCTCCCTTCTCTCGCTATCACTCAGCCCTCTCCAGTAAGTAACACTCCTAGCCGATCGATACATTTCTCCAAGCCTTCTTTGTTTCCATGTAAGCCAAAGGATAAACAAAATTCCAAAGTGAGGATGGGAATGGCAAAAAAAAGGGGGGGGGAGAAAGGAAGAAGTGACAGTTTTTTTAGAGGTGTCACATTCCAGCAGGGAAAAAAAAAAAAGAAGCCGGCTGCCCAGTCAAAGCGTAAAAGAAGCAAAAAGAAAAAGGAAGCCCGCCCACCTCAGTTGATGTTCTTTTAATGACCACAGGTTACCATGTTATCATACAGTGCCACAATGTTTTGTCTTTCAGCGCCATGAGTTATTTAATTAAAGTATTTTCCAAACATATCACAATCACCACATATTAATATACAAAAATAATAATTTGTTAAATATTTACTAACCTTAAATAAATTTAATACAACAAGTTTATCTATATACATTAAATCTTATCTTCACACTCTGTTATTGTTCAATTCTTCCATAGGTTTAAATAAAACATTTAATGAATTTTACCGGCATTGATTTAATGTAGTTGCAAGCAAAAGGTAAGTATTCAAAACAGAACCGAATACTGGAACCGATATTTAAATTGTAGAATCGGAACCGGAACCGATATTATTTTTTTGTTATTCTACCCATCCCTAATATATATATATATATGTGTGTGTGTATGTATATATATATATATAGATAGTTATACAGTTATATTTTATTTATGTATATATCAGAACCCTCATTTACTGAAATTCCATACATGTGGAATTTCAGTAAATGAGGGTTCTGATATATACATCAATAAAATATAACTTCTGACTTTATTAGACATTGTTTTGAGTATAATGAGAGCTGTACATTGACGTGGTCAAAGCCTGGCTACGGTGGAAAAGCCAACTTGACCCGCGGTGTTACCAGAGTTGCTGAAGTGATATTTATGTGCCCGGCGCCACAGCTCTGCAGTGAGCTGATGAGATGTAGGGCCGTTTCGGGTCGACAGCCTAGGGGACTCTGGTGAACACTCCGTCACACACGCTGGGGGGCTGTAGGCCACCTCGCACGCCTTAATTAATTATAAATAAAACGAACGATGCTTGTTGAGGTATTTATTACCCGAGACTCGTTATTGTACACACAACTATACACAAGACACGTGGCCTGAATGGCCCGGAACTGCGAGTGACCACGTGGTCTTTATAATGTGAAACTCGAATGCACTTAACAATTCCCGATAAATAATGTCGCTCTCCCCTTGGCGCTATGCAAGTCAAATAATGAAACAGATGAAAATAATGATTTAAATTACGATGGATGACACTGGATGGCTACTCGACTGATGATGTCTTTGCTAGGGCTTCTGTGGAGCGAGAGAGCTTAACGTCCGGGTCCGTTGAAGTTCTGACGAGTACTGGGGGGGAAGCGTGGTGCCGGCTTCCGCTACCTGAGCGCAGTCGACGCCATGCGGTGAAACGATGAAACACAATATACACTAAAAATGATAATGGGATGAAAGGGACATGAATGAAATTTAACTAATAGTACATAATTTTCCCTAAAACAATACATAATAAAAATGATAATACTTATTCTAAATGTTTTCATAGTACCAGCCACAGTATTGCCAAACGTAGAATATCACATGTCTCTGGCTGTGGCTGTGCAGACTGTCTCCAATGGTGACAAAACAAATTCTTAATTAACTATATACACTGATGCTATTAATAAATACACTGATGATATTATACTGATGAAATACACTGACACTGAATAAATTATAAACACTAATGCACTTGCACTCGTGCCCACAAGCCCGCCGGTGTGGTGCGTCTGGTGTGTGGACAAGGCTGCGGCAGTCACAGTGGGCACAAAGGACTCGTGAACGTGCGGTTCACGTCAACATTATCATTGAATAAAGAGTTTAGCTAATAAACGCAATAAAAAAGGGAATTTTAGAAAAAGTATTACAATATTATTATCTACTCTAAATAATACATTAAAATATTTCACCTAAACTTGTTTAAATAAAGAATATAACATCTAAAAATGCTGTATATAATTGGTTGTAATGAGACACCAAATGCAAGCTGACCTAAAACTTTCAAACCCTCTGAAAATTAAAATAATATGACACTGAATGCAAGTCAAATTTTGAATGTCCCACTTACACTTGATCAGCTGAGAGCGCGCTGAGAGATTGTTGATCGGGCAGTGTGTTCACGGTGGCTAGCGGCAATGGGGAAGTAATTGGAGGATTACATCTTCACGCTGCTACATTTGCCAACACCTTGCGCACAAGGCAAATGTCTGTCTTTTAAAGTAATTAGTTATATTTCACTGTCTTTAATAATTAATTATTCAAAACCACGTCCTCTGGTTTTCCCTGTCGCGAGTTACACTGCACTCGGTTAGAAGACCAAAGGTGTCAAATATACCCTTGCATTTTAACAGCCTATTAAAATAAATTGTTATAAATCCTCAGATTTTCTTGCAAGAAGTTACTGAAAATAAACCTTACGCTAGGTAATACAAGTCGCTCGATGTTCAAACAATTTTTGGTGACTAGGGTAGGTCAAGTTTATACTTTTGGAAATATAATTTTATTTGTGAAGATGCTGCCCATTGGGTTAAATTAATATTATGTTTTAAAATTATGTTGATTTAACACTAGATACCTACAATGAAACACTAACTTCATGGGAAAAAACGACCTTTAGTCACACAAGAAAACATCTTTGCAATAATAATTCCTTGTTAAAATGTATTGCGTTACATTTTCAGGCAAAACCATTTGCTTTAAAATACTAGTGATGATCAACTAGTGAGCAACGGATAATCTTGATAAAATTTCTACATTCGCCGGGCGCACTTTATTTGCTCTGCGGCCAGCATGTGAAGGCAAGCGTGCGCGGCCGAGAGAGAGGATGGTTCTTTTTTTTTTTTCTAGACAACAGTTTTCCCTCTTGGCTTGTAAGGGGAGAAGGAAGGTGAGCAGCTGAGAGAGACAGAAAGAAGGGGGGGAGAGAGAGAGAGAGAGAGCGCACTAGTCCCTCTTTCATATGTGTAAGGGTAAAAAGGAAGCCAGACTCGCACGTCGCACCACGCCGCAGTGCAGGCAGGCGTGTTGGGAAGGCAAAGCGTCGCAGAGTAGGGATAAACAGCAGTGCACATGACGTATTTCACATCCAGTTACTGGACGTTTTCATAAACAACCAGTTTAAAAGCAATAGAGTAATAGTTGCGGGAAGTCTTATGTGACAGGACCCAAAATATACTTCCATCGACGCAACATCCGATAAACGATACAAGTGGTTAGCTTTACCATTATTAATACAGGAGTTTTGCCGGAGCACTGAAAATTAACTTTAACATAATGATGCCTATTTTGCTCTATTTTGATGCCTATTTCTTCCATTGTGAACGATAAGAAAGAATAAATTTATTGTACTTTTGTAAATGCTACAATGAAAATAAATGTGTGTGTGAGAGAGAGCTATCTCTCTCTTCCTCTCTTTCTTTCTCTCTTTCTCTCTCTCACTTTTTCTCTCTTTCTCTCTCTATATATATATATAATATATATATATAATATATATATATAAAGCAATGGTTCAGTTTGGTTCTTCGGTTCAAATTTATACCGGTTCTTGAGGTTTGACTCAGAACCGGTTTTAGGTTAACAACTGCTCGGTTCTCGTCTACCATATTTACTTGCATATAGTGCGCCCTTGTTTCCCAAAACAAAGGATAAACTTTCTGGGATGTGAGCTATACAAGAAAAAAAAAAGGGGGTGGTAATTGTAAACTGTTCAGTGATGTTTAGAAGGAAGTGTAGGGGAAAAGTCTGTTATCTCATGTCTCGCTCTTACATCATCACTCCTCTCCCTTCTCTCTCTATCACTCAGCCCTCTCCAGTAAGTAACACTCCTAGCCGATCGATACATTTCTCCAAGCCTTCTTTGTTTTCATGTAAGCCAAAGGATAAACAAAATTCCAAAGGGAGGATGGGAATGGCAAAAAAAGGGGGGGGAGAAAGGAAGAAGTGACAGTTTTTTAGAGGTGTCACATTCCAGCAGGGCAAAAAAAAAGAAGCCGGCTGCCCAGTCAAAGCGTAAAAGAAGCAAAAAGATAAAGGAAGCCCGCCCACCTCAGTTGATGTTCTTTTAATGACCACAGGTTACCATGTTATCATACAGTGCGACAATGTTTTGACTTTCAGCACCATGAGTTATTTAATTAAAGTATTTTCCAAACATATCACAATCACCACATATTAATATAAAAAAATAATTTGTTACATATTTACTAACCTTAAATAAAGTTAATACAACAAGTTTATCTATATACATTAAATCTTATCTTCACACTCTGTTATAGTTCACTTCTTCCATAGGTTAAATAAAACATTTAATGATTTTTACCTGCATTGATTTAATGTAGTTGCAAGCAAAAGGTAAGTATTCAAAACAAAACCGAATACTGGAACCGATATTTAAATTGTAGAATCGTAACCGGAACCGATATTATTTTTTTGTTATTCTACCCATCCCTAATATATATGTATGTGTGTGTGTGTGTGTATATATATATAGTTATACAGTTATATTTTATTGATGTATATATCAGAACCCTCATTTACTGAAATTCCATACATGTGGAATTTCAGTAAATGAGGGTTCTGATATATACATCAATAAAATATAACTTCTGACTTTATTAGACATCGTTTTGAGTATAATGAGAGCTGTACATTGATGTGGTCAAAGCCTGGCTATGGTGGAAAAGCCAACTTGACCCGCGGTGTTACCAGAGTTGCTGAAGTGATATTTATGTGCCCGGCGCCACAGCTCTGCGGTGAGCTGATGAGATGTAGGGCCGTTTCGGGTCGACGGC
>NQII01002623.1:61253-82469 GCA_002778355.1 Clitarchus hookeri | reverse complement strand
GTGTGTGTGTGTGTGTGTGTGTGTGTGTGTGTGTGCATGTACGAGCGTGCGCACGCGCGCATGTGCATTGTCTTTAATTATTACATATGCAAACTGTTTGCAGGAGTTTGGGCAGGTTGCTTGAAGGAAATGTTTTGCTGGTTCACTTGGCTATTGTATTCAATGTAGAAACTGGCAGTCCTAGTTCCTTTGCCAAGGACACCTTGTAACATTTCAGTATAAATAGAAGTACAAAATTCTGTTTTCCAATTTTATTTAGTTCTNCTTTGCCAAGGACACCTTGTAACATTTCAGTATAAATAGAAGTACAAAATTCTGTTTTCCAATTTTATTTAGTTCTCCAGAAAATCTGACAAAAATCACTATTTACATTATTGAGGATGAAATTTAAAAAATCTTGCAACAATCATATTACTTATATTCATTATAAATCAAACATCTTGCAGCAATTATAAATGAACTAATGCATAAAATTATTTCTTATATCACACACATCCATTCTTGATAGTGGTATTAGTTCTGCTGAAGAAAATTACATTCAATTTTACTTCAGCCATACTTCTGTTATAACCTGCTCTCCGATTGTCTGTTGTCTGACCACGCCCTATTTCTCCTCCAACCAGCAATGGCGAGATGAGCGCCAACCAGTGCAATGCTTAATATCCTCTAGGGAATAAATGAGCAATACGTTATATCCTCTAATAATAAATTTAATCTAACTTACTCGTGATCTCTATGACAATAAACTAGTAAAATAACCACTTTGTTTAAATCAAATAATAAATCTTAATTTGGAAATTATATTAAATTAATTGTCGACATATGCAAATACTCTGTGATCATAGTAAAAATATAATATCTAGAACCAAAGTTAAATAACCCCTGAAAAACCACAACGTTTACAACCTGTGTGCCCACATGTTCGTCAATGTGTTTTAGGATTTCCATTTTGTGTTCGATGGTGAGACAATTTCTCTCTCATTGATTTTAATATCATTCACTCAAAAGTAAAGCATGAATGCAGTAAGTAAGAACTGTAACCACGGAACAATTTTAAAAGTTTGTTTGTAATTGATTAAACAGACTCTGCAAGCAAATGTAGAGTGATAAATGGGCATAAATAGCCATCGTAGCGGCAAATAGACACCAGCGTGTTTCTGTTGTGCAACGTTGCAAAACGAAACTTCTCCACATTGACACTCTTAATCAGAATCCCAGAGTCAGAAGAAAATATACCTAATACATGCACATAAAGGTGTAAATCGCGGAAAGTCATATTTAATTAATGGGAAAGTGTAACTGATAGGAACATAAAATCGGGGCTCTACTTACTGACTTTTCCCTCCGAGTTTTTGGGACAAGTAAGATGAAGGATGTGGGAAGTAAAGTGTTAAAACTAGTCATGATTCGTGTATAACTATTCATATTTTCTGTGTAGAGCACTTACAGTAATCTGAACACATTTTAAAGAATGTGTACCCTCAATCAGATATTCCCAAATACCTTTTTCCTTGCCCTGTCAATATCCAGCGGTCTTACGAAATTGCAGTCTNGGCAATATCCAGCAGTCTTTCGAAATTGCAGTCTGTAGTTTGACTCTGTATTCCCTCCTCCGCTCCACTTCTCCATCAAAAAATTGAAACTGTTTCTGTACCATTTTTCAAAAGTTGTTTTCAAAAGTGCTTAATTAAAAACGAATAACCTATTGGTCCATTAATAGTATAATTTGTATGTGTGGCAGTAAAGAAGTAATTTATTATCAACGAGTTTTACAAAGTTTTTACAGCTAGTTAACATGTTTTTTGGGAGAGACTCAATTGTTTTGTTCTTACTCGCCCAGATCAAAATGTGGACGATGGTGCAGCAGAGGACCCGGATCAGATGGAACCGGTGAGAATGGAGGTGCCAAATGAAAACAATGCAGATAACGTGAGCAACAATCGTGTGAATGCCATCTAGCTGGCCTGTTGGCTGGTGACACTTGCCGTTGTTGGAGGCAGTCTTCGGAGACTGTGTTCTGACACCTGGTTACCTTGCGTGAGGCAGTGGTTCCCAGCACACTGTGATGGTTGGAGCCTAGTCTGGCAGCAATAGGTTCCTAGGATCACTCCAGTGCAGTATGTAAATTTGAGATATTAATATTTCTGACATTTATTTAAATGAAAATTGAAATCTCATAACTGTCCCACTTGAACTTAACTTTTTTTTTTCTCCACGTTGTGTTACTGTGATATTTTGGTTTTTGTCGGTGCTGTTTCTTTCATGGATTATAGTTACACTTTCTTTACTATAGAATCTTTAAAGTATTATGTATGTACTATTCAAATGGTTACTTTTTTGCACTATTTGTTAATATGGGAGATGTTTATTTATTATGTCAAGAGTATGTTTATATTCTCCACTCCAATGGCACTGTGAATTTCGTCAGGAATAGAAGTGCAAATTGTAATTTTTAATTAATTTTTGCTTGTACTTTGTTTTAATATAAATTGATAGTTTTGTTGGCAGTTGTGGATCATCTAAATGCCACATTATGTTAATTATTTAATTATATTTTATCTCTTTTGGACTGGTTTTTTAAAATTATTTTTTTATTTGTGGCAAAATTAAAATTTTTCGTACTACAATACAATAAAACTAATAGTCACATACTGTAAAAATATGGTACAAAATTTACGTTTTCGGTGTGAAAGGAAATAAATAAAGAAAAACACTGTCTAAATATTCTCATGGAAATATGACAAGTAGACAANAATTTGAGATATTAATATTTCTGACATTTATTTAAATGAAAATTGAAATCTCATAACTGTCCCACTTGAACTTAACTTTTTTTTTTCTCCACGTTGTGTTACTGTGATATTTTGGTTTTTGTCGGTGCTGTTTCGTTACACTTTCTTTACTATAGAATCTTTAAAGTATTATGTATGTACTATTCAAATGGTTACTTTTTTGCACTATTTGTTAATATGGGAGATGTTTATTTATTATGTCAAGAGTATGTTTATATTCTCCACTCCAATGGCACTGTGAATTTCGTCAGGAATAGAAGTGCAAATTGTAATTTTTAATTAATTTTTGCTTGTACTTTGTTTTAATATAAATTGATAGTTTTGTTGGCAGTTGTGGATCATCTAAATGCCACATTATGTTAATTATTTAATTATATTTGATCTCTTTTGGACTGGTTTTTTTAAATTATTTTTTCATTTGTTGCAAAATTAAAATTTTTCGTACTACAATACAATAAAACTAATAGTCACATACTGTAAAAATATGGTACAAAATTTACGTTTTCGGTGTGAAAGGAAATAAATAAAGAAAAACACTGTCTAAATATTCTCATGGAAATATGACAAGTAGACAATTATCTGCATATAATTTACAACTGAATTCAATGTTCTTAATGCAGTTCAAGAATAGCAAAATTCTTTATTGTTGGCATAATTTATTTATAGAAGTAAAGAAACCAGTGTGATGTTAAGTCACCTATGCTAAAGGTTAATACCATACAACGCAGGCAAAAAAAGTCCAGTCTTCACACTTCACGTCCATGATGTTGATATTTTAAATTTCAAATTAGATAAATACACCAGTGGACATAAGGATCTGCTATCTGTGGGCAATATGTGACACCATAATCATATTTTCTTACAGGAATGAGTGAGTTGTCCAGTATTGCTGTGTAATGAATTGTTCTGTACTTATACTTTTCCAATTACTATCAAATGATCACAATAGGGAGTCTATAATGTCTATAACTAATTTATGCACCCTAATCATCAATATTTTTTTGCATACATATTTTGCAGTATGGCAGATGACAATCTAATGCAAGGCACCATTATTTTCTTATAGGGTTTGTTGCATATTGCTTTGGAAAAGAGGATGGATGTCATTCAGTCAGTGGTTTTAACAATTCAATGCCAAGTGAGTGGCAGATACTGCTTTAAATCTTGTACCTGAATAAATGTAATTTGGAACTTAATTTTAGAGTTGTCGTTACTTCTATAATATTGTTCCCTACATATAAACTGTCCCATTCATTATAAAATATGGCCGTTAGAAGATAACTGTTGTAATTAGTATGATAAGTACTTCATTTTTAGAACAAATGTTATTGAATGAGCATATGAATAATTATTTTATTTTCTAGTTTTTCGGGATAATNGTACTTCATTTTTAGAACAAATGTTATTGAATGAGCATATGAATAATTATTTTATTTTCTAGTTTTTCGGGATAATGTATGGTTTAGATTTGGCAACAGTTTAGTCTACATTATGGCTCATGTACAGTAAAATAGTAAAATATGTATTTTAGTGTGTGTGTGTGTTTGTGTGTGGTTTTTATGTGATTAAGCAAGTATCTCAATTTGGATGATTGTGATCTCTATATATGAGCAAGTCCTTTGACAAAGTAATTTTATGAGCCAATTAATTTAAAATGTGTAACAAAAAGTGTCCTACATGTATATGATGCATGCAGCAAGCACATACTTTAAGAGTGAAATGTTCAGATGCTTCCTGGTCGTAGGCTGCTTTGATGCATCTCCTTCACTGCAACCCACATACAAAATAGGAGGAGAGTGGGTAAATGGGTGGAGAGAAGTGTTGTAGATGGGGCAAGTCGGAGGAAAATTGATTAAATGGGATTGGGGTGAAGCCCAAAGAGTGGTAACAGGATTTCCAGCTATATTGCGTCATGAAGAAAGGAATGGTTTTCTTTCAATATTCCAGCACAACGTGCCACGACAAGTGTTTGCTGTAGAAAAAACAGATGAAACCTTGTTGTAGGTTAGCCTGTCGGGCAAGAGACTCAGGAAAGACAATGAGCAAAGTTAATCATACAGGGGAGATCACATAAACTGCATGAAGACTGTAAATTACTGCAGTTTCCATGTGCGTGGGAATCACTGAGTGAATCGTGGAATTAATAAAAGGCTGCATGTAAACAGGTTTGTGATTGGGACATGAAGTTCATCAGTGATATGTTGCAAATGCTGTTTACAGAGTAATAATTGTTAGTCATACAACATGTAGCAGTACATTGAACACTCTGTGTCTACTTCATGTGTGTCCAGGGAAGAACTTGGATAAAATTGTCTGTCTGTCCAGATAGCTGCCAAGTCTGCTGTCTTGTTTTCTTCAGTGTCTTGTCTTTTTTTTTTNGATAAAATTGTCTGTCTGTCCAGATAGCTGCCAAGTCTGCTGTCTTGTTTTCTTCAGTGTCTTGTCTTTTTTTTTTTTTTTAGCAACCGGTTTACTTGCACTTGCTGTGTTATAAGTGAGAAACTCCCCAGAAGAAAGCAATAGAGAATTTCAAACATGGAGTAAGTAGATAATATTATGAAAGTAGGTGTGTACATATCATGTAAAAAAAACGTAGGAGAAACACTTTTTATATNGATAAAATTGTCTGTCTGTCCAGATAGCTGCCAAGTCTGCTGTCTTGTTTTCTTCAGTGTCTTGTCTTTTTTTTTTAGCAACCGGTTTACTTGCACTTGCTGTGTTATAAGTGAGAAACTCCCCAGAAGAAAGCAATAGAGAATTTCAAACATGCAGTAAGTAGATAATATTATGAAAGTAGGTGTGTACATATCATGTAAAAAAAACGTAGGAGAAACACTTTTTATATNCAGTAAGTAGATAATATTATGAAAGTAGGTGTGTACATATCATGTAAAAAAAACGTAGGAGAAACACTTTTTATATACAGTATTGAAATAGGTACTATTACATTTGTAGTGATTATACCTATTTGGTTTGACATATTACTGTGGTTGATACAGCGTGCACAAAGTATTTTTCTAAGGTGCCTAACGGATTGAAACAATTATTTTTTTAGTTTCAGGATAGGTGTTGCTTTTGCGGTAAGATATACAACTGGAATAATTCATTTCATCAAGGGTGTTGCTAAATATGCAAGAACTGTTAAATTTTGAAAGAACAGTAGTTTTCCTGTCCAAAAGAGGTTAAATATTACAAAAATTCATTAACTTACAAAGTTTATTGATTTATCTTAAATAAATGGTACAATAGTTGATCTTACTAGTAATTAGTAGAGTTATATTATTTAATACTTAAACTGTGAATGAAATGTAAAAATTTTTGCATGTGTATTGTCTTTAATTATTACACATGCAAATTGTTTGCAGGAGTTTGGGCTGGCTTGCTTGAAGGAAATGTTTTGCTGGTTCACTACCAGTTAAACATTTTTGAAGTGAAACTTTGAAAAAAATACTTTACCTGTAACTATATAGGTTTAAGTACTTCCTGAATTTTATTGGTAGAGTGCTATGACACTTACATATCTTTATGTCTTATTTAATTAGCAGTGTAGTGTTAAATTGGATGCCACTGATTTTTTTTATTCGTGTTGTTATAATTGATGTGCGATAATTGGAGGTGGTTATAAAAAAAAACCACCGACCCACAAAATAGTTTGTCTGTGCACCAGTGTTTAATTTACTTTTTTGCACATCTATAGCAAACTGCTGTACAAAATTTTGAATGCTTAGTTTTAGAGGCAGATTGTGTAGCTGTTCTCATGGCGAAAGCCAACCCCAAGAATTTCAGTGAAATATAATTCTTTGGATTTATATTTTTTTAATCCTAAGAAAAACAACAAATAAAGTTCTTGGAACTACATCTCATGCATATTTCTTTGTTTTCTGGGTGGGTACATACTAGTGTATGAAATGTGATGTTGGAATAAAACATATTCTAAAGACAACTTAAAAAATTCATTTTAAAACTATATAAATAGAAGTCACAGCATTAAGCATTAAAATTTTTATACAATAATGTAGCTTGGAGAAACATAACTGTCTCTGAAAGTTTAATTTTAGTCTCTTAAATCACTGTCATTAAGTTCACATATAGTCTATTTCATATATATATATATATNCTGAAAGTTTAATTTTAGTCTCTTAAATCACTGTCATTAAGTTCACATATAGTCTATTTCATATATATATATATATTTTTGTTTCTCTCTCTCTTTCTTCATTTTTTTCCCCACGCATTGGTAATGAGAAAATATTGATTTTGCTGTAAAAAAAATTATCTCTGCAACGGAGACATAAGTTGGTTAATATCCATAGTTCATTTGCTTAAAAATGTTGTTTGAAAATTGCAGCTTTCTTGCCTTGCAAACAGAAATAATACATCTTGAAGATCACGGAAAATTAACTATATTAGTCTTAGATTGAGTTGTGAGGGTAATATGTTCATAATAATACTACAATTGTGTTTAATGTTAAAAATAGTTAAGCTTTTAAAGAATTGCTGTATTAAAAAACTTTGACTCATGATTTAACTATATTCATAGGTAGGCAGGAGTAATATTAATTTTGCACTCGTGTTACTGTAGTTTTCCCTTTTTTTCATGCAAAGAGATAACTGAACAAATATGATATTCTAAGATCATTATTTGGATTGATGCCAGCAGCAGTGTGTTTATGGNTGCAAAGAGATAACTGAACAAATATGATATTCTAAGATCATTATTTGGATTGATGCCAGCAGCAGTGTGTTTATGGTGTACTGGCTCTGTATCTAGAGACTAGGGAAACTGAGTCTCCGTAACAATATCTTTAAGGGCCGTACGGGTATTTGAACCCCGGGGGCATCTGGCCTTGGCTCACCGGAGCATGTATTTTGGGTACTGTGGATTACGTTATCACTTTTCCGGCCTGCCCGGTGATGGGGCATTGGGTTAGCTGTGGGTACGCAGATATGCACTGTTAGAGATGTTATGTTACTTTTAGGGGATAAAACAAATGCAAAGTAGTGAAAAACTATCTTAGTGTACGTATTGAGTGGGTGTTCTGTAGGCACAGGCTCGATCGTTGATATAAGTACAGTAATGTTGCAACGCCAGGGAGGAAAGGTTCTGGTGTGGTCTGTTCGGGAAGGAACTGACTTCCTGGGACTGGTGCCTTGGAGTTAACCACCCCTGCCGGAGTCCTGTCAGTCGATTGGTGTCTCTAGTGACATTACCAGCTGGAAGATATGCCTCACGATTGGCAGTGCTCGAGTCTATAGCGGCTTGTGGAGAGGGCCCCCTGATCCTCCTCGGGAAGAGTTAAGTCAGCGGCGTGACCAACTACTGACCTCAACTCTCCCTTGGTATCACAGCATTCCTAGTGCAAGGTCTCTATAGCTCTCGGTAGGCGGCACAACCAGCTTGTAGCCTGAGAGTCATGGTGACCCAGTGTGTTTGTTCTCAAGTCTCAGGAGCCTCAATGAAAGGTTCTCTCCCCCCTTGTCACAGTGGCACTAGAGGGCATCGTTACCAGCCAGCACTAGACACCAAACATTGACCAGAGGCGGGAGCGCCCTTCAGTGGAGACGTGGTTTGATTCTTTAACCCGATGGTTGTGCGTGCACCTGGAAGTATTTAGGTGGATGCTCACACAGAGGGTATAGCAGCAGGCAGCAAAGTCATGAAGCGAAAGAGAATTGGTCAGAAAAACAAACTGTACAGAAGCAAAGTGAGCGACGGCGNGCAGGCAGCAAAGTCATGAAGCGAAAGAGAATTGGTCAGAAAAACAAACTGTACAGAAGCAAAGTGAGCGACGGCGTTACAGTATACTAGAGGGGAGCACCATAGGCTGAGGCTGGGTATGTAACTAACAGCAATCGTGGCACATCAGGATAATGGTATTTATTTAAAGACAGTACTCCTTAGATAACTATTACTGATAAAAAAAACACTGATATTCATTAGTAGTTGTGTTCCATGTGAGAAGTATCCATTTAACAAAGACATATTTTCAAATGAACAATTTGTGTAATACTGTACTTGTTTTACCATTTAGAACATTAAAATGGACTATTGCACCCATTTGATTTAAACCCTGACTTCTGAAACCGCTATACTAACGAGTTGAGCAACCAAAACATTGGTAGTAATTAAAATGTGGAATTTTTTTGAAATTCAGTCTAAGTATGCTTCTTGTTTGAATACTTTTTAATAGTCTTTCACATGTGTCAAATTGTTAGGTAGCATTCAAGCTGAAGTCACATTGTATTAGTAAAACAGTGTTCAGCCATGTTGCTTTCCTAATTGTGTGGAAATATGGCCCTGCAATGAGTAATGCGAGAATCATCGCAGCAAGTGACAGAATAAGATGTCATTCTGGGTCACTCCTATGACATTAGCTTGCATTGCGATGGGAAGGAATTCAGGTGAAGCCTATATACGATGTGAGCTGCACCAAGCCTCGTGTAGAAAGGTTCTGAATACCGCCATTGCAGTTCACTGTATTCTTTATACTGCAAGGACTGTGACTTGATGCACAACTGAGAAAGTTTTTCTCATCCCTCATGTTATGTTTTCGTAAGTCCTGTCTAATTCAAAATAACTTTATAACACAAACTTTTAAGTGATGTGCAATACATGATTACTTTTATGTGTTTATCAAAAAGTGCTGTGATCGAACCATATTTATTAAATGTGCATTTTGCCTATTCAATTTAATGTTTTATTTCACCCAAATATTCCAGTTGAAATAACGATTGTGTGTCATTTTATATTTCAACTTTTTGAAATGGAAGTTTAAAAAATTAAAAGCTGTTGGCATTATTTTCCAGGTGTCACTTTACCTTGCTTGTTCATTAGGCATGTAGATAGTGATTTATTACAATTTGAGAAAATGCAAAAAAAAAAACCACTCGGTAGACTAAAGTTGAGGTAAGACCGATTATTCGTCTTCTGTGCATGTACCCAACATTGACGTACCCCAAAAGAACAACTGTCAAAGTCACATGGTCAACAGTGACAAACACGTTTGTTTATATCTAAATTTTAAAAAGACAAGCACTTTTATACAAATAAATTACTTACATGAATTTAAGTGTTATCAAACTGCATTACAAATTGGTTAGAGGAAGTATTACATACATCTCAAAGCACTTGTTTACAAATAAGTGTTCTAACCTAAAATCCAAACCATGCTGTTTTTGCTTGATGTGTTGGCAGAACAGCAGTTCAATGTTGGGACATGAAGGTTGTTTGTGCGCAGCCAGTGAGATTGGTCTACCTCATCTTTAGTGTATGAGACTGCAAAATGGTGCTTCCTCAAGAAGACTACCTGTTAACTATTGAAAATAGTACATGTAACTATTGAAAACAGTACTTACAGCTNTTTTTTTTTTTTTTTTTTTTATCTGGCATACTGGTGTAATATGTGTAATTTTTTTGTCATGTCTTCATTTAATAGTTTTTGTTTTGGAATAACGTGACTGTAATATGCAATGTTTGGTTGTGTAGATTCAAATTAAGGAAAACTGTATGGGAGTGATGATCTGCATGCTCTGAAAAATTACAAACAATGGTTATTTTAGGCATTGTCAATATTTTAAGGTTATTTTCTAAATTCACATTACAATGTACACAAACATTTGAATTATGTACCTGAAAAAATAATTTTTGTTCAGTACTGTCAAAATTTGATAGTAGCTAGACATCAACATGCAACATTTTCAAGAAAACTAGTAAGTTGCATGATCTTGAAATATAATATAATTTGATTTGTGCAAATTACAAGAAATTATTTTTAAAATCTGAACATTTTAATAGTTTTAGTCAATTAAAGTGATTAAATGCAGTCAGTACCTGTGGCATGAAGTAGTCTTTTATCTTTGCTACAGGTAGGGAACACTGCATTGCCTTGATCGCAATCCTGTATAGATCTTTTGTACATTCGCCTTCCTCACATAAGTGATCTAATTCCTGCTATTTTCTTTCAGATTGCATTTAACTCTTCAAGTGGTTTTAATACATGTATTATATTGCATATGATGAAATTTGTGTCATCATTGACAGTTTGCTATTATGTTCCTTTGTTTTGGTTTCCATAGTTCTGATGTTAGTTTGNTACATGTATTATATTGCATATGATGAAATTTGTGTCATCATTGACAGTTTGCTATTATGTTCCTTTGTTTTGGTTTCTTTTTTGTTTCCATAGTTCTGATGTTAGTTTGAAGTAGCCTGCTCTACTGCTTTATCTGAACGTTGTTTGAAGTGGCGGTGGTAGTATAGTCCATTCCCGGTTACTTCACACTTTTCGAATCAAACCTTTGAAAAATCACCCCATGAATGATGTGTTTGGTTGTTTACAAAATATGTAGTGCACCACAAGTGTTTCACATTTCTGTTGGCATAAAAGTACCATATTTTTGGATTAAATTCAACTTCAACTTACATCTTACATTCTGTATATAAATAGTATTATTTCATTAATAATTAATATGAATAAAAACAGAAATAAAATGTGTGTGGTGGTAATGCCTAGTGAGAAATAGTTCTTATGCAGATTACTATTACACTGCGTGCACACAAATGTGGTGTGTTGTCCCTTTGGTGTAATTTTCTAGACATCTTTGCATGGGGCAGAGGAATATCCTGGTAGTACAACTTTATTTGGGCTTCAGAAAAGTTGCAAGTAACCACGAATGGTGACTACACCTATTGGTTTTGCAATGTTTATTTGTATCATGTCACAAGACTAGGCAAAAGTATATTTCTGTGTGTATGTGTATAAATTTTTCATAGTGCTGTTTATTTGCAGTCAGTATTTTCATTTATGTGATATTTTGAAATTGTGTATACAATTTTGGAATTTGTGGAGGTTAACAATCTTGTCATTGAAGATGCTGTTTGTTTTAGGTCACTTTAATTGGTTTTGGGTGGTATGATCTGATAATACATTACGTTATTGCTATTTGTGTTGAATTAGTTAATTTTCCCATTTCCAAACACGTTTATTTGTTCAGTCGAAAATTAATATTTCTGTTCAGTGTTGTCTTATGCATTGGTAGAAGTAAATTTTTTTTTCCTTTAATTAAGCAAGATAGTAACTTCCATGTAATCCAAGCATTAAATAAACAGTATTCTGAAACCCCCAATGAAAACATTCTGTTAAATTTACAGTAGCATAGTCTGATCAGAGGAAAGGCTGTAAATTTTTTTACCCTGGTAATCTAGTGTTTGCAGCAGATGGTAAAGAGAATGGCCCTTGAAATGTGAATTAGTTGAAGGTTAGTGATGTTCATAATATTTTGCACAAGAAAATGTTACAATATTGTAAAATATAACTAGATAATAAATAATATAAAATGTTTATGGGGAAATAACATTCGTGAACTGAATATGAAAGTAAAATTAACTTTCATGAAGCAAATTGATAGTGTGGAAAACAGAATTGGGAGTAGATTGGACTATTGATAAATACTTGGGAAGAATTTCTCCAGCAGAAAGGAAGTAACATTGCTGTGCCGAGCAGCTTCAACCAGCATTGAATCAACAACCAAGTAATGAGAGCTATCACGTCTACTCAGAAGTGATGTTAATGACGCAAATGTAGAGTTGGTTCTTCACTATCTTATGTAGGTTACTATCATGTGGCTTCCCCCCACTAAAGTTGAGTTGGCAAAAATATCATCTGAAAAATTGTTTGGAAGAGTAGTGCCCCGTCTTACGTCGCAGCTATTATATGGGACTCAGTACTGAGTGTACTCAGCATTCTTCCTTAATGGTGTTTTCTGTAGTATTTCACCGTAGCAGTGACCTTGGAACCTTCATCAACCAGTATGTGTATTTCGCCTACCAAACCCAACTGCAGTGCCCCACATGTACAAACAAGCGCATAACCATGCGAGTGCTCACACACACTTACTCACTTCCTCATTCTTTGACCAGTTCCTTCCATTCATTATTGTTATGGCTTATAATTGTAGATATGGTATAGATTCTATGAGACTAATATAAATAATGACACAACAAACAGTAATACCAGTGCACCGTTCATACAAAAGTTTCTTTATAGAGTCATCCCAGTGTTTGCCATACGGTCAACCATGCAACCTTGTAATTCTGCTTTCATGCTCTCCCTTTGACCATACACATTAAATTTCCCAACAAACTGGCACCTGTGGCAAAAATCACTGCCAAAATTACATGTTTGTCAATTCCTGTATGATGTCTTAACACTAATTTGTATGATTTTTGCCCTGTTTCATCAACTGTTATACTTACCTCCAAAATTTAGGTATATCCACGACAGTACTTCATATATTTCAGCAAATTAAATAGCCGGAGATGCCATTTGGGGAACGTGGTGATGGTGCATTGGCTCAGTATCCCTCTAGACTAGGGAAACTGAGTCTCCTTGACGAGGATTTTAAAGGCAGTATGGGCAGACACATTTGAACCCTGGGGGCGTCTGGCCCGGCTCACCAAAGCGAGTAGCTTAGTCAGTGTGGATTGTTTTATCCCTTATCTGGCCCACCTGGTGATGACGCAGTGGAATACCCACAGTTAGTAATGTTCCGTTTCTTTTTATGGTATAAAACCAAAAGAAGAGTGAAAGAATTACTATTTTAGTGGATTAAATGGGTGTCCTGTAGGCACACGCACGACTGTAGACATAAGTACAATGATGTAGCAGCGCTGGGGAGGACAGTTTGTTGCCTGGTTTGTCCAGGAAGAAACTTACTCTTCCTGGGGTTGGTGCCGTGGAGTTGACCCCTGCAGGAGACCTATTGATCGATCAGCGACACAAGGGATGCCTCACGGTGACAGTGCTCGGGTCTATAGCAACTTGTGGAAAGGGCCCCCTGATCCTCTTTGGGAGGAGTTGAGTGAGTGGCGTGACCAGCTACTGGCCTCAACTTCCCCTCTGGATTCATAGCGTTCCCCATGCAAGGCCCGTATGGCTCTCAGTAAACGGTGTGACATAATGTGTTTGTTCTCCTCAAGCCTGAGAGAAATTGTTTTCTCCCCCCTTGCCACAGTGGTGCTAAGGGCAGTGTAACCAATCAGCACTAGACACCAAACATTGATGAGAGGTGGGAGCGCTCTTCAGTGGGAACGTGGTTTGATTCTCCAACACGACAATCGTGCATCCAGCTGAAAGTAGATAGGCGGATATGCACACAGAAAGCAAAGCAGGTAAGGAAGGCGTAAAGCGAAATAGAATGACCGGACCACTAAGAGGTAACTGGTAGATTTATGTTTTATTCCATCTCAAGGATTGTACGAAACATATATCTCTGACCTATGCCCGCTAATATCTGATGGACGAGGGACTAAGTTTGCCAAGCTATTTACTGCAGGGCGGTAATGAGGTTAAATTTGAATCTTGAAGTGCGAGCGACCCCAATACACAGTGTGTCTGGCGTGGACGAGGCACGTAGGCCAACACCTGTGACTTTGGAGAAGGCTATGCGACAAGAGCTTCTCTCCAGTGCATTTGAGAAAACGCAAGTTAACGGCTAAGGCAGCGATGTGAACAAGGTTACGTAGAAGCTGGTAGACTCGTCGTCCATCCTTAGTGGGAATGGCAGTTGGACGGTGAGGCCGAGCCGCTTGCACTGGGTTTTTCCTGATGCCTAAAGCTGTTGACTTTGGCCACTTCTATAATCAAGCGTTGAGCCGTGGGTGGCGAGCGATGTGCAAGTGGTGCCCTGGTAGGGGTATAAACAGGTTTGACGTTAAGGGGCCTGATTACCCTGGGAACGTTGGCTGGCCGGGCGAAAGTAGGCATCTTCTTCAGCGGCATTGGTGGCACGTGCCAGATGAGGTTCAAGGATGAGCTGGATGCAGACCCTCTCTGACGTGCAGCCTCCTCTTTCTTCCAGGTGTAAACTTGGTTGATACGTACCTTAACTACTAATCTTCAGAACCCCACCCTCCGTTAGCCCCTGCTTGGCAGCTTTGCCTCACCCAGCCCTATGGTGAGGCATAAGTGGGGTGAGAGACCAAAGAGATTGATAGTGGGTGGCTGGTAAGGGGTAGACAGCCTGCTGGAGAGTAGGGTGCTAGGTGTGAGGTTAGGTGGGATGCCTGACTACTGGTCTTCAATCTAGTGGCTTGGTGAGCGGGACATCGCTGGCAGACCCAAGTACCAAACTGAACGTTACAGCAGAAGGAATAGAGGCGTCCGCTCCCTGGCAAGCTAGACATTGCTGGCGGACCCAGGTGTCATGCAGAGCGGGGTTCCTCAGGGGTTGGTCTATCGTTTACGAGCAGGTGACCTGGCCAGCGAGACGTCGCTGGCGGACCCAGGCACTTACTGGAAGGTCAATAGTCCAAACTGCTCTAGATAGGTAGATAGGCTCTGGAAGACAAGCTTCCTAAGCTGCACTTCGAGACAGTTACCAGTAGGAGTGATAGGGAACAAGATTTCGGCTCATGGCTATTCCTGGGAGTGTCTTACTAGTACTGGGGACGAACAGGAAATAGCGGGAGCAAGGTGTAGAAAGTAAAGTGTGCTGAAGAGAGAACTCAACCAAGTCAGATTTATACCTGTTTTATTGATTGTTCTATCAAACACACACAAACCAGCCTGTACCTGACTGAGGCCTGTCGCCAACTGGTTATTTACCCAGTCTCTGAAGACGCAGCAGGGCGAGGGGTGAGGGCGACCTCAAGTCAGCGGTACTCGTGCTTGATTCAACTGTGCGGGTGAATTACAAGGTAGCTGTAAGCGTGGCAGGCTTCGGTGTGCTGGAGGGCAGCAAGGCGGTGTCATACAGATTATAACTCTTGACAGTGCTGTGAATGGTAGTTACGACTTGAAGTTTGTTAACTCTCGGGCAGAGTGACGTTCTGCGAAGTTAGACATGACGTCTGTGAATGCTCAGGCAGAGTAGCTGCGTGCTACTGAACTGGCGCGAGACAGCCTTGAACTTAGTACTGCAAGTCCTATTTATATACGGCACACAAAGCCAGCATGGGGGTTGCGGGGTGTGGAGAGAGAGAGAGAGAGAGAGAAGATAGCAAAAAAGAGCAGCTGAGATTTCTCTCGCAGCTGGAGGTGTAGAGAGTGGCGACGTGATGCGAAGCAGGGTGCGGCGCAGCAGGCGGGCAAGCCACCCTGGATTGAAGCCATGCTGTGGCGAGGCTAGATGAGAGAATGATATCACTCGTGGTGCTTCAAGCTGCTGAAAGCTAACGTACACGTGTAGAGTGGCGGGATAGCAGGAGTTTCAGCTGCTAAACTGATACAAACTGCCTCATTTGGCGTGCAAGGAAATATATATCCTCGAGAGATATGGTGAGCTAGGGGCGGCTGGAGCAAGCCGCATGGAGGGAGAAATCTCCCCTGATGAGCGGCGAGTGTGCGCATTCGGTGCCTGCTGGCCAGGGCAAGGCAAGGGAGAGGGTGGGTCCACCCACTCGACTGGAGTGCAGTGTCGTGCAGATGGCCGGCCTCAGGCGGCAAGGGCTTAACTCTGCTTGTTGAATAGAGCGGTACAGTGGCGAAATGAGCGACTGTGCTTGGCACTACGGTGTGTTAGATGGGAGCACCAGAGGTTGAGGCTTGTGAATGTAATCTACAGCACTTGTGGTGTGTCGATCCCTCCCTGACCGTCAGCCGATGCCTTAGGTGTGACCTCTGTCTGTCCTTTGTGGAGTTGTGATGAGTTCGCAGCTCAGTCTCCTGAAAGAGGTGTTGTCTGTATGCCATCTCGTGCTCCCAGCCACGCTCTCAAAGGTGTGCCACGTTGTGGTAATGGCTACATTGTAACCATATAACTAACTATATTGCTGATAACAAAGTATGGTGGAAGTAGTCAGATTCCAGATACGTTCGGCTAAGGCAAATCCCTGCTCTCTGATACATAACTCTGTCACAAACATTGGCCACAAAGGTTGTACCAAAGTTAAAATCTGATGGCCATATTCACAGTTCGTAAGCAAAGCTACAAAACAACAAATAATTTTAACTAGCCTTAAGGGTAAGCTATGATTAATGAAATGGTATAGGTTGTTCATGGTAAAGANTTGGCACTACGGTGTGTTAGATGGGAGCACCAGAGGTTGAGGCTTGTGAATGTAATCTACAGCACTTGTGGTGTGTCGATCCCTCCCTGACCGTCAGCCGATGCCTTAGGTGTGACCTCTGTCTGTCCTTTGTGGAGTTGTGATGAGTTCGCAGCTCAGTCTCCTGAAAGAGGTGTTGTCTGTATGCCATCTCGTGCTCCCAGCCACGCTCTCAAAGGTGTGCCACGTTGTTGTAATGGCTACATTCTAACCATATAACTAACTATATTGCTGATAACAAAGTATGGTGGAAGTAGTCAGATTCCAGATACGTTCGGCTAAGGCAAATCCCTGCTCTCTGATACATAACTCTGTCACAAACATTGGTCACAAAGGTTGTACCAAAGTTAAAATCTGATGGCCATATTCACAGTTCGTAAGCAAAGCTACAAAACAACAAATAATTTTAACTAGCCTTAAGGGTAAGCTATGATTAATGAAATGGTATAGGTTGTTCATGGTAAAGCGAGCACTTTTGAGGTCCGGGTTACTTTTTTACTATCAGTCATTTTTAATCCTTCCACCATTAATATTGCCATGTAAGCAATAAACACAGTGTATATATTTCACCAGACTCAAAAGTTAACCTCTAAAGCTACAATACAATTTATTTATTGACTGTATTCATAATTAATTGTGCCCGAAGGTTGGTTACTACAATGGAGAACAGCAAACATGTTTACATTCTGCACCAAGAACACAAATAATCAGCTAAACTAAAAAAAATTTACTGTGCAAGTTTATTACCTACCTAAACGAAACACTAAGGAGTAATTAATGAGCATGATTTTTTTTTTTTTTATATATATATATATATAAAGAAATGGTAGTTAAACATGGCTCACAGGTCGAATGCATAATTTATACAATGCAGAACATGGTGCACTGAAATAAAAATTATATAACATGGGCCCCAGGCCGTGAAAGACACCGGTGTAAGTACAAAAGTCTGAATATCCAAAGCTATGGTTAAGTGCGGCTTGTAAGCCTTAAGGTAAATGTTATAGTTAGTTGCCAATCACTGGCTACACTAGACAGGGTTCTTAATATTGCTTATCGCCAGTAACAATCATATTATGTAAACAATTTAATAATTACATATGTGATTGGGAAGAGAGGTTTGTAAGCAGACTAATGCATTACTTAAAATGCAAAGGGCTTTGTATGTAAGGCTGACCCCCCAAGGCCGGTAAAGATAACACACCACATCTAGAGGATAGCCACAGACACAATGGGGGTAAGAATAAATTCAACCACACTAGGGAGGTGTATTACTAGTACTTTGAATGTGATTTGCTTCGGTAAACTTGTTCTTGTTAATATTTATGCATGCCTGATTTTAATGCTTTCTGGTAAGCCCGTTATACAAAACAAGAATTAAACTGAAAATGCATGCTACCAATTAGTGTGTGAAGCAGAATGATGTGACTGAGATCCGCATATCTGGAGAGATGTAAGAGCTNAAATGCATGCTACCAATTAGTGTGTGAAGCAGAATGATGTGACTGAGATCCGCATATCTGGAGAGATGTAAGAGCTGCGTGATACATGTATACACAGACACTATATTTCTACTTACAATTTTTTCTTCGTAGCATCACTTGGGAAAGTTTAANGATACATGTATACACAGACACTATATTTCTACTTACAATTTTTTCTTCGTAGCATCACTTGGGAAAGTTTAAAAATGCTCTGCTTTTGGGTTAGGGATTCACACTGCACTTGTGAACTAAGCTAGCTTTATATTATGCTCCAATAAAAATAAAAATAACCTATGGGCTAATCCCATGCTCTGCACTAGTGTAGTGTCTCTTTGATGCACACAAGGATTTCTCTTAGTGGGCGATAGGGGCAAATGTGTCCCTATGTGCAGCGAGTCTTTGGAGCTCTCTAAAGGAGAGGGAGGGACACCATGACATGTCCTTGTATCTCCCNGATACATGTATACACAGACACTATATTTCTACTTACAATTTTTTCTTCGTAGCATCACTTGGGAAAGTTTAAAAATTCTCTTTTTTTGGGTTAGGGATTCACACTGCACTTGTGAACTAAGCTAGCTTTATATTATGCTCCAATAAAAATAAAAATAACCTATGGGCTAATCCCATGCTCTGCACTAGTGTAGTGTCTCTTTGATGCACACAAGGATTTCTCTTAGTGGGCGATAGGGGCAAATGANCTCCAATAAAAATAAAAATAACCTATGGGCTAATCCCATGCTCTGCACTAGTGTAGTGTCTCTTTGATGCACACAAGGATTTCTCTTAGTGGGCGATAGGGGCAAATGAGTCCCTATGTGCAGCGAGTCTTTGGAGCTCTCTAAAGGAGAGGGAGGGACACCATGACATGTCCTTGTATCTCCCCTGCTGCTGTGGGTTATCAAGGCAATTGGCGGTGCTGTAGCAGCACATACCTCTATGTTCTCTGCGGCTGCCGTCTGCTGGGTGGAGACGGCCAGGCACAAATCCTCTGCGTCCATACTCAGCTGGGCTGCAGGCGGTTTGCTGGTACGCACAGCTGGCGGCAGAGTGCTGTCACTCGGCTAGGGCGTCGGTCTGACCCGTGGTCTGCGGGCGGCATGTCAGCTGTCACTCGGGTGATGATTTTTTTCTAACCTACCTTAAAACTAGTGGGATAGTCGGTGGACAGCCTGCTGCGGGCACTGGTATTTAGCGGTGCACTAGAGAGCACAGTCGCATTGACAATAGACAGCTGCAGTCGGCCATTACATAGTGCCGGGTGATGGCACCTCTGTGTCTCCGGTGGCTGCTGAGCTGTGGGCCGGTTGTGGAGTGGAGTGGCGCGCTCGGCTCTTCCACTGCTGGTCGGGAAGTGGACAGTGCCTCTGCGCTGCAATCTGCCTGGTGTGAGTGGTGCCTCCTGGCGCTCGTGCGGTCAGCTGGTTCTGCTCACTGCCACTTTGCTGCGCTGCTCTCTAACTGGGTCAGTGTCCCCGTCAAGTTGTGTAAGAGCGGTCAGCTGTTCAATGGGCTGGCTTGCAGGCGTGTCTTGCGTGTTCTCAGGCAGGTTGTTTCATTTGATGTGCGTGACGTGCTTTTTCCTGATATTCTCCTCTACGTCATATAGCCACAGAGGGTTTTTCTACGTCGTTCAACAACAGTGTGTAGACCTTCCCACTTTGGATAAAATCCGGCATGAAACTTTGCTGGCTTATTGCTCAGGAGGTGGCTGCGTACTGGCACAGTATCGCCGGCTTGTAGGTCGGACAGCTTATGGCTATCATTCACACCGTATTTGTAGGTGATATATTGCTGTAGGGCTCTGCAGGCTTTCTNAGGTCGGACAGCTTATGGCTATCATTCACACCGTATTTGTAGGTGATATATTGCTGTAGGGCTCTGCAGGCTTTCTCTACTCTCTTTAGGTTGTTTCGCTGTATGTGATTGAACCTTGGCATTTTGGCCAGTTCTGCGTTCCATTCCCAATCCTTGGGACATGGTAGGGAGTGTCCAAGGAGCAGTTTGCTAGGAGAGGTGCCTGTTGCTTCATTCTGCCATCTCAGAGTAAACAGTATGTCTGGGATGTAGCTGTCCCAATTTTGGTGATCTTCCCCCATTCTTGCCCTGAGGCATTTCTTTACCTCNACAGTATGTCTGGGATGTAGCTGTCCCAATTTTGGTGATCTTCCCCCATTCTTGCCCTGAGGCATTTCTTTACCTCCTGGTTTCTATGTTCGTTTGGGTTCCCTTGGGGAATAATAACTCTGGTTCATCCAGGGTTCGACTCCCCAGTGGTGACATGCGATTTCCCACTTTTTTCCTGTAAACTGGGTTCCATTATCTGTTAGGATACTTTTCGGGAAACCCCAGCATGGGAAAAACTCTTCTTCCTACTTTTGAATTACAGCAGATGATTCGGCAATAGGCACGGAGTATATCTCCACCCACCTTGAGAAGAGGTCAGCCACAAGTAACAAGTACCATTTCCCCTTGTGCTATCTAGGATATGGTGTCTTGGGTCGTCGTGGAATTCCCTTGAGGCGTTCCACCCCGTGGGCTGTGGTCGTGGCACACTGCAGACATTGGCTCACATATTCTCGNCCACCCCGTGGGCTGTGGTCGTGGCACACTGCAGACATTGGCTCACATATTCTCGTACATACTTGTTCACTCCATCCTAAGTGAACCAGACTGAGAGTTCCCTAAGTGTCTTGGTGGCCCCTGGATGGCCAGTATGGGGATGCTTATGAAAAAAGTAGCACAAGTCTTGCCATAATGTGGGTGGGCACATATATACCCTTTTCTAGCTTGTAATGGTTAGGGTGCCTTTCCAATATGTGCCCTATTTCTGGGTCGTTCTGCTGATGACATGCAAATTTCTGGCAGTCTACCCTGTGCCTCCCCCCCCCCC
>NQII01002623.1:41561-61247 GCA_002778355.1 Clitarchus hookeri | reverse complement strand
GACAGGTGCGTGGGATAGAGCATGGGGGAGTTTTTTTGAGTTGGCCCGGGTAATGCTGGATCTGAAAAGTTAGTTGCTATAGGAGCAGTACCTACTAGCCTTATTTTGACTTTCTGGCACTAGCGGTATGGAGCCACGGTAAGGCCATGTTTGTTATGAGTTGGCAACAGTTGTTTTGTGTTGAAATTTTGTTGCGTATGTTTTGTGTGTTGGTACCATGTTTCACCTTGAATCTTGTTAAAAAAAAATTGTATGTCATATTGGCGAATGGTGCGGTGTCTTGTGTTTTTTAGATAAAACGAGGAAAGTAAACTTTGGTTTTATAATTTACTTCACCCATAATTGCACAAACTGAATAACAGGTTATGGGCCCAGGATGCCGAATCAAGTAGTGCCAACTTTATAGTGAATAAAATCGGTGTACAGGTGTTAGATGTTTGGCTTAAACTCCTAGCAAAGCAAAGAAAGGGTACACTTTTAAGATGGCGGCTTGAAGAGATTGCCACATTGTGTCACTCCTGACACAGCCAAATTACACACATTGGAGTGAATGAGTAAAAGTTGCTTTGGGGCAGAGAAGGTTATTGGAAGCTATTACTGAAGATCTTCCAGATGATGAAAGTAATTGGAATCTCAAGGTACCAAATAAGAATCAAGATGCTTTGTGCTTCATTAATGTGGTGGAAGATACATCTCTTAATGACCTCAGATAATGTTTGATGGCAAGAGAGATGCATGGGAGCTGATAATTGAGATACACTGCGACGTGATTATGATGCACTTAGTTATAGTCCTGGAAGAACGTTGTGTGTAAAGAAGAAAGATGTATCAGTGAGAGAATTCATGGATAAAATTGAAAATTGGTGTCATTAGTTGACTGAAGGTAGCATGCATTGTAAAGACAAAACAATTGCTGCATTTATGTTGCAGAGTTTGCCCAAGGAACAGTATGAGATTATAGTAAGAAGTGTGGAGGAAGATTAAGAGGCAATTAACATAAGAAACGTCAAGAGCAAGTTACGACTTAAAGAAAAGGGGTTAAAAATGGAAAAGGAAATACTGAAAGTGAGGTTATGGCAGAGGCGAGCAGGAGGTAGAAACACTGTGATGCCTGTTGGCTGTGCGGTGTTGGGTTAAATGGACTTTTGAGGGGCGGTACAAGGTGTTAGTTGGATTTTACAATTTGGATATCCGACTAGGAATCACACTCTCTTGGCAAGTAGTGTCGATGGTTGCTGATCAGGGTGCGACGGGCCATACACTCGGACGTACGCAGTCCCTTGGTGAAATTTTGGATGCTGATGAGCCCCTCAGGCTAGTAAAAGCAGATGTTCCTCACACCTGATACTTGCGTATGCTGTATTGTGGGCCTATTCAGGCTGATCCATGTGCCTGTAACTGTAAAAAGCTTTTAGCTGAGCATACTAATTTTACAGTGATTTATTTTGGGCTAGGTGAAGGTGGGTTGTGGGGGACCCATGCCCTGGACTGCCCTAAGGTGGTGCTTAAATAAAAGACACTTAGCATGCAAACTTCCATGTAATTATCCTTGCGCAAACAATTATGTCACATTGTGTGAAAGTTAATGCAGTTTCTGGCCTATGAGCCTGCCAGATAGGCTATGCTGAGAAAAGGCGCGANTGTCACATTGTGTGAAAGTTAATGCAGTTTCTGGCCTATGAGCCTGCCAGATAGGCTATGCTGAGAAAAGGCGCGAACTGCCATTGTGAACTGTTTCAAGTCCTGAGGAAGAAGAGGTGGCAACTTTGGGTGAGAATTAAATGAAAGTGGTTACATAAATGATGTTGCTATTGAAAACTGCATGGTTCGAAGTACAAAGTTGAGTACACCCTGATCTTGCGAACGACCCCTTGAGACACTTGACGGTGACTGATCCTGGCGAGCTCGTGAGGAGCTAACTATGGCGGCCCGCAGCTCGCCCAGACTATTTTCTGCATTAATAAGACACTTACAAACAATTAGGAGACACAAGCCCTTGCATAAAACATTAATAAAAAATACACAATATTACCCTGAATACAAAACAACTGCAATTTAACTTGGATAACATGGAATGAGGGTGAAATAAAGGGGATGAAAAAAACACGTGAGTTTTAGAATTAACATAATAAATATACTAGAATGGTGGTAGGGGCGTCTCTGAGTGTTAACTCTCTTAGTGTCTCTTTCCTTTGCTTTAATATTGGCTTTTAATTATGCCCTATAAATTACACATGCTGGGTTTGCCATAATGCATCCCTGCCCACGAGCATTCGGGGGTGATAGGTTGTTGTGCTGNTATAAATTACACATGCTGGGTTTGCCATAATGCATCCCTGCCCACGAGCATTCGGGGGTGATAGGTTGTTGTGCTGCACTGCCCTACACTCTCGCGCTCTACACTGCACTCGGCACTCGCTGTGCACTGGTCACATGCTGGTGGTCGATGAGGTGCAGTTGAGACAGCGGACGCGCGGCGTGGCAAACGTCCTGCTTCAAACGCCTTCCTCCTGCGGAGACAGTTTGTGGACAGCGCGTCATTAGGCGCCACAGGGGCAGGTCATGTTCCCACGACGGTGGGACGGTGGTGGGTGGANTGTCACATTGTGTGAAAGTTAATGCAGTTTCTGGCCTATGAGCCTGCCAGATAGGCTATGCTGAGAAAAGGCGCGAGCTGCCATTGTGAACTGTTTCAAGTCCTGAGGAAGAAGAGGTGGCAACTTTGGGTGAGAATTAAATGAAAGTGGTTACATAAATGATGTTGCTATTGAAAACTGCATGGTTCGAAGTACAAAGTTGAGTACACCCTGATCTTGCGAACGACCCCTTGAGACACTTGATGGTGACTGATCCTGACGAGCTCGTGAGGAGCTAACTATGGCGGCCCGCAGCTCGCCCAGACTATTTTCTGCATTAATAAGACACTTACAAACAATTAGGAGACACAAGCCCTTGCATAAAATATTAATAAAAAATACACAATATTACCCTGAATACAAAACAACTGCAATTTAACTTGGATAACATGGAATGAGGGTGAAATAAAGGGGATGAAAAAAACACGTGAGTTTTAGAATTAACATAATAAATATACTAGAATGGTGGTAGGGGCGTTTCTGAGTGTTAACTCTCTTAGTGTCTCTTTCCTTTGCTTTAATATTGGCTTTTAATTATGCCCCATAAATTACACATGCTGGGTTTGCCATAATGCATCCCTGCCCACGAGCATTCGGGGGTGATAGGTTGTTGTGCTGCACTGCCCTACACTCTCGCGCTCTACACTGCACTCGGCACTCGCTGTGCACTGGTCACATGCTGGTGGTCGATGAGGTGCAGTTGAGACAGCGGACGCGCGGCGTGGCAAACGTCCTGCTTCAAACGCCTTCCTCCTGCGGAGACAGTTTGTGGACAGCGCGTCATTAGGCGCCACAGGGGCAGGTCATGTTCCCACGACGGTGGGACGGTGGTGGGTGGATCTGCTGCTGGTCCTGATGTGAGCAGTCTGCTGCAGTGTGAGATGCGGTGGCATCACTACAGGTCAGGAACGCCCCCGTTGGCTGAAGTCTCCATCGTGAGCGGCTGGGGGGAGGCAAGCAAACAATAAAGTCCATAAATTAAATTTCATTTCTTTATTAAAAACTTAAATTGAGCATGACTACCCACAACCATTTTCAGGGATGGACTCGTCTAGCCCACCTAAGCTGGAACACTTTGACTCGCCTATCTGTGAAGCCTACCGGAAATGGAATGGCACCTTCGAAAACTGTTATTTCATTTACATTTATTATTTTAATTGTGTAGAAGTGTAATTATGTAAGTTCTTTTTAGCAGACTGCCCATCATGGTTTCAAAGCTTTTGTTTCAATCTTCTAATGTTGTGAAATCCACCGTAATGTCACAGTCACAGACGTAATTCACATTTAATTAAACATGGGGATGTCACCATTATGTAATTCATCATGTAATTGTATTATGTAGCATTTTATTTAGTCTTGAGAGGGTTCATGTTATTTTTCACCAAAATTTTGGCGCCGGCTTCAGCCACCATTAGCGGAAGCCAACACTATGATTTTAGTCTGACCTCCGCTCTCGGGTCGGCCGGTAGCACAGGAGTTTTGCTCTGCATTGACCCCCTCGGCACATTCATTTGGGCTGTGATCACTTTCATTTCAATAGTATGTATTTTAACTGGAACCTTTTGTTATTTAGTGCTGAAAGGACGACCATCTGCTCTCTTGGAACTGCAAAAAGGACTTAATGCGCACCATGTAACTTCATGTCATTTCCATGGCTTAGACCCTTTTTGAACAGCAATGGTCACTAGCAAACAATAGTGCTGGGTTCACATAATTTGACATTAGCATAAGTGCATATGTACCACTAGAGGAAGTAAACATCTAGAATAATCACGAGTGTTTCATTTCCTTTACCCCTCTGGGTTCTCCGGGCATGGCACCCTATTGCAGCAGTAACAAGGTGGTATACAGCATAACAAGTGAAACCATAAGGTATGTTAAATTACTGGTAAGTTCATCATCTCCAAGCACCGCAGATCGACAGAGGACTCACCCCACGGGGTGTCAACCACACGACCCTCACTAACTCATGCTCACTGAGTTATGGTGCCGAACAATTTCACCAGTTTTCACATTAACCTGGTAAGCCGGGGACCACATAAGCATCACTGGAACCCCCAACACATCATGTGGCTTTCCCAACCAGTGGGGCCATTCTCCATCAAAGTACCTAACCAGCCATCTTCCTGACGCAAGTGGCTTTCCCAACTTGTGGGACAAATCAACAAGAACTGCAAAAGAACACATGATTACAAATGCGGGGAACTAAAACAGTGCATCGTTGTTATGTCCCCGACGTCCTAGTATATTTTGTTTTCCCGCGCTCACTTCTCACGACATTCCAGTGTACGTTGTTCCCTTTTTGCATATCCTAGGACGTTTCAGTGTTCTTCGTCATTTAAATATGGCTTTGGCATCTTAAGATACTTTGTTCTCAATTTCATACCAGTCAAAATCACTGTTCACATCTCGTGACATGCAGCATAACTTACTAATAAAAAGTGTGTATGTGTGTGTTTGTCATGTTTTGAGAGTAACTTTTGTCTTCACCGCAACATACATTTTTTGTTTGTTTATGCCACACAATGTTCAAGTGTAATTTGTGTATATAGGGTCCATTTATGTGCAAAGTACTCAGCCAAAAGAAACCTTCAACAAAATTTAAACAAAATCTATTTTGGACTATGCAAAACCAAAAAATTTACATTTCTGACATTCACGCCATTTTGGGGCAGTGCTGGACAAAAGGGCATCACCGATCGCCGCCATTGTGGACACAGGTTAAGCCAGACAAACTAGTGCTACCCATTCCCACATTCCGGTGCAGATGGCTGATGTGTCGAACCACCACCTGNGCATCACTACAGGTCAGGAACGCCCCCGTTGGCTGAAGTCTCCATCGTGAGCGGCTGGGGGGAGGCAAGCAAACAATAAAGTCCATAAATTAAATTTCATTTCTTTATTAAAAACTTAAATTGAGCATGACTACCCACAACCATTTTCAGGGATGGACTCGTCTAGCTGGACCTCGGGAGATACAAAATGAATTGGTGCACCAGTAATGGCAAAAACAAAACATTATGCTTGAAGTGTGTGTAGCCCTCGTTCGTGTCCAACCAATTCCGAGACACAAGGTGCCCCTGTCGCGAACCAGAAAACGTGAGGCGCCTCGAAGACGACATTCACTGGGTCAACCACGAACATGTCGGGCAGCAATGGAGCTGCACCTCTGACGGCAAGAGGGTGCAATTATGCTTGAACTGTACCAGACCACGAGTGCACTGTAGGTCCTGGTACAACTAGTGACATGTGCAAGTATGCACCCCCTCCACAAACAAAACTTTTCTTCTACAGGAATTTAAAAAAAAAAAATGTTATTGACGGTGTGCAAAACAAATTGCATATGTAGCATAAGAGACAGGACAATTCAATGTGTAAACTGCACCAAAGTTTACCACACCGAGTGCTTGACCGGAAGTGAACACACAACAGCTGACAGATATGGAAATATTTTGTGCGAAAATCGTACTCAAGCATTATTACCCGTGACACATGCACCCAAGGACTTTCTCACGGGAAAATGTTTTTTCACCACGCCGTTCTTACTAGGATCTGTGCAAACAAGGTAATTCATATATGGTGCCATGTAAGAACTGTGGATGAATCACTCATTGGCAGTGCACGACTGCACAGTATTTGCTAAATGTCGCAGCCGGCAAGTATCGATGTGCGGACATGGACAGCCAATACAGCAGCCCATTGGCCCATTCCACGGGCCTACCACCAGCTGCAGCACTTTGGGCGGTGCAACCTGCACCACCAACACCAACTGGCTTCTTGTGGCCGCACCGCACTCGACAGACGCAACAACACAATCAACCACAGCCTCACAGACAACAGCAGCGGAGCCAGGCAGCACTCCAACCCACTTTCAGTCACTGCCCACTTTTTCTGGGCTGCCCACCGAGGACCCGCAGGCGTTTCTGAAAGACTGCACAGGACATTTAACCAGATACGGAGTGTGTGAACAAGAGTGGCCAAATTGTGTAGGAAGCCAACTTATGGGAGATGCACATGTATGGTGGTGAACAGTCAACCATTATGGTATGCAGTGGAGTGTTTTATGGAATGGGTTTCAGTGTCGCTTTGCCATTACATATTCCTCCATACAAGCTCAAAGTCACCCTGTTCTAGAGACACAAAATCCTGGGGAAACTTTAACAGCTTTTGCAACCAGAAAAATTAATTTAATCAGACATTTTCACATGCAAATGAGGGAGACAGAAGTACTAGAAATAGTAGCAGCCACAGAGCAGCAGGAAAATAGAGTAGCTATAGTCCTTTTAATTCATGACAGTATAGAAGCACTATGCGGTTAGCCGCATTACTAGATCTGAAAGTTATGGAGCAGGACACTCAGAGACGTGAGCAGGATGGATTTTTCCCATATGCGTGACACAGAGCAGAGTAGCAGGACCACACAACCAACAGCTGTTCGCGGTACGACCGGGTCATCAACTCTGCCGACCCCTCAAAGACCCTGAGCACAGCCGCACCTAAATCCGCGGGACCAATAATGCCGGGCGAGGCCACTTTCAGGGGCAGCACCTTTAAGGGGCAACCTCCCTTCGCGTGCAGATATTGTGAAGGGCAACATTTCCACTGGCATAGCGACTACCTGCAACTCAATGCAAAAGAAGCCACATCGGCATACAGTAAAGCACCACCTATGGGAAATGGCTCGTCGGGGTATGAGTGCCGTAAGCTCACTGCCCCTGGGTCACAGTCGAAAACTTAACACCAACATCTCAACAAATCTTGCTACAGCAAACCTCTAAAGACATTAGTAGAATGATTATGGGAAGTTGGGCACAAGGGAATAGGGGATAGGAGTCAGGTGCAGGCCGGTCGACATCATGCTCAGTCATCCTGGTCTGTCGGTGGCCATTTTAGATCTGACTGACCTTGACCTTGTTCCTACGCCCATAACCTTGGATCCAAAATTATTGCAGAAAAGTTTTAAAAATTTAAAATTATTTAAAGATCTACATGTAGGAGGTTCGGGGTACTATGACAGGTGGATCTATTAAGCTCCCAACATGTCCGGCCCTGACCAGGTCAACTAGTGTTCATCTTGTCAGCCATGTTAGATGTCACAGGCCTTGATCTTTGATCTCTGGTAACCTTGAAGTCAAAAAAATTCCTAACAATCCAAAACATGTCTAAAAATTCATTCTAAAAATTGTTATTAAAAAATGTATTAAAACTTACATTTTCAGAGGTCCCACCACCACCACTCTTCCCAATTTTTTTATTGGTTACTTAATCGGTCAATTTCTTGCTGTAGCTTATTAGTCGGCAGGCCCCGTCAGTAAACTCAAGCAAGCAACACAAGTACTACAACTCACTACACGGAAGAACACGGGAAAACCATGGAACAAAATGAAATAAATATTAATTTTTAAGAATTTGAGGGAAAGTTGACTGATGTAGTTGGATTTTTAACTTTTCAGTCACCCTCCCAAGGAAAATTGAGTGATCGCATAGGATGTATTCAAGGCCTGCCTTATTTTTTAAAGTGTAGTCTAGGCAGACAAGAATTGCCATTTGTTTACATTTTACATTGACACTTTTATTGGTAAATATTATGAGTTTATTTCAATTTTTACATCTGCAAGTTTAATATTTTCTTGTTTGTTTACATTCCGAATTATAGTATAAATCGTATCACGATTTTATTTTAACTATCGTCACTAATTCTCTGAATTTTAATTAATTTAATATTTTAATGTCACAGATTTATATGATTACTGTTTCTCTCTCTCTCTCTCTCTCTTTCTCTCTCTCTCTCTCTCTCTCTCTCTCTTTCTCTCTTTCTCTTTTTCTCTTTCTCTCTTTCTCTTTTTCTCTTTTTCTCTCTTTCTCTCTTTCTCTCTTTCTCTCTCTCTTTCTCTTTCTCTTTCTCTCTTTCTCTTTCTCTCTTTCTCTCTCTCTCTTTCTCTCTCTCTCTCTCTCTCTCTCTCTCTCTCTCTCTCTCTCTCTCTCTCTATAGATTTGGTAGCGATCAGGTCATGTAGGACTAGCTCCTGAAAGTTTGTTTAACTTTTTGTTAGACCACTCATCATAAGGCAGGGGACGATGGAGGAGAGCCATCGTCAGTACAATAAATGTGCACAGGCAAAGGAGCCCTAAAAGCGCCAGTTTAAATTATTTTAGTGAATTTCGAGTCACCAAGAAGATATCCGAGGGGATGCTTGTGACTCCATTGCTGCAGTATCTTCTGAAGAGTAAAACTGTAGTGAATAATATGATCCAGAGGTTCACTTAATTTCTAACTGCTGAAATCATCACATTAATTGCTAAAATTTAAGAGAAACTTTTAAATATTTTCTTTTGGGTAAGTACTTGCCCAGAAGTCCTAAGAATTGAATTTTGCTCTAAAATCAAGCTGGTTGGACAAACATTTGTGTAGTGAACTTATTTGAATTTAAGTTAAAAATCTTCTCATCAAGAAATTACATTAATCTGAACTAATTAAAATTTGTGTAATGCTATTCCTGAAACATATTAACTTAGAGAGAGAGAGAGAGAGAGAGAGTGAGAGAGAGAGAGAGAGATTAATTTATCAGATGGTTCTGAGAAATTTAATGAATCACATTCACTATCAGTAAGAAATCTATTTTTGGATGGAGTAATTTCTGGTAACTACAAATGTTCATATGCGTCCGATGCTAAAATGTGTTGCAATTCTTCTTATCACAGTAATAAAACTTCAATTTGAATCAAGGGTACGATTTGTGTTGTTTCTCTGTATGTTCTGTCACAGCATACTTATACACCAGGAAAAAAGGTAAATCTAGTTGACTTGCCCTTTGGAGAGAATTTGTGACTTTGTAAATATATTGTCTGATAAAAGGGTTTAATGTTTAATCGCGCTATGGTTGGGTTGCTAATCAACGAGACAGGTGAATTTGTTGATTGTCGTAAGTGCAAGGCTTCTCTTTCACACCATTGCTCAGGTCACACTCACATATTCATTTAACTATCAACAAATAAATTTAAAATGTTGTTTTTCATACACACGCATAGTAAAAAGTGAAAGCTATTTAGTAGAAATCTAGTAGCCGATTGACGACAGATATAAAGATTTTTATTTTGTNCAGGAAGGAAAACTCGACTTATTTTTATATAGTAGATATGGGTAAAAATACACACATTCCTTCCAAGAGAATGTATTAAGGAACTGAAAACCTAGAAATACGACTAAATTTTAATTTTTCGGACAGTTGCCTTTTTTGAATATAATTAAATTACATGTTACGCATTACTAGACCAAGTGACAAACACTAAATTTTTCAGTAGATCAAGATTTGTGAAATATACTGACTGAAACAGCTATAGAGTTTGTTTTTTATCCAATAAGCAACTATTTTTGAATATTAACAATACAGTATATTATGTATTCCATGACTTCTTGCGGCTGCATCATCGCTAGATGTTTTCATTTACAATTCACATTCGTTTGTGAGTCGTCTTGGAGTGATGAGTGGCTTGTGGATTGCCGGGGTGGCGTGTAGGGATTAGGTGGTGGTAATGTGATTGAATTGGTGTTTGTGATCTATAAATATTGATCGCAGGCAAGCAATGTATGTCGATGAACAAACTGTGCACGAGAGAAAATCATCAGTTGGGCAAGCTCATAATGATAGTCGTCAGGCAAAAAATAATCGCGTAGGGATTGATGGCTCTTCGATGAAGCCTCATAATACTGTGAGTCAGGTTAACCCTCCCTGATTAAGCTATCCTCGGGATAGTCCAGGTCCCTTTGTTGTTTTGTTGAGTCGCAAGAGAAAAATATTGTTGATCTACATCCCATTTCTTTANATATGGGTAAAAATACACACATTCCTTCCAAGAGAATGTATTAAGGAACTGAAAACCTAGAAATACGACTAAATTTTAATTTTTCGGACAGTTGCCTTTTTTGAATATAATTAAATTACATGTTACGCATTACTAGACCAAGTGACAAACACTAAATTTTTCAGTAGATCAAGATTTGTGAAATATACTGACTGAAACAGCTATAGAGTTTGTTTTTTATCCAATAAGCAACTATTTTTGAATATTAACAATACAGTATATTATGTATTCCATGACTTCTTGCGGCTGCATCATCGCTAGATGTTTTCATTTACAATTCACATTCGTTTGTGAGTCGTCTTGGAGTGATGAGTGGCTTGTGGATTGCCGGGGTGGCGTGTAGGGATTAGGTGGTGGTAATGTGATTGAATTGGTGTTTGTGATCTATAAATATTGATCGCAGGCAAGCAATGTATGTCGATGAACAAACTGTGCACGAGAGAAAATCATCAGTTGGGCAAGCTCATAATGATAGTCGTAAGGCAAAAAATAATCGCGTAGGGATTGATGGCTCTTCGATGAAGCCTCATAATACTGTGAGTCAGGTTAACCCTCCCTGATTAAGCTATCCTCGGGATAGTCCAGGTCCCTTTGTTGTTTTGTTGAGTCGCAAGAGAAAAATATTGTTGATCTACATCCCATTTATTTAGGTCACAAACTTCATCCCAACCGAAATATTTCCATATCCAACGAGCAGGCCCAGCTAAATTGAAAATTACTTTTACTTCTGGTCTTGCAGCCAATCAGCTTATGTGTTCTGATTTACCGACGAAATTGAAAGCGTCTGTAACATACTTACTAACCTTAAACAATGCCAAGGTTTGGTGTATGGCATCCCTCTTGATATGTCTGTAAATGAAATTCGATAAAGTCTGGAATGTGATTACAAGGTTCTTTCCATTGAGAGGTTAACCGAACATGTCATTAATGGATCTGTATCGGAACGGTTCCCTATTCTACTTGTTAGCCTGACATTTGAAGGACAGAACTTACCGTCTGAAGTCATATATACAAAGAGATTTTCAAAGTCAATCATCGTATGCAATCTGTGTTGCAGTGTTTTTGGTGTTTCCGTTTCGAACATGTCCAAAAACATTGCCGCGCTAAAAGTGCTCGCTGCCCTGCTTGTTCCCAACCTCATAATGTAGCAGATTGTCCTACTGCAGATACACCTGTCTGTATGAACTTTTCTGGTTAGTACCTGGCTCATGATAAGGCTAAATGTCTAGTTTGGGAGATGGAGCACAAGGTAAAACATGTTATGGCAGATTACAAGTTTTCTTATGCTGATGCCAAAACTGAGGTCCAACCTTATTTCCGGGTTTTTGCTGTGCCACAACCACAGCCTTTGTACCCCACCCACCTCACTAGCTCAGATTCCACCTCTTGCTACCTCGTCGTTACATCTGGCCTTCCAGACTACATATTCTCTAGCTACACAGGGCTCTCCCGAATGGCCATAGTGCAGTCCGATTGCTATACCATTTGCTACAAGGCGCTACCTCCAGTAACATCTAACTCTGTTNCCGAATGGCCATAGTGCAGTCCGATTGCTATACCATTTGCTACAAGGCGCTACCTCCAGTAACATCTAACTCTGTTACCCCTACGTTTAATATTAGAGAATATTATGCTCAATTCAAACCGGATGCTGTCTGTAATTTTCTCCCCCTGTTCCTTCCCCACTACCTGGTGAGGTTCACTCTTACATTGGTGAGGTTGTAGGCCACCTTACATGCCTTAATTACAATGTTGTTTGCTGCAAGAGGGTGCAGCGCCATAAGTACCCAGAGTAGTAAAACAAATAAAACACNGCCTTAATTACAATGTTGTTTGCTGCAAGAGGGTGCAGCGCCATAAGTACCCAGAGTAGTAAAACAAATAAAACACAAACTGTTGCTCAAGATATTTACTTGTCCTTGACATACATATGCACTTAAGCTATTACGGACCCGGCACTAGCTCTGCCGGTGACCAGCACAGAACAAAAGTGGCTTAAACCATGAATGCTTTAAGTGATGATGATGCATTACGCGTAAAGTCCTGTTTGAAATAACAGGAAGACAGTACGGTCGACTCCTCGACACAAAAGAAGCAAAATGTTCCATTTGATTNAAGTCCTGTTTGAAATAACAGGAAGACAGTACGGTCGACTCCTCGACACAAAAGAAGCAAAATGTTCCATTTGATTGTGTTATTGTAGTGAAAATTATTACAGCCAAAAGTTGATGGTGCTGAGGGGGCCCACGTGGAGTGAAACTCCCATGCTGCCGGCCGGCCCGAGTGCTGAGGTCAGACTAAAATCTTGGCGTCGGCTTCCGGTAGTGGCGGCTGAAGCCGGCACCAAAATTAAATAGAAAAAAATTACATGAACCCTTGTATGACTAAATTAAGTGTTACATAATACAATTACATGGTAAAATGCACAATGGTGACAGCCCTGCATTTAATTAAATGTTTAATAAGTCTGTGACTGTAATGTCATGGGGCATGTCACCTCACTAGAGAAATTGAATAAATGCTTTGGAGCTATGGTAGACAGTCTGCTAGAAGGAGATTAAACAAATGCCCTGTTACATAATAAAAATAATTGTAGGATTAAAATTAACAATAATGTTTTTCAAATTGGCCTTACAGTTTCCGGTGGGCTTCGCCGATTGGCGAGACCAAGTTGTAACATTTCAGTTGAATCACATACGCAGAAATTACTTCAGTTGAAATTAGAGAGTCGAAATCCTTTTCACCAATTTTATTTTCTCGTTCCTCTTCTCACACAATAGTAGACAATTCTCAACAAATTCAATAAATAACTCACTCTTCTTCTCAGCGAAATTCCATAACGTACATCTTCTCCAATAAATTAAACAAATTATTCTTTCGTCTTTTCACAGAATAAAAATTAACCAATACCACTCTTCCCCAATTATTAATGGTTAAACTTTAAAACATCCTACAGTAATTTTATCATTTAAATTAATTTTACTTATTACATTACAATTACAAATCATGCATGAATTCATTCATGGGGGTGGTATTATTTTTGTTCTAGAAATTAAGTTAAATTCTACTTCTGCTTTAAATATGTTGCTATCTGTCCTCAAAATGGCTGTCGTCTTTGACCATGCCACATATCTCCCCCTAACAGCAATGACGAGACGAGCGACAACTGGTATATTTTCTTTGGTATATTTTCTTTCGTGCATTTGTTTAATAAACCTTCAATACTTACTACCCTCTAGGGCAGGGCTTCCCTAACTGTGCGTCGCGACGCCCTGGGGCGTCGTGGCATTATCCCAGGGGTGTCGCGAAGCGATCCACACAGATTGCCTGTCTGTATCGATGCAACCGATTCGTGTGATCACTGCGCGCATTCTGACTGATCTGACTGACTGTCACGGGCCGCCGGCGCGGTCGGCCTCCCCCCCGCGCGTACTCCATTCCCCCACATTTGCATCTTGTTCAGTCAAGCTTTAGTTTTGTTTAATTATGCACGCGGAGTTTTAATACTGATTATGGATCAATTTATTGAAAGAAATAGAAAACGAAGTGAAGACTCAGGAGAGAGCAGTAAATAAACTTTATAAAAACGGAAGAAGTATAGAAAATATTATGANATGGCGTCGGCTTCCGGTAGTGGCGGCTGAAGCCGGCACCAAAATTAAATAGAAAAAAATTACATGAACCCTTGTATGACTAAATTAAGTGTTACATAATACAATTACATGGTAAAATGCACAATGGTGACAGCCCTGCATTTAATTAAATGTTTAATAAGTCTGTGACTGTAATGTCATGGGGCATGTCACCTCACTAGAGAAATTGAATAAATGCTTTGGAGCTATGGTAGACAGTCTGCTAGAAGGAGATTAAACAAATGCCCTGTTACATAATAAAAATAATTGTAGGATTAAAATTAACAATAATGTTTTTCAAATTGGCCTTACAGTTTCCGGTGGGCTTCGCCGATTGGCGAGACCAAGTTGTAACATTTCANCAATAATGTTTTTCAAATTGGCCTTACAGTTTCCGGTGGGCTTCGCCGATTGGCGAGACCAAGTTGTAACATTTCAATTGAATCACATACGCAGAAATTACTTCAGTTGAAATTAGAGAGTCGAAATCCTTTTCACCAATTTTATTTTCTCGTTCCTCTTCTCACACAATAGTAGACAATTCTCAACAAATTCAATAAATAACTCATTCTTCTTCTCAGCGAAATTCCATAACGTACATCTTCTCCAATAAATTAAACAAATTATTCTTTCGTCTTTTCACAGAATAAAAATTAACCAATACCACTCTTCCCCAATTATTAATGGTTAAACTTTAAAACATCCTACAGTAATTTTATCATTTAAATTAATTTTACTTATTACATTACAATTACAAATCATGCATGCATTCATTCATGGGGGTGGTATTATTTTTGTTCTAGAAATTAAGTTAAATTCTACTTCTGCTTTAAATATGTTGCTATCTGTCCTCAAAATGGCTGTCGTCTTTGACCATGCCACATATCTCCCCCTAACAGCAATGACGAGACGAGCGACAACTGGTATATTTTCTTTGGTATATTTTCTTTCGTGCATTTGTTTAATAAACCTTCAATACTTACTACCCTCTAGGGCAGGGCTTCCCTAACTGTGCGTCGCGACGCCCTGGGGCGTCGTGGCATTATCCCAGGGGTGTCGCGAAGCGATCCACACAGATTGCCTGTCTGTATCGATGCAACCGATTCGTGTGATCACTGCGCGCATTCTGACTGATCTGACTGACTGTCACGGGCCGCCGGCGCGGTCGGCCTCCCCCCGCGCGTACTCCATTCCCCCACATTTGCATCTTGTTCAGTCAAGCTTTAGTTTTGTTTAATTATGCACGCGGAGTTTTAATACTGATTATGGATCAATTTATTCAAAGAAATATAAAACGAAGTGAAGACTCAGGAGAGAGCAGTAAATAAACTTTATAAAAACGGAAGAAGTATAGAAAATATTATGATCAATATTAGGATTTCGGATTTACCTACATTAGCAAAGGAAATGTATAACTTCCTCGATGTGTTGTGTGTCATAAGGTGTTGGCTGCTGAAAGTATGCTTCCAAATAAACTAAAACGTCATTTGGAAACAACTCACAGTCAGCTACAAGGTAAGCCGCGAGACTTTTTTGTTAGAAAGTTGCGAGAACTGTAACATTAGTCCACGGCTTTGCTTTCAAGAGCATCAGTACCTACCAAAGCACTGCTCACCTCCTACAAGGTAGCTCACCGTGTTACCAAATGTAAGAAACCACACACTATTGCTGAGGAACTGATTTTACTTGCAGCGGTGGATATGGTATCAGTGATGATTGAAGAATCTGCGGCTAAAGAAATAAAAATGTACCTCTTTCAAACAATACTATTAGTTGCCGTATTCATGACATGTCAGTAGATATTAATGAGCAAATTGTGGAAAAACTTTCAGGTTTATTTGCTATTCAACTGGATGAGGCGACCGATAATAATTACGACACTCATATGATATGTTACGTGCATACATACACGAAACAAACGTGTGTTAGGATTTGTTATTTTGCAAAACAATTTGTGATAGTGGTAAGGCTACTGATTTATTTAAGATCTTAGATTCATACATGATCGAAAATAACATCAAATGAGATAACTGTGTGGGTGTGTATACGGATGGCGCTAGAGCGATGTCTGGACAGTATGGAGGTTTAAAAGCTCTCATCAAAACCAAGGCTCCAAATGTAAAATGGACACATTGTGTCATACATAGAGAGGCCCTGGCTGCAAAGAACATTTCACTTGAATTAAATTTTGTGATGGACATAATTATCAAAGTGGTGAACTACATTAAAACACGACCTGTGAACGCAAGATTTTTCCATAAGCTTTGTGAAGAATTGGGCGCAGAGCATACCTCTTTAATTTATAATTGCAACACTCGTTGATTGTCCAAAGGCAATGTACTCACACTTGTACACGAATTACGAAATGAGTTTTACACTTATCTGCAGACAGAATCACACAATGATGCGCAAAAGTTTGTTAATACAGAGTTTATTATAAAATTGGCATATATCTGCAACATATTAAAAAAATTAAATGATCTTAATAAGTCCTTGCAGGGAAACGAAACTCACATACTGCAATTGGTAGATAAAATTACTGGGTTTCAGAAGACGTTGCTGTTATGGAAAAGAAAATTAGAAGAATATCAAGTAAATACAGACTGTTTCCCTGATTTACAAAACATTCTACAAGAAAAATTGATTTAAATTCTTAATCCCTCTTTAAAATTAATATTTACACAGCATTTGACATTATTAAGCGAACATTTTGCAAAATATTTTCCCAATAATCTGGAGCAATATGACTGGGTTAGAAACCCTTTCCAGTCGACCTCACCATCAACACTTTCGACAGAGGAAGAATAACAATTAATAGAATTGTCCTGTGACTTCAGCCTTAAGCTCCAATTCGACAAAGACAAACTGCTTGGATTTTGGAGCTCAGTTTCTCACGAATATCGTGCCATCAGTACTGCAGCATTGATGGTTCTATTACCATTTGCGACATCGTACTTGTGCGAAACAGGCTTTTCTGCAGTCGCAGTAATAAAAAACAAGTACAGGTCGCAAATAAATGTAGAGAAAGAGATGAGAGTGGCAATTTCCAAACTTGAGCCCCGTTTTGAGAAGCTATGCTCAGAAAAGCAAGCACATCCTTCTCATTAGTAGCTAGCCAAGAAAGTAAAATAATTTTTTCTCTTTTTATTTATCTGTAAGGTCTTATGTTTTTGTTTTTAGTATCTAATAAAAAATATATATGCAATTTGGAGTTTTTTTGATAACACAGTGGTAGGCTTCCTTTTGTCCAGAGTGTGTTGACAGAGGGGGGGAGGGGGGTCGCAAAGAAATGGAAAACTCCCGAGAGCGTCACAGTAAAAATAAGTTTGGGAAGCCCTGGNAGGGGGGGAGGGGGGTCGCAAAGAAATGGAAAACTCCCGAGAGCGTCACAGTAAAAATAAGTTTGGGAAGCCCTGGTCTAATGTAACTTACCAGAAACTGTTGTTTTGCTCCCAGTGATGCCACCCCTTCTTCCCCGGGAATACTATCGCCCGTGGAAGTTTAATGCACCAATAATTCACTTTTATGTACAAATATATATTTTTATTTTTCGTAGTTTTGCCTATCCGGCAAGCTGCATGCCAGAGTCCTTATAAAGTGTTCGCCTAGAGTGATGTAAGTGTTTCTGTGCAGGAGTAATTATATGAAAGTTTTCAGACTTCGTGTCTTTCATTTCAAGCACTGACTTCAGGTGTTTCGGGGTACGGGTCTCCTAGANATATGAAAGTTTTCAGACTTCGTGTCTTTCATTTCAAGCACTGACTTCAGGTGTTTCGGGGTACGGGTCTCCTAGAACCCGCCTTCACGCAGCTTCACGTAAATTACTTAACAGCCAGTATGCTCAACTCGGAGCTTTTACAGTTTAAAGCATTGGGTTCACCTGAATAGGCCCACAGTTTTTTTCCATATAAGTATATCAGGAGCGAGAGGCTCGTACAACATTTCGCCGAGGGACTGCGTACATCCGTGCAAACGGCCCACCATACCTTGAGATTAACACAAGCAGCAACAATTGGCACCGCATGCCGATGGTACCCAGTGCCTAGACGGGTATCCAAATCCACAAACCACCAAACAATATTTTTCACTGTACCTCAAAACTTCCCTTATCCGAACACCACCCAGCCAACAAGCGTTACACCTTACACATCAATATATACATTCTCTTTACATCATGATTTTTATTTATTATAATAATTATGGTTATTTCTCTGGCCTGATTAAAGTAACTTATATCTTCATTTAATAACAAAAAACTTGTTTGTACATTTACATAAATATAACCTATCATCTTTTTCTATGATCTTTTGCTGTTGTATCAAGAATATGTATAATATAATCTCTCTTTAAACTAAAATTTATTCTCTTTACCTTATCAATTTACAATATTTTTACTTCAATAAACTTATTTTCTCTATCACATTTTTATTTTTATTAATTTATTATAAACAAAATTGTTCATAATCTCATATACCAATTTATTTACTATCAGTTTTATTCAATTCTTTTTCGGTCTTTTCCTTTTACTTCCTACACTTCTCAAATTTATCAACTTTTCCTTTCTTTTTTTTTTTCCTCGCTAATGTCCTCATACAGTACTTTATATATTTTCTTTTCCGAACTGTCAGATCTTTAATCCCCTTTTCTTAATTTCGTTTTCCTCAACTTTTTCTTATTTTTGTGTGCCCCAGCACACTTTCGTACCCGCTGTTTACTTAAACCCATGAAAAATCTTTTCCTTCTTTTATTTTTTCCGTTACCCCTCTTTTTTTTTGTATATGTGTCAATTTCGTCCATCCCATTTCCTTCCACCTTACTTAAATTTTGAATTTTTTTATTTTCTTTGGCCCCCACCCTCTCACTCTATTTTCACCATTTTCTTTTCCTACTTGCAATTTTCGCATTGTAAATATATTCAAATTTTACCAATCTCTTTTTGTTACAATTTTCAATAGTTTTGTGTGTTTGTCCCGGTTGTTTTTCTAACCCCTCACTACTAATAATACCAACATTACTTTACCATTATGCCTGCATTGTTTTTGTCTCCCATTATTTACAAAAAAAATTCCCTTTGCAATTTTTACGCTCAAACTTTCGTTTGTATGCAACACACCTTGATCACCTAGTGATAAATAACCTGATTTACACATTGCATTTTATATACCTTTCTCTTCGCTATTCTGTTCATTTACTCTAACCATATTCTGCTGTTCAAGTTTTCTATAATCTAAAAAATTTTCCAGTTCCCTATGATTTTGTTTACTACTTTCCAAAATTATTTCCATATTACTAACATTAATTTGCATTTCATTGTTTTTGATTTTACTATCGGTTTGCAATTTTTCCTTAATGAGATCATTATCCTCTCCGACCATTTTCATTTCTTTACATGATTTTGTTTTCCTAATGTATTGTTTCAATTTTTTCTAGTAACAAACCTACAGTTTTTCCCATACTAAGTGCTTGCTTTTCTATTTTGTAGGATCGTGAATTACAGTGTTCTCAAATTCTACAAATTTTGTTTTTTCTTCCTCATTGTCACTCGTTTTAAAAAA
>NQII01002623.1:5387-41399 GCA_002778355.1 Clitarchus hookeri | reverse complement strand
GAAACTGTTAACACGTGGTTTTAAGTTGAGAAACGTGATTGCGTTAAAACCCTCTCGTGAGTGTGTGGTCACTTAACCCTCAGTACATTAAATAAATAAAAATGTTCCGGTAATGATTATTAACTATTGCAATGACAATGAGTTCAGCCTAATTGTCGGCACTGAGGGCCTCGCGGAGCGAGAACTACTTACACCACCATGCTGGTTCGCTTGCTGAGATGGACTGGGTTGAGTCGAGTCGACTTCCGTCACAAGTGACTCGAGACGACTCCAAACGGTGAGAAAGTGAAACACAATATATACTGAAAAATGATTATGGGATGGAAAATGATATATATTAAATTAACATAAGAAAACATATTTACCCTTACACAAATACATAATAAAAATAATTACATTATTCCTAAATGTTTGTATTACACCAGCCACAGTGTTGCCAAGTATACAATGTAAAATGTCCCTGGCTGTGGCTGTGTTTGTGACGACGGTCTTTTATTTTGANTTGATGTGGCGACAGTCTTTTATGTTGACAATAGGCTACTGATAAAAAAAATATATTACCTAAAGTTGTACACATAGGCTTAATAGAGCTTTGAAAAATATTATTCCAGTGAAACTAAACATTGTTGGAATTGTTTTCACATATATTTATTTGTATTTCAATTTTACGGCTGAAACGATGCCAACTGTCATGGCAGCATCCTTGACGTCAAAATATAGTAAGCAATTTGTAAACAAACACGCAAGTTGAAGATTTTTTAAATTATAATGAATCCTACCACTTATAAATGGTCTGCAGTGCCTAAATGTGAAAGTTCATCAATAAAAACTCCCAGCAAATTGTTTTTCCATGTCCCAACTGAAAAAAACATGCGGAAAGAGTGGTTAAANCTGAAAAAAACATGCGGAAAGAGTGGTTAAAACTGGCACGACGAGATCGAGCCACTTTATCAACAGACACTGCTATTTATTTTTGAGAAGACCACTTTGATGTAAGTTTTATTAAATTTTTAATGTTATTTAATTCGTATGTGTACCTTAATAGAATTGTTTATCCATAAATTATTTAAAATAAACTACGATATTTTAAGTTAGGTTTGATCTAACATGGTTTTTTGTTAGTTAAATAATCTTGTATTACGCAATTATTTTTTATTGCAGTTGCTGAGTGACATGGTTAATTATATGGAGTATCACATAATGGGAANATTGTATTACGCAATTATTTTTTATTGCAGTTGCTGAGTGACATGGTTAATTATATGGAGTATCACATAATGGGAACGGTGTCTAAAGTGCTAAAAAAACCTGGTCGTATTCCAACAAAGTTTGACTGTCAACCAGATAGAAGAAAACGAACACTCACTACCACGACAGAACGACCTTATATTTATAAAAGAGAAAAATTATGGAAAGTGAGGAATGTTGTGAATTAGTACAATCTGCTACGGGTTCTAACACAGAACATTTCCCAAGTACAAGTTCAGGTGTGTATAAATATTACAGTATTAATAGGCAATATCAGAAACGTCAAGAAAATGTTTATTATTTATTACATATTGATTGTTATTCAGTTAAGTTGAATGTATTGTACCTATTGATTCATGTTATTTGATGTGTAATATGTATGAAGTGTAATACCTATATAATATTTTATATTTTTCAGATATTAGCACTGTACCTAATAATCAAAAATATTACCATTGTTATAACCTTAGGTTATAATCATAACCTAACATCACGTTACATACAAGAAGTGTATGTAAATTTATGCTCATTTGTGAGCACAAAAGTATATTATATTTCTCGTTAAATAGAAGTTTATAATATACTTTGATAGAAGACTTAAGATTCCGGAATTCTGATGAGCAGAAATCACGGTTTGTTCCGAAAAACATTCTCAGCATCAGTACATCAATTTTGGGCAAATTCGAACTGTTCGCCTTGGTAAATTCAGTTTCCATTTTGGTATTCCTTGTTTTAACTAACTACATAAGAAAACTTCGCACAAAATCAAAAAGATAACAAGGGGAGAATAACGACAAACGATGACGAGAGCGAAATACATTGGAATGACAGGAGCGACGAATTTCTTTACAATACGATGACATCACGAGCTCTGATTGGTGTTCGCCATCACGTGACTTATGGCTTTATTTTCACGTTTTTATTTAATGAATTAGACAATAATCCGATAATTCAATGTTAAATAAACTTGATATTTGTTAACCTGACACAATATTCTATCCTTTGAAACAGAAATTTTGTTATTTTCTGTTCACTGGCGTGTAGCCTATTATGAACATTTATTATTCACTTTGCGGGATATGAGTTTGTTGCAATTATGAACACTGATTAAATACACTGCTTAAATACCCTGATAACTACACTTCACTCTCACTCGGGCCCACAAGCCAGTTGGTGTGGTATATCTGGTGCAGTGGAACGACTGCGGCAGTCAGAGTGGGCACAAAGGAGCTTGTGAATATGTGGTTAACATCAAGTTGTAACATTTCATTTGAATCAGATATGCAGAAATTACTTCAGTGATAATATTTATCTTAAAAATAGGAAGTCGAAATCCTTTTCACCAATTTTATATTCTTATTTCTCTTCTCACACAAAATTAGACAATTCTCAAACAAATTCAATAAATAACTCACTCTTCTTCTCTGACAAAATTTCATAGCTTACTTCTTCTCCGATAAATTAAACAAATTACTCTTTCATCTTCTCACAAAATAAAAATTAATCAATATCACTCTTCTCTAATTATTAATTACTCTACTTTAAATGTCTTGCAATAATTATGTCTTTTTAATAAATATTATTTATTACAATTACAAATCCCACACATGTTCATCCTTGATGGCGGTGGTATTATTTTTGTTATAAAAAATTAAGTTCGCTTTACTTTTGGCTTAATTATGTTGCCATGAGTCCTCCAATTGGCTGTTGTCTGACCACGCCACATATCTCTACCAAACAGCCATGCTGAAACTGCAGACAACCAGTATATTTGTTTAATAAAACTTCAATACATCCTGCCCTCTAGGGCAGTGGTACTCAGACATTCTTTTAGGGGGCCATATTAAGAAAACTTAAGACCGCCACGGGCCGTACTTACGACAGTTGACATAACAATGTTTGTGAACTAAATGTAGGTAGGTAATTGGATGACATTTAAAATTCAGAGTGTCGTGTATCGTCTTGCATGTAGTTTGTTTATTCGTTTGATACGGTGATGGCAGACGGAGGTAGTACATAAAAAATATGTGCAGAAGTCGCCTGACTGATAAAATAATCAAAAATACCATCTACTTTAATCAGTGGGTTTAACTTTTACTAAATTCGTATTATGTATTGCTTTTTATTTTTGTTAATAGACACCCTAAAAATAAGAATTNAGGGGTGTGGGTTGCCATGCTCGATTGTTCTTAATAAAATAAAACACTTCCCTGATTGTAGCTGTGAACGAGGTGACGTTGTTTGATGTGTTTGGGAAAATGTTGTGTACTATTGAGCACACTTTGAGGCACATAGCACTTCAGCTTCGGCCTACACACCAGTTCAACGCTACTTGGTGGTGTGTCATGTCGTATGTCGCGGCGCGAGCTGCTACGACATAACGACCAATTGCCAGTGCGCCCAACTGTTATGGTTTTTTGGTTAAACACCATTTCGAATTGCCTACTTAATTATTAAAATTGTAATAAATGAGTAGGGCGGTCTCTTGAGTTACGTAATTCCTGTCAGCAAGAAGGTGAAGATTCCATTCTTGTCGACCTGCACTACGCTCTTTTGACTTTATGTGATTGGTACTGCTTGTTGTAGCTGGTGCAGTTAATGTGACTACGGCGGTCAGAGTGGATACAAGGAGCTCGTAGACGCATGGTTCACGTCAAAATGAATAATAACAATTAAACTTAAAAAACTGAATATTGTCTAGAAACGATTGAAATGTTACACATGATATCTATGTCAATAAACTATTAAAGTAACTAAAGTTTATACTGTGTTTTGGTTAACTCCTTAAGTAATTCTGGATTTCGATATTATATTAAGTAAATTAGCAACATTAGCAAATATTCTATAGTTACATTTTTTTTATATAATATATGTGACTACCTGTAAATATAACCTCTGAAAATCCGCAACTGAAAGTCTTCCAACCAGGGTGGGTTGGACGATTCCATCCCTGAAAAGAGGTGGGGGGTGGGTAGCAACATTTGATTTTAATTTTAATAGGGAAATTATATTAAATTGTTTGGCTACCATGTTAGCTTTNGGGGGTGGGTAGCAACATTTGATTTTAATTTTAATAGGGAAATTATATTAAATTGTTTGGCTACCATGTTAGCTTTGAGATTTCATTTCCCACTGTTTCAATAATTTTGCGGTGTTGTAGCACTGATTTCCTGGCCAGCAGGCTGGTCGACGTTCCGTAGTTGGGGAGGATGCTGGTTTTTGGTGGGGCACTAGACAGCTGTGGCATTCTGTGGGCACCTGTTAGACCACTTCTTATTTTCTCCCAAAGAGTTACCTCTTGAGGTAAATAAAGCAAGATGGTCACTTGAGTCACATAGTACATAACAACGAGGAGGGTGTGTTCCATTTTCAACCCCCCATTCTAATGCACTCGTGGCCAGGTGTTCGAATCGGCCTGGTGTCGGTTAGGTGGTATAAGTGACTGCGGTGGTGTAAGTGGTTACGAAAGCACACATGAAAGTCTTGTTTACGTCATTCTGTTTTAAAATATATGAAATGTGAATTTTCTTTACACTCTTATTCAAACCCTAAGAAGGTTTATGTGAATGTTGAATATGTGCCTTACACAATTTCATAATTATGTTAATGTTTCCATATTACCTCTATACAATTATATTCAACAAAAGGAAAGTAAATTAACAAAGAATACNATAATTATGTTAATGTTTCCATATTACCTCTATACAATTATATTCAACAAAAGGAAAGTAAATTAACAAAGAATACAAAGTACCTATTTAATTACTGTCTACTATCATGTGTTTACATACATGTTAATAACCAATAAACAAAACATAAAGATGCAATGACACAAAAAAAATTTAACGACACATGCACTAGAAACAAAGCCTTTAGCCTCGTCGTTGAACTAAACCACCTAAAAGGAAAAAAAGTGCATGTGCATTGTTAGTATCACTGTTTTCATCATCTGCTATTCTTGGAATGGTGCACTTCTGTACAGGAAAAAAAAGATCTCACAGACACAATAAAACCAACAACCAGTATTAAAGAAAGCAATATCATAGCCATAGATTTGTGTGTGTACAGAAGTTTAACATAACAAAGTGACATATTATTTTTGAAATTAAATGTCCAATAAAATTAAGAAAATTAGTTGGGTGCTAACCAATTATTTTCGTTTCGTGCATGAGACATAGATATTTCTAAAAAATTACTGTTGGTATTTTAAAAACTGGTTTCATTAAAAGGTTTTTGTGATAAATTTTCATGTGGAGACTTGAAAGCTTATGGGACAAACACAATCGCATAGTCAAATGGCTGGCGATTGATTAGGTCGAGTAGCTCAACTATTTACCGCCAATACGGCCGGCACACCGTCTTCACACATTTGAAGCCCAGTTGAAGATAAGAACGTCACACACAAATGGCGCACATTTGAATATATAACTTAGCAAAGAACATGTTCTGTTAATAATAACAAAAAATTAATCAATTGTAAGGGTTGAATTATTCCCAAGAGTTTACTTTCTGTCCAAAGCTTACTGTTAGCATTGTGCTCCAGTTTTAAACAATTCGTGGTGCACATTGAAGGCAGAAGAAATGGACGAGTTTCTCATTGATGCAGTAAGGCTGAGTGCCGTCTCTCTACAATATTAAATCTTCTGAATACAAATATGTTCATAGAAGGGAAAATACTTGGACATCTGTGTGAGATACGTTAGTTTGGTCAGGCAAATGAAGTTACGTTCTCCAAGTTATCTACACAATATTACACGCTATTTAACCAATTATGTTTGAATCACAAGTTAATTGACGTGTTAATTTAATTTATTGTCTCTTTTCCTACTTAGTGACCTGATTGTGGTTAGTATGATTTTACTACTAAATACAGCAGTTTACAAATTCATCAATAAATAATATTATGAATAGAATGATAATTATTTTACATTTTCTAGTCTTGGTTTTTAGCAGCTAGAAGTATGGCTCTCATAAAATGCAGAATAGCCTAATGTTATAATATTCCCCGGTAGGTCTGTTTAATTTCTAGTTCAAAGTTTAAAAATTTAAACATTTCCTTTCTGTTAAGGTGATTAAGCACGTAAAAGTTCAACTACTAAAACAGACAGTTTCACGATGTACAATAGAAAGAAAAAGTAAGAAGAAAATTCAGAGTCTGCTGCAGCACAGACTTACTAATAGGTATCTTTTTTAAATTACCATTACCTTGATATTTTCAATGTAAAATGTAGCAGGTAATGGTAAATCGGAAGTTTGTACCTTACACTATAAAACATTTAAACCATTTACATTTTAAAAGGTACTACTCCAGCCGAGCAATACATTTTTCTAATTGCTAGTTGTGTGTTAATGTACATTATTCACATCTAATGGAAATAGTGCATTAGTGGAGCAACTTATTTTGCTCTTTAAAATTTTAATGACATATTTGAGGTTAGATTGCTTTAAACTCTTCAAGCAGTACATTACACTAACATTCATTCACCAATGGTAACTTGTTAAGCCTTTTGACGATAATATTTATTAATTGTTTATTTTGTACTCTTTCATCTGTATTGTAGCAGAAAATATAGTAATTTATTTTTAAACACAATGTGACACAGCGATATATNATAATTATGTTAATGTTTCCATATTACCTCTATACAATTATATTCAACAAAAGGAAAGTAAATTAACAAAGAATACCAAGTGCCTATTTAGTTACTGTCTACTATCATGTGTTTACATACATGTTAATAACCAATAAACAAAACATAAAAATGCAATGACACAAAAAAAATTTAACGACACATGCACTAGAAACAAAGCCTTTAGCCTCGTCGTTGAACTAAACAACCTAAAAGGAAAAAAAGTGCATGTGCATTGTTTGTAACACTGTTTTCATCATCTGCTATTCTTGGAATGGTGCACTTCTGTACAGGAAAAAAAAGATCTCACAGACACAATAAAACCAACAACCAGTATTAAAGAAAGCAATATCATAGCCATAGATTTGTGTGTGTACAGAAGTTTAACATAACAAAGTGACATATTATTTTTGAAATTAAATGTCCAATAAAATTAAGAAAATTAGTTGGGTGCTAACCAATTATTTTCGTTTCGTGCATGAGACATAGATATTTCTAAAAAATTACTGTTGGTATTTTTAAAACTGGTTTCATTAAAAGGTTTTTGTGATAAATTTTCATGTGGAGACTTGAACGCTTATGGGACAAACACAATCGCATAGTCAAATGGCTGGCGATTGATTAGGTCGAGTAGCTCAACTATTTACCGCCAATACGGCCGGCACACCGTCTTCACACATTTGAAGCCCAGTTGAAGATAAGAACGTCACACACAAATGGCGCGCATTTGAATATATAACTTAGCAAAGAACATCTTCTGTTAATAATAACAAAAAATTAATCAATTGTAAGGGTTAAATTATTCACAAGAGTTTACTTTCTGTCCAAAGCTTACTGTTAGCATTGTGCTCCATGTTTAAACAATTCGTGGTGCACATTGAAGGCAGAAGAAATGGACGAGTTTCTCATTGATGCAGTAAGGCTGAGTGCCGTCTCTCTACAATTTTAATTCTTCTGAATACAAATATGTTCATAGAAGGGAAAATACTTGGGCATCTGTGTGAGATACGTTAGTTTGGTCAGGCAAATGAAGTTATGTTCTCCAAGTTATCTACACAATATTACACGCTATTTAACCAATTATGTTTGAATCACAAGTTAATTGACGTGTTAATTTAATTTATTGTCTCTTTTCCTACTTAGTGACCTGATTGTGGTTAGTATGATTTTACTACTAAATACAGCAGTTTACAAATTCATCAATAAATAATATTATGAATAGAATGATAATTATTTTACATTTTCTAGTCTTGGTTTTTAGCAGCTAGAAGTATGGCTCTCATAAAATGCAGAATAGCCTAATGTTATAATATTCCCCGGTAGGTCTGTTTAATTTCTAGTTCAAAGTTTAAAAATTTAAACATTTCCTTTCTGTTAAGGTGATTAAGCACGTAAAAGTTCAACTACTAAAACAGACAGTTTCACGATGTACAATAGAAAGAAAAAGTAAGAAGAAAATTCAGAGTCTGCTGCAGCACAGACTTACTAATAGGTATCTTTTTTAAATTACCATCATCTTGATATTTTCAATGTAAAATGTAGCAGGTAATGGTAAATCGGAAGTTTGTACCTTACACTATAAAACATTTAAACCATTTACATTTTAAAAGGTACTACTCCAGCCGAGCAATGCATTTTTCTAATTGCTAGTTGTGTGTTAATGTACATTATTCACATCTAATGGAAATAGTGCATTAGTGGAGCAACTTATTTTGCTCTTTAAAATTTTAATGACATATTTGAGGTTAGATTGCTTTAAACTCTTCAAGCAGTACATTACACTAACATTCATTCACCAATGGTAACTTGTTAAGCCTTTTAACGATAATATTTATTAATTGTTTATATTGTACTCTTTCATCTGTATTGTAGCAGAAAATATAGTAATTTATTTTTAAACACAATGTGACACAGCGATATATNTTTGTACTCTTTCATCTGTATTGTAGCAGAAAATATAGTAATTTATTTTTAAACACAATGTGACACAGCGATATATTGCAACTGATTTAATGAAATTATTTCACTTGAAATGCAAATGCTTATTAAATTAAAATTACCTTAATGGTCGGGGATAGTTATGCGGATGTCGTCTGGCGACTATGTTAAGAAAAGTCAGAATATTACACAATAATCCTATTTCGAATATAATGGGTGCCAGCNATGTCGTCTGGCGACTATGTTAGGAAAAGTCAGAATATTACACAATAATCCTATTTCGAATATAATGGGTGCCAGCGCACTGGGTGAACACGAAGTCACAGGTCTAATGATCATGGGTCGAACAACCACATGGCTGTATCCCCTGACACACATGGAACAAATTTACAGGAAAACATAATATATAGCCAGGGTATTCAAGCTCCCCAGCACACCTAAGTATTACCTTTTACTTTATAACTGAAATATGCCTCCTTGAGGCGTCGATAACTCCCTGGATAGGGCCAGGGCCCGAAATAAAACACTTAATGAGAACTTTCATGTCTTGGTTAACTCAAGTAAATTTTATGGTCCAATAGTGTACACAGTTACGTGTATACACTGCAAATTTAAGCAGATCTGACTCACAAGGCCTACTAACAGCCGTTACTGTACAAAAAGGCTAAGAATGGCGCGAAAACTTACAAGAGTAATTAGATCCTCCGGGGTCGATAAATTGAGCTGATGCAGTGGTGCTGCGAATGCGGGGAAGACTGTTGGCAAACTAATTAAAGGTTACAGAAATCGTATTAATCTATTGCAGTTAAGGGTTTAGAACAAAGTATGAAAATCACCTGCGATGCGATGCACATGGAGCACCTAAGACCCGTGGAATCAGACTGCTGGGAGTAGCACGGGCGAACCGAGTCGTTGCCGAGAGCTCACACCATACCACGAGGTATCTTAGTTTACTGACTTCATTATGTAAACACATAAAACATATGTACAGTAGGACTCTTCAACGTTAGGGATGGACATCCCTGAGCTTGAGGAGAATTCAGAGTTATTTCTTGACCACTAATTTAAATACAAAACATGATTATGTGGTGCCTTGCAGAGCACGTGGGAAATTTAGGTCTGTTAAGTTTTGGGGCATTCTACGACTGTAATAGTCTCACTAACTGGCTTGAATAGACACACAATTGCACTCCGAAAATTATAGAGAACACTTCAGATACCCTAGCCTTGGTACTCTACACCTCATTAATTATGCACGTGGAATCCATTTCTTCTGTGATTACTTCACAATCCTCTAAGCGCAAATTTCCCTAACATTTGCCAGTGGGCGATACATTCTAATGTTAATTAATACACATTATATCACTTGATTCCTATCCTAATTACACTGATCTCTCAAGGGACACTACAGGCAGTCGGTTGGATCACTCGGTGTCGGGTCATGACCCACCCCCAAGTTAACGATGCGAACACGCATCGGGACGCACGACATGCATGTTCCGTATGCCAAACTGGTGCAGCGACTGTGGGCGAATGACGTGATGACAGTGGCCGTGCCAGACAACGTAGGAGTGGTCCACATCAAAATGTTAGAGAATAATTATTACATTTGAGAACACAATTAATAGAACACTTTGAAATATGTCACATTATTCGTAGTTTAGGCTTAAACTAGTTAACTGTACATAATAATAACTTCTGACTTTGCATTGTTGCCCACATATTAAATTGTAATATCTGTGGAACCTTATTTTTATATAAATTCAGAACCATTAGCACCTTTGAAGGGCTTGACCCAAGGAGGTCAAACCCTGTATCAGCACCCAATGTATGGGAAACATAAATTATCCTGCCAAATAATCAAAGAGCCAGGCATAGATGCTACCAGTCCCAGTATTGACAGTAAATCAGCATCCACTTCCCAGGATACTATAGTTGATGATACTGTTAGGGAATGTTGGCAAACACCAAAACGAATGTGCATCGAGGAGGGAGTAAAGAGCAGGGCGAACCCTCCATCAGACAAAGTTAAAAAGCTTGATCATGTTGACGCCATTCTTCTGGAGGGATTAAAAACATTGGCAAATACAGCGCAGACCGAGTCCAGAAGTGAAGTGCATATTAATAGTTTTCTTCGATTTTTAAAAGAAAAATGAAGGAGGTTAGGAAAAAAAAATAGGTATTTGGAGCAAGAGATCCTCAATATGCTAGGTTATTATATAGATGAGTGATGCATAGGATTTTAACAACAGTACTAAAATGTACACAATTTCTTTTTTTTTTAATAAATTTTTGATTCAATCGATTTGTTTTAAAAATTATGGCAAATAGTGGTGCTTTGGTAACATGAATACAGATCAGAGTACATCCTGTATTTACTTGGACATAACACCACTATTGGCATATTTTTGAAATGTGGATTGTCACTTTAATAATTAATCGCAATGACAACTTTTCGTAGAGTTGTCAAAATACTTGATTTGNACTATTGGCATATTTTTGAAATGTGGATTGTCACTTTAATAATTAATCGCAATGACAACTTTTCGTAGAGTTGTCAAAATACTTGATTTGTATATATTTTTATTTTGTGTGTGTGTGNATTAATCGCAATGACAACTTTTCGTAGAGTTGTCAAAATACTTGATTTGTATATATTTTTATTTTGTGTGTGTGTGAACTACTGTTAAATTTTAGTTTAGTTCGGTTTTATTTGCATACAGCATAGGAAATACACTTTACNTGTGTGTGTGTGAACTACTGTTAAATTTTAGTTTAGTTCGGTTTTATTTGCATACAGCATAGGAAATACACTTTACCGAAATTTGCAGCTATATTCATACACAAATAACAAAGCATGATAGTTAATAAATGAACAACATGTTTGTTAGTTATGTACAATAACAGTAATAAAATTACACTGTAGGCCATCTCTTAAGCCTCTAGTATATTAGAAAATTTGTGGGTGTTACTACAAGGGAGTATAGCACCCTATGTGTCCCGGAGAACAATGAATTAACTCTCACTGAATTTTGTAAAGCTGTTTACCCACATACTTTATTTCATCTTCAGGAAGTGGACATGTGAATACTAAAAGAAACTGACCGAGCACTTACCGCCTGCTGGTGACCTTTGCTTGAAAATGACCTAAATCAGCATGGTGTTAAGGAGATACGCGGTACTGTTAAACTTTCTGATGAGAGTGAAGGTAGTACTCCCCTCGGTAAAGAAAATAAATCAAATGTTCTGGTTAGTNTACTGTTAAACTTTCTGATGAGAGTGAAGGTAGTACTCCCCTCGGTAAAGAAAATAAATCAAATGTTCTGGTTAGTAACATTACTATTGTAATGACATGAGATCAGCCTAGATTATGGTACAGAGGGGGCTCGCGGAGTGGACGACCAATGCTGCCGGTCTGGCTCGTATGNGTGGACGACCAATGCTGCCGGTCTGGCTCGTATTTTGAGGCGAACTGAGTGAATGGCATCGGCTTTCGTGACAGGTTGTGGGAACCGACATCAAACACCGAGTGTTAAAACATGACATAAGCACTATGTGGCATTAATGACCTTGTGAAAAATTACAGAAATTAAAGGAAACACATTGGTAACACCTCTGTTGATTAACAAATGTCTGTTAACCTCGATTTTGTGAGGTTGATGGGAGTATCACCGCAATAAATAAAATGTTACTGTGACGATTGGCCTTTATTGGCATTCGCCCTTTATGAAAACCCAATTATCCTCTTATAAAGAGACATTGGATACATTTTTACGCTTTGTTGTGAAAAGTCTCTGTATTTCATTTCCTGTGACGTATTTGAATTTCACTAGCTACAGTGTTACCAGGTGACTGTCCCCTGAAGGGATGGACGAGTCCACATGTTCAAAGGGTTGCCATTCTCGATGGCCCTTAACACAATAAAACCCACCCCTGACTGTAGCTTTGAACGAGATGAAATTGTGTGATGTGTTTACAAAAATGTTGTTTACTATTGGTTGCATTTTGGGACACTTCCTTTTTCACTTTCGGCCAACAGGCCAGTTGACGTCACTTGGTGATGTGTTATGTCATATGTCGCGGCGCGAGCGGCTACGAAGTAACGACGGTTGTGGTTTTGGGTACACGCGGTTTCGGATTGCCTACTAATTTATTACAATTGTTACTTCTTGTAATAAATAAAGTAAGATGGTCTCTTGAGTCACGTAGTACCTGTTGGCAAGAAGGTGCTATTTCCATTCCTGTTAACCTGCACTATGCTCTCTCGGTCTGATGTTGTTGGTGCGGCCCATTGAATCTGGTGCACTTGATGTGACTGCGGCGGTCAGAGTGGGCAAAAGGAACTCGTGGACGCATGCTTCATGCCAACTTCCTAGGTTTTTTATTTCAATTCATAGTAAAATAATGGAAACCTATATTGGATTATTTTGTAGTATACAGTTAAATTCTTGCCTTAGAATAATAGCATTTGTTATTTTAATGTGTGACAATAATATTTTCACTGTTATGTAGTCTACTGTAGAAGAACTAATTGCTAATATGTTTGTAGGCCTATAACTACTTAAAAATATTGCTTCTTGTTGCATGAGATTATTAAAGACAAAGGCGAGATGTTGTTTCATATGTTATTTTCACTGTACTATATAGAATAAATAAAGCTATTCAAAAAAACTTCAAGGTGTTTTCATTTAGTATATTATTTACAGTTCAGTATTTAATGTCCGTGATCTCAGAAATTGTGTGCAAAGTGTGCTCGAGAGTTTTGCATAATTATTGCCTGTAGAGTCTATTTCATTTAATATACTCTTAAACTGCATCAAACATAGTAAAACAATTATTTTCACTGGTCCATACCCCACCACGATTAACCACATCATACTGCCACTCCACTTCCCCATCACTTACAAAGTACTCTGCCAGCAGATCTCACAGTGCAACAACTGCACATGTCAGAATTATTCCATCCCAAGCGACTAAATTCTCTATGTGGGCAGTCCTAAACTAAAGTTCTCCACTCCATGTACCTCATTCCAGTTTGTCTCACTGTCAAAAAAGATGTCTGGCAGTTATCGAAGAATTGGTGCACATAATAAAATTATGCAAAGCAACCGCAACAAGCACAATTTTTTCTACAGTTTTCGGCTTCCTTGTAATCATCCCTTGGAGAACTTGCCACCATGCCACCAAAATTAAAAAAGAATTTTTAATCGTTCCTTTAGCACGAGATAATCGGCAGTTGAAAATTCTCCTACCCTCATCCAAATTATGTCCTGGGTACGGTCGCACTATGTTCATATTTAAAGAGAAAGCATGACATCGGCGAGGATAACCAGGACTGGTTGGGGCTTATATTGCCCGGCGCCATAACTCAGTGGCGAGCTAATGATTAGGGTCATCTGGTCGACGGCCCATGGGGGCCCTGGTAATCCTCAGTCAGTTTGTTGATGGGTGTTACGTACTTACGGTTGCACTTTTTTTATCTGGTGGCGAGACTGTAGGCCGTCTCGTACGCTTGAAATATGCTAACGAAATGCGGGTGATGCTACAAAGGATGCTCTACAATGAATTGACACTGATTTCACTTGGTTGAGCGGTTTATTCACTGTTATTGCTACAGGTGAATGATGCATGATAATGGACCCAGCACTTAAGCTGTGAAAAACACGTGAACTTATTGTGATGCAATTGCATTAATCTCTCTGGTGAGATGGAGGTTGGCTCTCCCCTCAATACATTAAAGATAATACAAATGTTCCGGTGACTAATATATTACTTTTGCTGTTAAATTATTGCAGCTGGGTACTGAAGGGTCTCGCGGAGTGGGTGACCATCGCCGCCAGTCTTGTCCGGGTGCTGAGACGAACTGTGTGTCATGTCCATTGTCGTCACAAGTAACGAAAACCAACATCAAACGCCGAACGATGAAACATTACATGAACACTCTGTGAGTGATTATAATTTTGAAAATTGTATGAATTAAATGAAACACATTGGTTACATACCCATTTATTAACAAATGTCTGTTAATGTTTAAGTTGTTAAGTTGATGGGGATGTCACTACACTAAATGATTTGTTATAATGCTAGAGGCCTTTAAAAGCAATCTCCATTATAGAAAAAACATAATTACTCTTATATAAATACATCTTAAATAAGTTATTACATTTTCTCATAAAATTGTTCGCATCTCTCGTCCGATGACGCATTAGAATTACAATGGCTAGAGGTATGAAATGCCATGCTTGATTGACATTTATACAATGAAAAACACCCCTGGCTGTAGCCATGAATGCGGTGACTGTGTTCAATATATTTATGAACATTCTGTATACCACTGGACGACACTTTGGGGCACCTATCTCTTCAGCTCTGGCCTACCAGCCAGTTAACGCCACCCGGTGGTGTGTTGCGTCGTATTTAGCTGCGCGAGCTTCGACGACGCAACTACCAGTTGCCAGTGCACCCAACGGCTGTGGCTTTGGGGTAGACCCCATTTCGGGTCACCTACCCACTTATTAAAAGATTTACCTCTTGTAATCCATGAGTAGGGCTGTCTCTTGAATTGCATAATCCTTGTCGGCAATAAGGTGCAAGTTCTGTTCTTGTCGAGCCGCACTATGCACTCTTGGCCTGATGGGGTTAGTGTGACCCGGTGTAGCTGGTGTTGTTGTGACTGCAGCAGTCAGAGGTGGCACAAGGACATCGTGGACCTGTGGTTCATGTCAAGCATCAGCGACAAACCACAATGGCACTATTAGTCTCCACCAGGTAAGTGACCCTCTGGAATCTATAACTTGACGGAAAGCACAGCTTCCCCAAAGGAATGTTCACCAAAAATTTCTACATCACTGTTAGATCCTGAAAAAGATATACATATATATTTTTTTTCGCAGTACACAACTAAAATATATATTAACAGGACTGTAATTAGGAAAGTAAGAGAGAATATACTATTACAAAGAGATATTGAAGGTAAATCTTGACACATTTTTCTCATTCTGCCATTATTTGTCTTGTTGAGAACATAATTATTTTTTGTAAATTTGTTATTAAGCAGTATTTACAAAAGTAAGTTATCATAAATGTGGTATTACTAAAATACTTGGATGCAGGGAGTAAACAATATATATGTTTGGAACATATAACTGATGTATAACAGTGCAGCTGGGTACTTCATAGCATGATATCCCTATACTTTACTATTGCTGTGTGCATTTGTTACAGTGCGCAAGTTATCACCAGCACTTGCACGAAAACGGCCAATCCTTGCTTTCTGACATGCAATAATTTTTATGTCTGTATGCTCCTTAGCCCCTCTTGCTATTGCCAGGTCTGGCATGCATTCGACTGAAGCATAACTACTGCGCATACTTTTTTCCACAAATAACTTTTTGCCAGACATTCTCAATAAAAAAAACCTAATATGCTAATGACAATAAACAAATAAGTGTTTTTGGTGTTTTAACCACCTTGTGATAAACAAACACGATTTTTTTGTTTTTATAACCAACATAAACTATCATAGGTTATTACACAAATAAACTTTTTTTTTGTGTCATTTTTTTTTTAAATTTTATTAACCTAGCATGGTATATCTTGGACAAAAGACCTGCCAATATGACTAAGGGCTACAAAAGAGCATAAAGTCACTCACTATTTTTATTTTATGCTATGGAAATGGCCATGCAATGTTTGATCTGAAAAATACATGTTATTTGCAATACTTCCATGCCATACGATCAACATCAACCCAGGTAAATTTGTAAAAAGCATCACGTGCTGCCATCAGTACGATTATGTTAAAACCTTCATAATTATAATACTAATTTATAGTTTTGCATTAAGCTGTAATGGCTACATGTTTCCTGTCCATCGCTGCTATGCAGTTCGGAAAGTTCCACTGCCTCCAGTTATCTTTTGCTATAGATGCCCACTCCTCGGATCTTGATGGAATTTCAACAAAGTCTTTGCGACAAAGCAGCCCAAATGGCAGTGCATGTTTCTTTTATAATACAGCGAGTTGTTGACGTACCAACATGCTAGTTCCATACTATGGACTGCATACTTACACCATATGCCAGAAACCTATAATCGTACTATCAACATATTAATGTATGTTCCATTTGAATGTCAAAACAATTTTCATTTAATAACAGACAAACTATGGCATTTCGGAATTTGATGTAACACAATTACGTCTTCTTCAATTAATAGTATTATTTTTTACAAAATAAATGTGGCTATCGGCGATACTGAATTCACGGTCAAAAATGTATAATATAACTTAAAACATTTGTTGATATACCAAGTGTCAGACTATTGTTGTATAACTTTAAAACAGCCAATTGTTTTTTTTTTTGGTAATGACTATGTTATATCGGGACCAAATTGACGTCAGCGAAGACAAATACTCATTTCAGTGTAAAGGCGAGTCGTAGAGTTGGTTGCAGAGGTCTTCGTTGGCTTATTATTATTAACAGCAGCTCAATAATTGAAACAAGTTCTTTGAACTGTCAAACTTCCATACATGTATACATAAAGAACTGATCTCGCCAGGATGGTAGGTTTAGCAAAAATAAATTGCTAAATTCTCCCTCAGCTTTTCGAGAAGGTGCTCGAAGCTTTCTGTACAACAAATAAATCACCAGGAATATGCAAATCACAAAACAGCACGGTTGTTGCCTATAAAATCACTTCCATTAGTCAAAAAGTCCATGATATAATATTGTATCAACTTTCAAGTGCGCAAAACCAATATAAACAAACTCACTTGTTGGCTGTGACCCTTTATAGTTAGTAACAACTGACCGGTTCATTGTATCCCTTAAAAGTCCGCTTCTCAACTGCCGGACCTGACCAGCCACCGGACCAGGTTATAATATGTAGACCTTTTTAGAATTAAATTAATAGCCAGGAAAATGAACTTACTTTTTAGTTCAATACATTGAATTCAAGTGACTGAGTTCAATAAATATTTGATCGTGTGAAATGGCCTTAAAGCATTGAGATTTACCTGATTCGTGCTCACTTTACTTGTTGTTTTGTCGAGATGACAAGAGATTACCTTTACGCAGCTAGAGAGATAGCTCTACTCATATTCACTCCACGATTCGCCTATCCCAAACAGGAAATATGTTAGGTTGTGTCCGTTCTGTTTGGTTGTCGTGAGAACATAATGACTGCGGTGTGATCGTCGTAAATTCGAAGATTATGGAGTTGTATTACAATGTCTAAAATAAAGAGATTAAAAAAAGGTGTTCTTATTTTCGGTTTGGGAGTTATTGTTGTTCATGTTGGAACGTACTTACTGAAACCATTGTTATTGCCTGTAAAAGACAAAAACAAGGAATAAAAGTGAGAATTGCTGTGTGCTGTGAAGTTTTCACTTTTAGCAGAAGAAAACTGCAGTATTTTAAAGGCAGTTGAAAAGATTGCCGTTATCTTCGTTTGCAGTTGCACCAGATGCTGATTGAGAACAGATGGTTAACAGTAAACTTTTTTAAATGGCAGCCGCAGAAAATGCGAATTAGACTGCCTAGAGGGTTAAGAAGACCTGATATTCTTGTTGCAGCTATCATAGGGGTATTCGCTGGTGCTTATATATGGAAACCGCTGTTATTAAAAAATCAAGTTGAATCAGGCTATCGGCCATCTACCGAGGAAGCTGATAACGTACCGACGAAATAAAAAAATTTCAGTATTTTAGGTAAGCATGTTTCAATACAGTACGCACTTATCACGTAGGTCCCTAGAATTTATCAAGACACTTAAAAAGAAATGTGGTAATTATTAAGTTTAGGGGTTTTTCTGAAAAACAATAAAAATTCAAAATTATAATATATTTCGGTAATTTTTTACTTTAGGGGCTTTTCTGAAAATAAGAAAAAAAACTCCAGAAAGTGGTATATTTCGACTCTACTAATAACGTAGAACACGAATATACTAGGGGCATTAACGTACGACGAATTTCCTAACATGTACCCACCTAACCTAACAGAACCTAACCCCACGATGGGTGAATCACTATTTTACATTTTTAAACTAACCTAGGATTGTTGGGTTTTACACTAACCTAGATTATTTGGATTTTACACTAACCTAGGATTGTAGGGTGGTAATTATTAAGTTTAAGGGTTTTTCTGAAAAAAACAATAAAAATTCAAAATTATGATATATTTCTACTCTACTAATCACGTAGAACACGAATATACTAGGGGCGTAGCTTTAAAATAAGTATAACATATTTTAAAAAATTGAACAAAATTTGCTTAATGAACTGTATAGCCAGTTTGTTTACATTTCTGAACGAAACGTCCTAGGCCAACAAAAGTTGCATTAATGGGTTCTGCACAGCTTACCTTGTTCATATTCAAGACGTAATGTTAAAATAAGTAGAACATATTTTAAAAACTTCCAAAATATGTTTGTTTACGTCTATTAACGTCAGAGGAATTGTACTAGCCCCCTACCTAGGTGAGTCAATTTGCTTTCTTTTGGGATGTTTTACGGTTCCTTTAAATCCCTACAATCCTACATTCGTACTTTAGTGTAAAACCCAAACATCCTAGGTTAGTGTAAAACCCAAATAATCTAGGTTAGTGTAAAACCCAACAATCCTAGGTTAGTTTAAAAATGTAAAATAGTGATTCACCCATTGTGGGGTTAGGTTCTGTTAGGTTAGGTGGGCACATATTACGAAATTAGTCGGATGTTAATGCCCCTAGTATATTCGTGTTCTGCATCATTAGTAGAGTAGAAATATATCATAATTTTGAATTTTTATTGTGTTTTTCAGAAAAGCCCCTAAACTTAATAATTACCAGAAATGTATTTGTTCACTATATCCGAAAGGATTAATTTGTGCCGTAACGATTGGTATGTTTTGTGGTAATTATCTAGTTTAGGGNAAAAAAAACTCCAGAAAGTGGTATATTTCGACTCTACTAATAACGTAGAACACGAATATACTAGGGGCATTAACGTACGACGAATTTCCTAACATGTACCCACCTAACCTAACAGAACCTAACTCCACGATGGGTGAATCACTATTTTACGTTTTTAAACTAACCTAGGATTGTACGGCTCTAAACTAACCTAGGATTGTAAGGATTTTACAGTAATATAAGATTATACAATATTTAAAAATTCTCCGATCAACACCCTACAATCACAGACTACATGGGAACCCTATAATCCTACNAAGATTATACAATATTTAAAAATTCTCCGATCAACACCCTACAATCACAGACTACATGGGAACCCTATAATCCTACTTGATTTTAAATAACTACAATCCTAGGTTAGTTAAAATCGCTACAATCCTAGGTTAGTTTAAAAATGTAAAATAGTGATTCACCCATCGTGGGGTTAGGTTCTGTTCGGTTAGGTGGGCACATATTATACAATTAGTCATACGTTAACGACGCTACTATAGTCGTGTTCTGCGTTACCTACGAATAATCCAAGGTTAGTATAGAAAGAATGTGAAATTGTGCTGTATAAACGTCCGGAAAAAGCCTTGTTTGACTTACGTAATATAACTACATTTGCACGTTAAGCTACCGGATAGGATTTGTGGGTTTCACACTAAACTACGAATTTAGGATTTTAGGGATTTAAAGGAACGTAAAACCCACACAAATAATATAAATGCACTCACCAATGTAGGCGGGTTGTACATACTCTTGTCAACGGCCCATTCAACGTCAGATCACTCGATGAAATCACAGTTTTCACGAAGCACCACATACGCGAATATAACGCACTGAAACACTCATTTACAGCCGAATATATATACAGAAGCACTCGTTAATAGGCTAATATAACGCAGAAACGTAGTCTTGCTTGCTTTTTTTCCGTCTTAAATCACGAACGAAGCACCATCGAACTGACCACGACCGCTGCCTGCATGCATACTAACGTATGACTCGTGATGTTTTATGCGCCCGGTAGATTGCGTGAATATGCTATGCGCAGCCATTATTAATGGCGGCAGACGTTAATAGGCGTAAACATCAACTTTCGCGATTTCTTTAAATATGTTCTACTTATTTTAACATTACGCCGTCTTGAATATCAACAAGGTAAGCTATGCAGAACCCGTTAATGCAACTTTTGTTGGCATAAAACGTTTCGTTCAAAACGTAAACAAACTGTCAGAAACAGTCACCTCACAAACTTGTTCAATTTTTTAAAATATGTTGTACTTATTTTAAAGCTATGCCCCCAATATATTCGTGTTCTACGTTATTAGTAGAGTCGAAATATACCACTTTCTGGAGTTTTTTTTATTATTTTCAGAAAAGCCCCTAAACTAGATATTTACCCCGAAATCAAGCCAGAAGAATGCTGGGATGGTTCTTTGTCAGTGTTGACAAAGTGTTGGATTAAAACCATGTGAAATATTGGTTTTTAAAGGGCTAGGTTGTACAATGTTTTCTATTTCATTTTGCATAGGGAATCACCTCAGAGAGTTTGTAGCTTACGTGTTAGGATCATCTTGTATATTGTTGCATATGTATCTGCAGTTTACTTGTTCATAATTTTTTTAAGTATATTTTATTTTATATCAAGCAGAAATCTTGTGTATATTTCAAAATATATGCTTGTGCAAGGGGTTCCATAGTGAAAATGCATTTTTGGTAAACATATGTGTTTATTCTGTTCCAGATTAATGTTACTATGGGTAGCAAACAACCTGTTAAAGTGATAATTGAGACAATAAAGAAGAAACCTGTCTTGCAGCTTGTTGGTGTTATGACGATGGTAATAGGAACTGTAGTTACATTCAGATGTTGGGTTGTCCCAGCCATAAGGCGGCGGCGATATGCAGCGGCAGAGAAGTCTGCAGAACACCTGCTTAGTCTTGAGCAAGCAAAGAAGATTATTTAACCTAGAAATGGTTTACTATAGTGTGAAATAGTATTCTAGTCAGTCATCTAAACTTGTGTACATATTTATTTGTTAATTTTACAACATTGTTGAAAACTTACTTAGGCCCTAATAAAACTTGACACCTGGCTAGAAAGACAGTGAACTACTTTTGTGTGGTAGTCCTTTTGTTCTTAAATAATGTTCATTGAGTATATTAATTCAAGAAGCATGGGTTCCTGCTTTCTTTTTCAGAAAAATATCTTGCTTTGATATACAGCCACTTTTAGCAGGCACTGCAACCCATGGATGCTAGTTAGATTACAATAAATAAAAGAATATAGTCAAAATTTGTATTTACAGTTTAGAAAGATAATGCAACATTCAACAATGGCGAGTTTCTCAAGAATATTGGCTGTAACTGAAAAGGAACAGGTGGCCCTGTTTCATACAAAACCCACTTTACACAAGAAGCAGTCAAATCAGTTGGCCAATAGTCATGGTTATAACATTGTGGCTCTTCATGCACTGTTGCCTTCGGTTATTCTGTTTATCTGTAGTATTCACTCAACCTTTGGTATTTTTTATTTAAATTGTTCTTCCTCTTCTTGCTGTCATTCTACCATTTCTTCCATTACAAAAGATTTTTGTGTACTGATATTACAATAGTACGAGTATCTCAGAAAGATAACTTGAAGCTTACTACATACAGTACCATCCCATCAGATGTGGAGAAAAGACTGTATTAGCTTTTCATTATGATATAACTAGAATCATAATTGTAATCTTGAATTGTGGTTCCCATAGGCAGGAACTGTATTATATTGAGTGTAACCAACAAATGTAACAATTTCAGCATTTAAAGCTTTGTTTATGTTTTAATTTTCTTTTGAGTTGTATGGTACATTTTTTCTATTATTTACTATGTGAACTGAGCTCAAATATCTTTGGTAAAGATAATTATTTTAATAGTTTTTCTCTTAGCATTTTTACCTGGTTTTATCCAGCAGTTTTGTCCTCAGATGAGTGTATAATTACAGGAATGATTAGACTGTGACATAGGAGGAAATTCCCTTCTAATTAGCGTCATCATGTGAACCCCGGTGATTAATTACGCTTTCCTTAGATGCCATGATGAGTGGTAGAACATAAAATATTGTCTTCAAGATTTACTTGCAAGTTTGCAATTACGGCTCAACTTAAGTGTAGGAATGGTGTTAGAGAGGCGCCAAGTTGTTGTAAATATGCAGGGCACGAAAAAAGAGCCCCAAAAATGCATGGCAAATAGTTTTTGAGTGCTTCAAAAATGCCGGCAGCCGTCTCCACCAACCAGCATGTAGGTATGACGACCTACAGGGCTGGGTAATGAATTGGCATAAATTATTTGCTTATTAAGTAAGTAACTCTTGGACAATTTTTAAATTTAAAACTGAATTTTTAAGAATGGTGCTAATATTTGCACGAACATATCCAGAAGCCTGTAAAGACAATTTTGTGTTGTAGAGCTGAGCCACACCTACAAACATTTTAAGTACTTTTCTGCTGAGACAAATTATGAGCCAGTTCCATTTTTGCTCCCATAAATAATTTTTTTATTTGCTGAGATTTAAAGAGGTGATTTAGTTTTCTGTTTCTACTCAACTGAATATAATTTTAATGGACAGCAATTTTCCCTTGGTTTTAATTAATCTAACACTGCATACAGAACTAATTATTTTGATAATTAATTTTAAAAGCATATTTTCATGCAGTCTTTTCAGTTAGTAACACTTCTATTTCCTGCACTTATAAATTGTGTTATGCTTGGTGTATAAGTTTAAGAAGCTGGAATTTTCTCATCAAGTAATTTGCATGTTTTGTTTTCCTGGGGTTTTCATACAAATAGTATGAAATTATGTCTAGTGTTCTTATATGCTAAATCAAAGGGCAAGTTTGTCTCGTGAAAGTTTTTCTTTAATGCATCACAACTACTCCAGTATCTACTTACCTGTGTTCACAATTAAAATTGTGACATTTTCAGAACTACAATTAATATTTTAAGCCAATTTTCTCATGCTGTATCAGCCAAAGCAATGCAAACTAGCATGGAGTCATTTTCATCTCTGTTAGACGCCACGAGCATAGAGAAAGAAAACTGCATGGTAGGAAGTTATTCTATCATCACTCCCATGCCCGACAATACTTCACAAATTCTACATGTAAATGGTTGTATAACTTAACGAGAAAAGAATATGTAATTTTATTTTCAGAATACTGGATACCCTTGTTTCCTACAAGACAACATTAAAAAGAATAAAACATACACCCTACTCAAAATAAATTTACAAGTCACTGCATATGTGCCAGAATTTGCTTAAATAAAAACACACTATAAAGACAATTTAATTTACCCTCTGCCAGATTCTTGCATGTTAAGTTCTTGGGAGCAGAGAATCTATACTACTTCCAGTTACTTCTACAAGATGATAAATGATATACAGCCATTGTAGCTTTTTATGTTGCATTTAATTACTAGGAAACAGGATTGGCAAAAAGAGATGCCATGTGACGACAAAAGAAATTTGAAACAAACAAAATTAAATTTATTGGAGAGAAAACATTTGGAAATTATTTTAGGTACGTCAGCAGAGTTGCTACAGAAAACAGACATCAAGCTTCACTGGCTTTTCCAGACCTGCAGCAACCCCTCATTAGGTACTTGGAAAAGTGTTAAGGTCATTCAGTTACATAAATTCATCATCTCCTCATCAAAATATAACTAGCACACCCTTCCAGTTTAAAGTGCAAAATGAGAACATTATTAATTTTCATTAGGGTTTGAATGTTGAAACCACAATCATTTAGCTAGAAGAGTTAAGACCTCGCACACAGCCACTGGGGTGAATAATTCAGCAAATAATTGCATATAGCACACATACTACGAAAAAAAAAAAAAAAAAAAAAAAAGAGGATCATAGTACCATCCTTGTAAAGCGAGATCATTGCCAAAAAATCTAAAAGAAAGTGCTGTTGTGTGGCATCTCCTCAGTTTGCCCATGCTTCCTACCATAATGTTAAAAGTGTCTGTGAAACCTCAATACATTTTCCTATCCTATTGTTATCCACAGCCGCTTTGTATCCATACCCTCCCTTTGGCGGGCCTAGCAATAATCCCTCCCAGACCTTGATGGCCGGTGGAAGGAAAGGGAGGGCCACCACCTCTGCCAGGTTATCAGTGACTGGATTGATATCACCCCTGTCTGCTGGAGGAGTTGATGACTTGGGTGCCATTGTGCGAATTTTCTGGTCATCAGCTTCAGCGTCACAACTAGAGGTGCAAAAAACCATCTGGAAAAGGTAGTCTATAAAAGCAAAGGCATGTATAGTGTCTGCAACCTCGATTGACCAGTAGTGCCGAGTTGCATGTGATGTTCGAGTGTTGGAAGATGGGCAATAGCAGTGACAGTGGAGTTCAGTGTGTGACTAACAAGATACAAGAACTGGGACTGTAAATGTGGGACAGTAAATATTTTGATCAAATATATTTGTAATTAAATGAGTTAAGCTTGACGTGGCTATGACAGTGATAGGACTTTAATTATAATTGGGATCAGTTTAAAAATTTTGTTCACTTATAAAAGTAGCAGGGGTAGGCATTTGTATTTTGTAAATAATAGCTGTATGTATTTTATGCAATTGTAAATAAACTAGAAAATTTAATTATTTTATTTTGACCATCAACCCTCACACACGTCTAAATGCCCTAGACAGTTAGTTAAAATATTATTTTCCAATATTAAAATTATATTTTGCACTATCTTCAGGAATTTGACCTTACAACAATATTAAGGGTATAGGTGGTTTATCATTTTTACAAATCCAGTGGGGGTGTTGAGTCCCAGCTGCCTAGCACAAATGTCATAACCACCTATTATCATTAATATGCTGGTTACCAAAACTTTCAACAAGTTTAGCCTTTCTTTGTTACTGTCTTCCCCTAAAGTGTATTGAAATGGTAAAAATGCAGTTTACAGGAAATAATTGTCAAATTAAGAATGACACCAACAAATGGGGAGGACTGCTGGTATGTTTCACAGCTGGCAAATAAAAATTTCTTAGCTTCCTGTGAAGATTGACAAAGTCAACACAGGACCTCAAAAGCAATTTCTGAAAGAATGCTCTGCAGTAAATATCATGCCATAAACACATGGCGTGCATCAGGGGTGGATCCAGAGGGAGGGGGTGGAGCATGGCCCCTCCCGAGACAGCTCTAAAAAATTAATGCTAGGTAAAAAAAAAGTACCTACTTTAAATTCACACTATCCGGTGCTTTAGAAGGGGTAACACACACACACACACATGCACGCACACACAGAGTTACTGTGTTTTGTGTTGCAACAATATATTTATCTCTGATGGTCAAGGGTGCATGGCACAAGGTTAACCCCTCCTTTCTTTGCTCTTTCCATTTCCAGCATCACACAGTTGCGCTTCCCTGCCCTCTCTTTCCCATTCTGCCATCACATAGTTATACCAAATACAGTAGAAAACTCTTCTGTATTTGGTTACACTTAGCACCTGTTCAACACCCTCCTCTTAACCATTGATATTGTTTAAAACATTCATTCAAGAGCATCAGTAACAAGGATTAGTCATCTTGAAAATGTCTGTAGGTGCAAGGTGTTTTGCGTTTCCGTTGGTCGGAGAGCACTGAGCAGTGTCTACTTGCTCCCAAGTCGAAACTTTTTGCCACATCACAGGACTTTATTTATGGCAGGCAACATCCTTAAATAACGGTAAGTAAAAATGTAACATTTAATATTAAGGTTTAATTTATTGCCTTAATGACATGCATAAATCATTTCACTTATGCAATGAAAATTCCACTACATAATTNGTCATGCATAAATCATTTCACTTACGCAATGAAAATTCCACTACATAATTTGCTTCACAAACTACTGTATGCTGGCTGCATGTTATAAAATAAATGATTTGATCCCATTTTGGGAAACCGACGCAGTCATGTAAAATGTTTCGTGATTGGCTATCTGCAAAATGTTGAACTTAAAGTGACCAATGAACAAACTACACAAATAAGAAAAAAATTGTATTCCAAAAATTACCATTAAAATGTATAATATATCTAATATATTATACCTACATATAGTATGTGTGGAAAAAAATTTTTTTTTTCAGGAAAGACGCTGGAAACGTCCCAACACCAAAATGATCAACACATTCTTCAAAAAATTAATAAAATCAAATGAAGAAGGTGGTTTCAAACAGCCTGATAATGGAAGTGAAAAGTGGAACATTGTCAGAGCGAAAATTCAATTACTGGGGCTGAACTGGAGGAACTGAATTCATCTGATCCTNAAATTCAATTACTGGGGCTGAACTGGAGGAACTGAATTCATCTGATCCTGAATCTGCAGTAACTTAACTGGGGGATGGAGAATCACCAACAACCTCTGGTCCTGATGGAGGAGGAGATACTGTAGGTACCTAATACACTACTGTATGAATGTGATATATGAGCATACCTTGGTAAACAATCTTCTTAGGGAATTTAAACTATGGGAAGCCAAATTGAGAAGAGATCAAAAGACCAAGGAAATACCAGACACAGTGCTTGAAATATTGGATGACTTTAACATTATTCCTAAAATTTGTATGCTACTGCAAATTCTGTGTACTATTTTCCATCAGTGTTGCTACAGCAGAACGTTCATTTTATATTCTCTGGTGAGTCAAATTTTGTGTTAGATCAAGACTGACTGAGAAGTGGTTGAATGGTATTTGCCCGTACATGTACATACTTCAAATTTGACTCTGAAAAAGTTAAAGATAGATTTTCTACAGAGAAAGTGTGGCCCCTTGAATTTGTAATGTAACTGAATTATTTTGCCACATACACCATGAATCAATGAAAATATTGTAACATGTAGAATAGTATAGTATTTGTCTGATTTACATAGATACTTGAAAATTGGCCCCTTGAATTTGTTATGTAACTTAATTATTTTGCCACATGCACCATGAATCAATGAAAATATTGTAATACTTAGAATAGTATGGTCTTTGATGTACATACACACTTCAAAATTGACCCTGAAAAAGTCATATATTTACCAAAGAGAAATTTTGGTGCCTTGAATTTGCAATGTAACTTAATTATTTTGTCACATGTATCATAAATCAATTTAAATATTTTTAACACTTACAATAGTAATTTTTACATTACATTTTATTTTTATAATTAATGACCCACCTGAACATCAAGCCTGGATCTGCCCTGGCGTGCATATTTCTACCAAAGTTGTCATTTTACTGTGGGTGGAGCACGAAACATTCAACTGTTCAAGAGTTATCTGGTCAGACAAATCTTGTTTCTACCTGTATGGAAGCAATATGCATCATGTTCATAGACCTCAAGTTTTCAATGCAGAATACATGCAAAGATGGTTCAGGTTAGAGATTGCTCTCAAGATTTTCTTGGCCAGGGGGGGGGGGATGCCTTGTAACCTCCATGGAGAAATTAGGAACAGTATTAAAAATGCAGGGAAAAAAACCTTGTTTTATATAGTAAAATTAACAGTTTGGAATAATTGGTGGTCACAGATTATTGTTGATTTGAAACTGGGGGTTGACTGACATGTGCTTGCAGCAGATTGATTAAAATTTATATTTTTTTATTATGCCGGCCATGCTCAGCAATTACAGTTGGTATTACAGGACTTTGCTTGTCAAGTAGATCATAGTTTGTCTAGTTTGCTAATAATTAAAAATATTTCTTAATTGTATTATTTCTTGAAAGGTGTAACAAAATTATAGNCTAATAATTAAAAATATTTCTTAATTGTATTATTTCTTGAAAGGTGTAACAAAATTATAGATCTAAAGTAGCATTATTGAGAGAGAGCATTGTTTTATCTTATTTGGTTGTCCAAAATTGCATTAGAATATGACAAGTAGCTCTTTATAGATTATGAAGAAATCTTGAAATTTTTGGAAGTATCAAAAAATCATTAACAATTTTTTGCCGAACAAACTTTTGTTCCTATAGGTATTAAATAAAGTGCCTAATTGCAATAAATTGAAACGTTTAGTGATATTTTAATATTCACTGAAGGAGATGAGCCATAATCACATTGCATCAAGAACTGAGAAATCTGTGAGAAATCACTTTCACATCTCTTCTGTAGCTACTTTCAGATAAGATTTAATTTTATTTGGTAGTGTGGCCATTCATCAACAATAACTTCCCATCAAATGTTACATGAGAGTTTTGTTGTGTACCTGGTAAACCTGTAGGTGATAAAAATTTTCTCTGACTGGGTAAAACCAAGGCAATATATTGACTAGTTTTTAATATATGTACCTTGTTTCCAAGAAGCAACTATTTTACAGTAAAACTGAGACTCAAACACATTGTCATGATTGTTTCAGCACAAGCATTATTTTTATGCACTTTCATTAAATATTTGTAAAATAGAAATGGAAACCTTGCAAAATGTCACTGAACCACTTTTATGCAAACTATTATAAATTGATTTAAGGGAGGTAAAATGAAACCGTGCAATAATTTTAGCAAAGATGTTGTAAAATAATACTAATGTTATCTTCGATAGTGTGTTGGGTAGGTACATAGAATTTACTCATTTAATAATTTACAATAATATTGTACTATTTTTTTGTTCAGATAGCAAAGTTGCATTTAAAACAGCAAATAATTGCTATTATTGCAACCTTCCATTATTTGGTCACAATATTTGCCCAATTTACATTAGTATCATGCACCTGGCAACATTAAAACAGGTGTCATCAAAATGCCAGTTCAGCTGCAATATAAATTATGAAGTTTATTCGCATCTGTGTCCACACTGACAAGAATCGCCAGCATCCAAACTTGAATTGCCGGAACTACAGTCATCTTCTTTGCCGCCAAGTGCATTGGAAACTTTTTGGAATCACTGCTCAGACATCCAGAACCCACTGACACATTAATGACAAACTTCTCTGCCTCATGTGCGTTGTCTGTGTCATCTCATGTCTGCCATTCTCCATCCACTCTGTGTACTGCAGTTTCAAACAAATCTTGAATGACTTGTTTACACACACATCAAGAGGTTGAAGCACAGATGTCAGTTCACCAATATTGTTATCTGATCTGGCCAGATTTCAGTTAATTTTTTTTTGTTTCCTCAGATAACTGCTTCTAGCACAAGCATGGCCCGTAAATTCAACAAAGCTCCTGGCCATTGTTCCCACACAGATTTTATCCAATCCATGACCATTGTGTTATCCATCCAACCCTTTTTCCGCGTGCTCTTACAATCGCACAACTGAGAAATTTTTCATCCTTTGCTTTGCTTTGAAATATAACATACGGTGACAGCTTTTTTCCATCAGAAAGAATTGTCAGCAATACTGTGCATCACAATTTCTCACTTCCACCAGTTAATAATACACAAATAGTTTTCACACACTTAGTATTGACAGTTGTCTCTGCCAGCATCTCGAAATACACTGGTGTTAGGTCTGGATTTCCAATTTGGGAGAACAAATATTTATGTTGTAAATGCAACTTTATCACTTTTATATTGTAGGTTACTGGCAAATGCTGCGAGATTGTAGTAAGGCATCTCGTGGATAGCCATTTTTTCCATAAAACTTTGAATCCAGTTTTTACTTCCTTAAAAGTTTTCAGTTACACCGATTTGCATACAATTTGTAAGTGTTTGTAACGTGGCAGTCAGAATGGCGACTGGAAATTACAGTTCGGTTTGCTCAATCAGTAGACACACGAAACTTTAAAAAAAAGGTGCCAAATAAATATAAAATAAAGTAAAGTCTCGGTTTATTTACTGTAATTGTATTTAATATTCAAAAGAAACAGCTCACACACAAGTTTCAGATATGAAGAGTCACGAACAGCTAGTTTCACGAGACAAACAAAGAAAGAGCAGCGCTGCAGTAAGTATTATTCACGTCATTTGAGGCTTGCATCGCAAGAGGAATTACGAAGACAGGAGGGATGTCAGTTCCCTCCTGGCACCCTCCCACACCAGCAGAGAAATAATTTAGCAGGATATAATTAGCTGGTGTGGGGGATATTTGCCACCTCGACGTGTCTTCTGCGAGCGTTGGTTGACTACCGTTTTGCTTTGCTTTGTTAGCAGGCGGTGTAATGACACAGTAATCTTAATTTTCGGGACCGGGACGCGTGTTTCAATTTCTTTAGCTTTGCCAAGCTTCGTAATATTTCTATCTTTTTCAAAATTAAAGCCGTGGTGGTTTGTTTACAGTGATAGTACGTTAATTGGGCATACGTTTGCTGTTTTACGTTTATCAGGAGTCCTGTTTACTGTTTCGTTTCAAACGTTGTAGTTTTCAGTTTTAGTAAGTGTTCACATTATTTAGAAACTTTCAGACTGCGTCAACAGTTTTAGTTTTCTACAATGCAGTTTCGATAACGAGTGGAGAGCGTGTGTGGCAGCCCACGCCAGGCCCTTATCTAGGGAGAGGAGGGTGAGAGGCAGCACAAAGACTCATGTGCTGTCGCCCTTCAAGTCACTTCAGGTCAGTTGGCGGCGAAGTCAGTTGGAAGACAGTCGCCCTTCAGTTCAGTGGTAGAATGGTCGTCTAGGCCGTGATGCTAACCCCCACATCGGCAAACTTGAACTTATGAGATTATTTCTACGCCGGTGTGGGAGGTCGCCACATTTATTATTTCTCTGGGCCAGTTTTTTAGAAACGTAATAATTCGTAAACAACTGTGGCTCTGTTCTGCCCATGTCTATTTATCTGTGAACGTTTCGTACTGTGCATACTCTGAACTTCAGATGTGAAATGTGTCACTTAACAGTTAAATAAAAGTATGGAACAAAATACACTGGAACTTTACTTTATTTCATAATTAATTGGCATCTATTGTACAGAGTCTCGTGTTCCTCCGTCTTGACGTCTTGAGCTAGTCGAGTGCAAGTCTGCAACTAATAGCCGGTGTAACTGTAGCGGCCCAACGTTGCAGCGGTAGGCACACGGTATAACTCGCCCCATGCCTATCCCCACTCCTCGCCCCAGGGTGCCAAAAACGTGACCAAATAAGGGCATGGCGTGGGCCAGAATCCCTTCGTAAGCCTGTGCGGCCCCCGTCGCCATGCCGAACTGTGTCGTAAAAATATAATCAAACTTATAGAACAAAAACTGTCCACTGCAGTTTGAAAGCTTCCATCTACAAATGCTGAAAAAGCAAACATACGACCGATAAACATTCTACCACTGCAATAACTTCGAATCCTAATAAAATATTACAAAGCCTTGCAAAATGAAAGAAAATTAACCAATTACCCAGATAATTGCTTTTCTCCAGTGTACGCAAGAAGCTTTCCTTTAATTTCAAGAAACTTCGCTTTTGCACCTCTAAATGCACATCTTTCACCACTAGTCAAAAGAAGTTTCTTTATGTTTTTCTGCCAGTCCTGTACACGCGATTCATAAACATCAAATTTCTTTCCGGCTGCATGGTTACCAATAATCTCTGCTTCACTTAAATTTTTTTTTAATTTTCCCACTACTTTGAAGGAATGCAACCTTTTACTGCTCATCTTTCAAACAGAATAAAATAGAAACTAAACAGGGCTTTCTAAATTGCTTACTTTAACATAAAGATTCACCGTATAGTGCAACAAGCTGGTCCTATTTTAATGAAATCTCAAATCCATATAAAAGGAGCAGGTTGTCAACAATTGTTCACATAATCAAGCCAAAAAGGTTTCCAAATTGAAATGCAAAATAAAACTAAGTGCAATAACTCATCAACAAACATGAATAAGGAACCAAGAGAAATTTGAGTTATAAGACAAGCACAGAGCAAAGGCAAACCAACGAGAGCACAATGGCAGGATAAACATGTGATGGTAGTCATACTCTGAAACACTGGGCTGCCAGAGTGGTGGAGGATCGGCGGAGGCAACGGGTATTGGCTAGCACCGGTGGCTTTGGTTGGGGTGGGCTGGGGTGATCTACATTTATGTATGTGCTACATCCAGTACAGTGCTCACCCAAAAAAAAAATGAATTTGTAAAAAGAAAAAATCAAATTTATTTTTTAGCTTGTCTCACTCAAATTTTCAACTTCTTCCACCCATATTTTATATGGTTCCTCAAAAACATGTCACAGAAAAACTGGCACAATTAATTGGGTCAATATATAGAGGTTCCACTGAATTAATTTTTGAGAAGCAAATTAGAGGTAATGAAAATGGACAGTATGTGAAATGACAAGTTTAGAGAGATATTGTCCATTTCTTATAAGTAGGGTAAAATTTGACAATGTGACAAACCTACACATTATGTAAACAGTAAATGCTCTTGTTTGTTAAGTATTGTTGAGTTGATGAATTGCTGTGGGATGCATGTTATGTTGGTGATATTGATGATGGCTTTAGAAGAAAATAGTACCCAGAACTAAGAGTTATAATTTAAAATTTTAATTATATTTACGACATACATGGATTAAATTATGTTTTTAACGGAATATTAATTTTTTTTTTGTTTTTAGCAAATTAACTTTGGAAACATGTTTAGCAATTATCATGGAGCATGTAGACACATATGAGNGGCAGCACAAAGACTCATGTGCTGTCACCCTTCAAGTCACTTCAGGTCAGTCGGCGGCGAAGTCAGTTGGAAGGCCCTTCAGTTCAGTGGTAGAATGGTCGTCTAGGCCGTGTCGGGTGTGATGCTAACCCCCAAATCGGCAAACTTGACCTTACGAGATTATTTCTACACTGGTGTGGGAGGTCGCCACATTTATTATTTCTTCAGGTCAGTTTTTTAGAAACGTAATAATTCGTAAACAACTGTGGCTCTGTTCTGCCCATGTCTATTTATCTGTGAACGTTTCATACTCTGAACTTCGGATGTGGAATTTGTCACTTAACAGTTAAATAAAAGTGTGAAACAAAATACACCGGAACTTTACTTTATTTCATAATTAATTGGCGTCCATTGTACAGTCTCGTGTTCCTCCGTCTTGAGCTAGTCGAGTGCAAGTCGGCAACTAATAGCCGGTGTAACTGTAGCGGCCCAACGTTACAAAATGGCGACCCAGCCGCGGGGCACGAATAATTACCACGTGTAGACGGATCTACGAACATCGAGCAGATCAACATTCAAGTTACCGGCAGTTCCAGGTTTCCAGCAACACAACACGAAGTTCCAGGTACGAGACGACCTCATTCTACAACAGCAATAACACTGTAAGAAATCATCGATCATCAGTGAAGCCATCAAAACAAGTAACGTCATCTGTTTAGTTATCAAGGTTATGTTATGATCAAGTACATTCGCCAAGAGTTTTGTTTATTCCGTGTGCAAGTAATGTTAATTTTGCGATGATTTAGTTTGTTTATTTGTTTACCACGTCGTAACTGAAATAAAAACGGCGCAATTACCGCAGAACACGTAGGACACTACATGTTCAGCAAAAATTATTAATATCCTGTTGTCCTTACAGAAAGGACAACAGGAGATGATACAGGAAATTAAACAAGAAAGAAGGCGACAAGCAGAACAGAGGGAAAACAAATTTGCAGAATTAATAACAAAGTTAGACAACTGGGTGGTTGAATCAATAAATAGGTTAGGAAAGGTCCCAACAGTAATTGCCCCAAGTAAAAATAATATACACAGCAATGACGTAAACAATGAAGGTAATACTGGCTGTGACAAAGAAGGTAAAGAGTTTAATGTTGAAGGTAGAAAGGCAGATGCTATAAATAGAGAGGATAGAATTGCAGATAATTTTGTGGAGAGTGAACCTAACTGTTGTGAAGTCAGTAAGTTGAAGAGAAATGTAATACAGGAAGGATGACTTCAGGTTAGGGGGGTTCGACTAAATTGTAATAGTGAATTAAAGCTGCGAGAGGGATCAGCTGTTGAATTGCAACAGGCAAGAGCTGCTGAGAGTAGGCAATATTCTAGACTGAAACATTATGAAGTATTTAGGCAAAGTTTTGAAAGGAGAAAACAAAGATATAAATCCAGGGTCAGTAAAGTAGTCAGAAAAAAGATAAGGAATAAGAGGGTAAAGACAGTAAGGAAAAAGGAAACAAAACAGAGGGGTGGATTAAAGACAGTAGGTAAAAGGAAACACGTGAAATATAGTATGAGAAAGGTAGTAAGGAAAAAGGGAAGGAAATTGAAACACAAGGAGAAAAGGAAAAGGAAGAAGAAGAAAAAATGTAATGAAGCAGAAAGACTGCAATTTAGATAGTAAGGTATACACTTGATTTTTTTTATATTTTCAATAAGGTAAGAGAGATAAGTAAATGTTTTTATTTTGAAGAAAAATTATTTTAAATAAAGGACCCTACAAGTAAGTAACAATGTGTACATGATACATGGGGTAAACCCTTTCGAAGCAATAGTGAATAAGGGATTAGGTTATTGTGGATAGGAAAAGAGTTCAGATTGCTAATCTGTACATGGTTATTTGGTAAGAATTAATAATCGTGAGAGAGAGTTTCTGTTTAAGAACATTGAATCATTATATATATAGTAAATGCATTACAGTCATTAAAATTCTAGTGAAACTTGTAAGGAACAGAATTTATCAAAAAACAACTATGCAGGGTCACAGAAATCTTAAGTTAATTCAACTGTTGTTTATATTCTCCAAAAGTGGAAGTAGGCAAGCTGAAAAAGAATGGTTTTTATAAATGCTGCCACTGTTGTAATAAAATAATCACTTAAAGTTGTTTTTGAAGTCATAATAGTGTGCTCTTTTGCATTGAATTTTTGTAATTCAGTTTTTTAGGTGTGTTTTGTCTTGGAAAAGTATTTGCTCAGTTTGTTTAAATTATTCTGAAATTACTTTATGAGCATTTTATTTGAAATTGTGATTTTAATTGTTTAAGTTTGACATTGCTATGGGTGAAAATTCTAGTTTATTCCATATATCCGGTACTGTGCATATACATGCAAGGTTTTATTTTTAAAAGAAGATTTGTGAATTTTTCTTTAAATATAAGTAGTTTTTTATTTCAAAATATGTACTAAAGTTAATATAAAAATACTTTGTTACCATGTTTTCTAATTTAATTACTATAACTTACTATTGAAGATCAGGCAATTGGTAAGTCCTTAGTAAAAACTTTTGTAGAAACTCTCTGCATCTTGATAGGTAGTAGAAGCTCAAGCTGTCATGGGCCATTTAGGCTAGGCAAATTAGGAAAAATAGGGGAAAGTTTAGGTATAGTCGTAATTGTTGTCATTACTTATGTTTTTTGGGTTGCTGAACACGAATCTGAGGTTTGCTGACAGAATTTTTG
>NQII01002622.1:281417-330332 GCA_002778355.1 Clitarchus hookeri | reverse complement strand
AAAATAAAACAATCAAATGTAGCGATCACACATTAACAAAACCAAAACAAACTTGTATTCAATGGAGATGCCCAGCAAATAGTTTACTGCTTAACTTAACAGCTTTTAATTAATAACTATACGAAAGGAATATACATTACCTTTGCAACAATTGTGTTTTTCCCATTTTTGGAAAATGCGTTATTGGGATAATGCATGATGCTAGCATAGTCATAAGGAACATCATATGTAGAAACATATTTCTCGGAAGCCTTCTCGAAATCAGGCCAGTAATCTGTAGAAAGAAAATATAGTATTTGTTAGTGCATCCAAAACAAAAAAGTAAGTTATTCACAGGTTATGTGCTTGATGCATTCCTTTAGCCCTTAAGTAATGACCACATGTAAACACAGTAACTTTTTTCTTTTAAATCCTCTGCATTGCACACAATTTTTTCCCCCGTTACTTTAATGACTCACACAGTGTTCATTTCAATTTTTTAAACTTTCCTTCATTTTGCAACATTTTTATTTGTTCCTCTGTTAGATGTGAACACAGTAGTACTGTACCACCACCCATGGAAAATAACAATAACAAGTTTAAAGTCACCCTTAGTGATTTTGAACTCTTCACTATGCTATAATATATTGTAAAAAATGTGGTTAGAGGTATATTTTCTTTCTTACATTAAATACATATACAATTTCTAGCTTTCTGGAGACTATGCCAGCTGATTTAGTGCATTCAAATGCATTCTGTTTATTTAAGGGTTGTTCAAATGAAACATGTACTCAAAGGTGTTTCATTTCAGTGTTTGTTACAATTCAACAAAAGGTAATAAATATAGGTTAAAGTAAACAGGTTTGCAGTTCTTTCTATGTATACATACTCTCTTCTTGAGTATGTATGTATGTATGTATGTGTGTATGTATGTGTGTGTGTATGCATGCATGCATGCATGCATAAGAAGAAGAAGAATTCAAGAGCCTTTTCTCTCTTTCTATTGAGTCAGCGACAAATTTATAGATTACGTTGGTGAATTTAAGACTGCTAAAGAAACATGGGCCACACTTCAAACACTCAACCAAGATAATATAATAACTTGTTGGATCAAATTTAATTTTTGGAAGATTTATCTACCTTGAAAAAACCTGATGGTCCATGACAAATTATAAATTGAAAATACTGTATTTGAACAGAAAGATAGCGAGAAGTGGGATTACATTTAAAGAACACACGCTTGTGCTGTTCGTGTTGAGAGGATTGCCGAAGGAGAAGTATGAACTTTGTATTTGTACCATGGAATACACGATCATTTGGAGCTAGACAATGTCATATCCAAACTGATGGTAGAAGAAAAGAGGCAAAATAGAATAGAAGGAGACAGTTTGAAAGGAGATGATGTTAAAGCTATGGCAGCATTCAGGATAAACCAAGGTAGCAGTAATAAGTATGAAAAGCTGGAAATTGGAGAAATAGTGATATAAAGGTGAGCATAAGAAGAATAATGTTTTAAAAAAAGTTGAATATCACAAACAAAGAAAAAGTGAAACAGGAAGCAATGATTATAAAAAGGATATAAATGTTGCACATGTGGCGAATTTGGACTTATTTTTCATGATTTTCAAGATTTAAAAAAATTACTTGTCATTGCAACAAAGTAAGAAAGATGGAGCAGCTACGATCACAGTTGGTAAAATAATTTATAAAGTTGAGAATGCCCGAACTTATTGTTCAGTGGGAAAGAAGACTGCAGTGAAAAGGAGAGTGTGGTATCTTGACTCGTGCTCATCTGATCACATGAGTCTTACGAAAGAAGATTTTATTAAATTGGAAGGAAACTTCTCTGGAATTATTAGAATGGGTAATGGAGATAAAGCACAAATTGCTGGAAGAGGGACATTTGTAATCAAGACGAAGAAGGAAGGAGAAGGGTTGGTCGTTAAGTTAACAGGAGCATTATATTTGTACCTGAACTTGAGTGTGGACGTATGTCAATGTCAAAATTAATTGACAAAGATTTAAATGTTGTGTTTTCTGGAGAAAGAGGAATAGTCCTTGACAAAGATGAGCCTATATTTAGAGCGTATAAAAAGGAGAGAGTTCATGTTGTCAAAATAGATGAAAGTGAAAGTAAATTCAAATCGTACCTCGCTAGATAAACTGGAGAACATCCCATCGTAGGGGTAGCTTGGAGAGCCATCAGTGATGTGCATATTTGGCATCGGAGGTTTGGCCATCTAAATCAAGAAGCTTCAGTGAAAATTACATCATTGGAAAGATTGAAAGAGGGGGAGAAATTAGATGTGTGTACAGTCTGTGTACAAGGGAAGTTCAGCAAGTTTAAGTTTCCGAAGTGTCGAACAGAGTAATCAGTGAGCTCTTTCGAACTCGTAAATAGTGGTTTAATGGGAAAGTTCATACCAGCTTCTGTTGGTGGTTCACAGTATATTGTGACACTAATAGTTGATTATTCGAGACTTGCAGTTGTCAGATGTCCTAAGAAGGAAACTGATGTGTTTGATGAATTTTTGAATTTTCAGACACTTGCGGAAAAACAACAGAAAAAAATTCTGGGGTTTAAAACAGACAATGTAACAAAGGACACCAGAAAAGATTTTAAGGACTATTTGGAGAAACATGGCATTATACACAGGAAGACAGCATCTGACTGTACGCAGCAGAATGGAGTTGCCGAGAGGAAAAACCATACCTTAATTGAAATGATACGATGCATGATGATAGAAGCCAATATTCCAAATAATTACAGGGCAGAAGCCACAATCACAGCAGCATTGATTATAAACAGATGTCCGTCGTCTGCAGTTGATGATCAGATACCATTTAAATTATGGAAGGGACGAAGAATAACTGAATAAGTGAAGAGAATTAAGACATTTGGGTGCAGAGCATGGGCAGTGAAGATGCATGAAGGTAAGCTAGATTCGAAAGCAGAATAATGTGTAATGGTTTGATATGAAGATAACACCAAAGACGGATATAGACTACGGCGTCTGAAACGTTGCTGCATCACAATTAGAAGAGATGTAATTTTTGAAGAATCCATATTTTCATTCAAGAAATATTGTAGGAAACTGGTTAAGGAGTTATCTATTGCTATATATGCATCTCACATGCTTGATTACAGGAGAGTCATCATAGAGGAGGGAGAGGATTTATATTCAAATTGAGGCATTGCTTGCCGTAGTATATTGATCCACTGGAGCAAATTCGAGTAGAAGATGAAACCATAAGAGAAGTCTGTATACAAACACTCCAGAACAAGGTGCAACAACAACCAACGCGATCACAAAGACAGAAGAAGGCAAAGTGCTTCAGCATCAGTCAACATGCAGATGACTGGAAGGAAGCAATGGACCTGTAAATAGTTAATATGACTATGAACAATGTATGGGAGTGTAGAGAGGTCAAAGGATCACAGGGTTATTGGTTCAAAATGGATTTATGAAGTAAAATGAAAACGGTATTATGGACAGATTTAAAGCACGACTAGTAGCAGAAAATCTATGTCTAAATTGGGAGAGTACATTTAGTGTGGTAATGAGGAGGAAAACAGTGAGGATTGTAGTTGTAGGACATGACTAGACCATAGAACACGTGTGTGTTACTTGTGCATATCCCATTATTGCTAAGCAACCAGAACTATAGGAGCTGACGGGTATGTGTGCAAACTGAGTAAAAGTATTTATGGTCGACCTAATGCAAGTAAAGACTGGAATGTTTGTGCTGATGATATTTTGAAGAGGTTCTGGTTTGAACAATGCTTAAGTGGCCCTTGTGTCTATGTAATTATAGGCCTTTATGTAGATGATCTTATTGTTGGCAAAGACAAAAAGGTAACCAAATTCAAAAGTGACCTATCTAGGCATCTTAGGATTAGAGATCTGGGTAAGTCAGAGAATGCGTTGTCATTTCAAATTGAACAACAACCCGGCAAAGTGTCATTATGCCAAAGTATGTAGGTATCTAATCACGGTATTAATGTAGTATGAGATTAATGAAATCTTGTAACACACCTCTATCCGTGTCAGAAGGGATTAATGCGATTAATGACGTGAAGTATGATCAAACTATAAATAGGAGTGCAGTAGGGAGTTTACTTTGCATTGCTAATAACTCCAGAACATATTTAGGATTTGCAGTGAGTCAAGTAAGCCAGAATAACTAAAATCCTGCCGAAAACAACTGGAAACATGTAAAACACATTGTTAGGTATGTTAAAGGTACCACTGATATGAAACTTGTGTATAATAAAACAGGTGAACCCATACAAGTGTTTTGTGATGCAGACCGGACGAATTGTACAGAGGACCGTAAATCAGTTAGTGGATATGTCGTCATGCTTGCAGGGGGTGCTGTAAAATGGCTAAGTAAAAAGCAAAATTGCACATCTAGATCTACTGTAGGAGCGGAATATGTAGCCATGGCCAAAGAAACTATGGAAATTAAGTGGTTATGAAATTTACTTTGCGAATTGCACCAATAAAAATTAATTCCAATGCCTGTCATATTATGATGTGACAATGTGGGGGCAATTAGAATAAGTGAAAGAATAACAGAAAGAACCACACACATTGATTTACTGTATCATATATGTAAAGAGGGAGTTAAGATGGGTCTTGTTAAGTGTGCAAGGTTATCCTCTGAAGGAACATATGTGTATATGTTCCTTCAGAGGATAACCTTGCTGATATTTGTACAAAAGTGTTACCTGGCCCTAAAAACAAATAATGTACAAAATGCTTAGGGATTCAGTAAGTACAATATGTTTAAAACTGTTCAATGTTTAATTATAGTATGTACTTGCTAATTTTCATAGTTTGTACTGTTCGCATTAATGTGTGCAACGATATCTCATTATTACATGATGCTTAGTAGTTTTAAAATTTGTTAATGTAAGACAACAGGAGTGTTGGTATGTGTGCCAAACGTTATTAACTTAATGTTGGCAGTCACAACCAATATTTCCTTTAGTGTGTTTTATATATTGGTTGTGTTGTTAATGTAGCTAGCAAGTATTTGAAAGTATAGGACACACTAACAGTGTAAACTAGTATTTCAGGGTTTTTATTTTGTAATCCTCAAATTCACATATTTGTCACCTCAGTTGTTTCACCCTCATTTCATGCCATCTGGCTGTAGGTTGTAACTTTTTATTCAGGGCATAATTATGTAGTATTTATTTTGTTAATTTATCATGCAAATGTTTATGTCCTTTTGATAGTTGCAAATAACAGGCAACAGAAAGTAATGCAGGGCGAGCCGGGTGTCGCCATGGTTTACGCCGCGAGTGCTCACCAGATCCAGTGTCTCAAGAGGTCGGCACATGCCGCGTCTCGCTCTGGGTGCCTTCTCGTTCTTCTGCCAATCACCTTTAGTTGCAATAGTCTAATGTAACGTACTGGAACCTGTTATTTCTGCACCCGGAGACGCCACCCCTTCTTCCCCTGGAATAGCATCGCCTGGGGAAGCTTAATGCACCAATAATTTACTCTTTTGCACAAATGTGTATTTTTCGCAGTTTTGCCTATCTGACGGGTAGCAGGCCGAAGTCTGTATAATGTGTTCACCTAGAGTGATGTAAGTGTTTCTCTGCAAGAGTAATTACATGCAAGTTTTCAGACTTTTGTGTCTTTTATTTCAAGCACTGCCTTTGGGCATTTTGGGGCACGGGTCCCCTATAAACTCCCTTCGCCTAGTGTCATGTAAATTACTTAACCGCCAGTATGCTCAACTCAGNACTCCCTTCGCCTAGTTTCATGTAAATTACTTAACCGTCAGTATGCTCAACTCAGAGTTTTTACAGTTTAAGATGTGTGGGCCAGCCTGAATAAGCCCACAGTATTTTCCATGTAAGTAACAGGAGCGAGGGGCTCCTCCAACATTTCACCGAGGGACTGCGTACGTCGGAGCGAACTGCCCGCCGTACCCTGAGATCATCANCGAGGGGCTCCTCCAACATTTCACCGAGGGACTGCGTACGTCGGAGCGAACTGCCCGCCGTACCCTGAGATCATCACCAGCAGCAACAATTAGCACCACCTGCCGACAGTATCTGGCGCCTAGTCGGGTATTCAAATCCACAAACCACCTAACAATGTTTCCACCGCCCCTCAAAACTTCCCTTAACCTAACACCACCCAGCCAACAGGCGTTAAGTTGTTTTTTTATTTATTTATTCTTGANCCCCTCAAAACTTCCCTTAACCTAACACCACCCAGCCAACAGGCGTTAAGTTGTTTTTTTATTTATTTATTCTTGAGATGTAATATTTCTGTCATATAATAAGTTGAAGAATAAAAATGATAGTTCAGCACAAAGTCTATCATTAAAAACTAGCAGATAAGTATTTAAACAGGATAACAGAAAATGAAAATAACAGAAATCTTTGAACACTTTTTCTTCTTCAGACACTTCCTTAAATGTGTTTTGCTGGGGAAGCAGTCCAGCTGCCATCTCAGTAATGACTCTTATGTTCCTGAAGAAGTAGTTTATGAAATGCTTGGTCGTGTTCCATCTGCTACACAAATGCAACNAGTAATGACTCTTATGTTCCTGAAGAAGTAGTTTATGAAATGCTTGGTCGTGTTCCATCTGCTACACAAATGCAACAACTTGCAAACCTGTAAGATGCTGTTCTGTTCCCCAGCGCACACACAATCTTCTGGGAATGGAACAGCTACCATGTTTTGGTAAGTTATAGCAGTTTGAAAAAAAAATGAGAATGCACTGCATGTAGAGAACCTCGACTCAACATGACTTTACTTCAGATAATAACACGTTGCAGCAAGTAACACAACCTAGTTTCAACATTCTGAAAAGTACACAAAAACACCTATAGTAATCACCGCCAACATTAAATAATTTTTTAAGCTGACTAACCTAAAACTTTAAACATTCCTAACAACAGTTACTGCCAGCATACTGACATGGGTTTGGAATGATTTTCTTGTGCTCTGAGAAACAATCAACACCTTTAATGACAGCAACCCACCAGCCAGAACTGTGACGTTTCTGGGGAAAACCTTGTCTGTGGCCAGTGTGACCCCACACGCTTCACTGTCCCTATGTTACCCAAGGTTGGGTNTCTTGTGCTCTGAGAAACAATCAACACCTTTAATGACAGCAGCCCACCAGCCAGAACTGTGACGTTTCTGGGGAAAACCTTGTCTGTGGCCAGTGTGACCGCACACGCTTCACTGTCCCTATGTTACCCAAGGTTGGGTGTACTCACGACGGTCTGACGTCTGTGAACAGTGGCGTAGCCAGATATTTCTCAAGGGAGCGAGGTTACACTAGCAACATTGGTGCTGATACATGTGTTAATTACAATCAATTTTAGGAGAAAATTACCTCAGTATAATAAAATGCATCATAGTGAACAGCAATCACATATTTTTATCACAATTAAGTTATTGTTAATAATTCTGATACTAATGTCGACAACATGCTATGCAAAACTCTCCATTGGCAATGTCCCTACTTGAGGAACATTTGTCCTAGAGNGATACTAATGTCGACAACATGCTATGCAAAACTCTCCATTGGCAATGTCCCTACTTGAGGAACATTTGTCCTAGAGACCTCGCACAGTTGATGTAGGACGCACAGTGAAGTGTCAGGCCAAGGGAGTGAAACAAACCACTTTGACTCGGCACAGCAAGATGAGAGAAAAGAGCCAGTGGCGAGGCCTGACCTGGGTGTATGTTGTCCCAGACTATGGTAACGTGCTGGTCGCGGTCGGGCCGCGCCTGCTCGTGCATGAGCCCCAGCGCGTGTAGTAGCTCGTGCTGGATGACGCCCAGGTGCTGCAGGCACTCGGGGGAGCGGAAGTTGACGGTCTGGCCGTGTTTGAAGTCTCGCTGTCGCCCCACCATGGAGGAGCAGCCCATCTCTCGTCGCTTCCCTATCTCCAGGTAGTGCGGCTGGTCGGTGCGGCTCACGAACCTCACGCACAGCTGTGCCATCAGCTTCTTCATGGCGGACACCACTTGGGCTTTCTCCCAGTTCGCTGGAAAAACACCAGCAAAAATGAAGAACAGATGACTAAACTTTAATGTGCTATGATAACTTCAAGCTGCAATATTCAGTGAAGTATCACCACTCTGATGCTATATCACTAAAGCCTGATATATAGTTTCAATGGTAACATCACAAAATGAATACTTACTGAAATTTGGATGAAAAACAAAAGGCACTATTCCATCAGGCCATTTGTAATCTTCTGATATCACTGCATTTCTTCCTTTGGGCAATATTATGTCGCCCTGGTAAAGAGAACCTATATCTGCAAAAACATTACCAGCAGGAAAATTATTGGGGCAAAAAGACATGTTTATAATTTGTATACAAGAGCAAATAATAATAATAATAATTGCACAGTCATGTCTACATACAAAATATNACGGGCATGCAGACAGCAGACTTGCCACTCCCCTCTTCTTGTATGTGCATGGTGCAAAAAAACACGCATATACCAGAAACCTATGACAAAATATTAATAATACAAAATGGCAATTAAAAAACTTAAAGCTGGTATTGAATTTAAAAAAAAATAATAAAATAAAATCCTAATAATTAAATAATAAATAAAACCAAATCTCTATTCCTTCTTTTTGATTTGTGATTATGAATTATTTTTACTTTTAAGGTAAACACTGCTAACAAGATCCTGGGATAGTCATTTTGCACCCCAGTAAAATCAGCTCAAGCTGTTAATAAAATTACTTTCACAATTTTCACTCTGATCTATTTCCTTCTGCAAAATCTGTATAACGTGACTTAAGGTCTCCAGCTTTTCACCATGACTGTACTCAAATTTTAAGATTGTGTTCTTTTCGTATAATTTATTTTTGGTTTTTGGGACACACATTTCTATAATTCTCAGGTTACTTGTCGTGCCTAGTAATTCCATTGCACCTTAACATTTGTACCAAAAGAGTTGTGTCATAGGCATGAGATTTGTCAGAGTAAGAGATATGTTTGCATAAGAATTGCACACTTATACTGCAATCATCATGTTTCTCTGACTCGTGGGAGTAAACAAGTGGTTTAGGGTAGTGAGGGGTCAGACTTACCTACAATAAGTTGACATGTATGGGAATGGACGGACAATAACTAAGGAATGGTTCTCATTCCAAGCATACTTTTCACAAATGAATCTAAGACCTTTCCTGCTATTCTTCAGTCCAGACTACATCCAGTCAGCAATGGGCTATTATAATAGAAAATTAATAGGGATAGCTGAAACAAAGTATATTATTATATTTCTAAAAGTGCTTTCTATGCATATTTTGTAACTCTTTACCATCTAAGATTTTGTTGCCAATTTAGAAAATTTGCTTAAAATTACTATTTTTGTAACGACCATGNGTAACTCTTTACCATCTAAGATTTTGTTGCCAATTTAGAAAATTTGCTTAAAATTACTATTTTTGTAACGACCATGCTTAAAATGCATTTTAGAGAAAAACACATTATTAAAAAAAAAATTTCCAAAAAATCTTCTACAGATAATTTATATCTATTTTCTCTAGAACCTACCATTAGGAAACTATAAGAATAAATGAATGCAGAGTTTTTTTTTCCATATATTTTCATAACACCAACACTGAAGAAAACATTTTGCAAAGACGGCTTATGTCNAATGCAGAGTTTTTTTTTCCATATATTTTCATAACACCAACACTGAAGAAAACATTTTGCAAAGACGGCTTATGTCGTTCTGTTTGAAAGTGGCCTGCTGCTCTTCTTGCCTGATTCAGTTCACAACAACAAGAAGTGCGAAGCCAGCCTTTCCTTTGCGACAGAACACGGCTAGCAAGTACTGGTCATTCTACAGACATAGTCTGGGCGAGGACTTGAAGCCGACGCTGGAGGTAATGTTTGGTCCGCTTGGCATGGCTTCCATGCCCGCACTCCAGGAAACAAAGTGGCGCAGGTTTTGCATGAATTCATTTTTCTGGAGTTGGTTGATAGTCAGCACAAAATCAAGACAGCTGCCAACCTCTAACTAACAAAGTACAGACACGTACTACCATCACAAAAATTGTCAACGAGAAAACATTGAAGTAGTCACCTCACGACTGAAACTGGCTCGAACATCGACAATGTTGTGCAGACAAAACAGCACGTTCGATCCAAACGATTGTTGCATTGTACGTATTGATACAGTGTAAATAAAGAAGAATTTGTCAACTTACAAATAAAGGAAACACACAACTTCTTTGTAACCCTGCGGCTGACCAAAAATTCTTCTGAACATGACACTGCACCTTAGTTCATTACTTATGAACAGTACCTGTCGTGAAGAACTGTTGCAACCAAAACTAATCACCGTCCACTGACAATTCAATTACNATTACTTATGAACAGTACCTGTCGTGAAGAACTGTTGCAACCAAAACTAATCACCGTCCACTGACAATTCAATTACCGTTAACACCACGATCTACCGAACACTCAAAAAGACGAGGCCAAGCGTAAGTCGTAACTCAAAAATCAAACAAGATCACACTAAAATTTTAGTGTTCCGCCTGCTGGCAGCTATTTTCCATATTTGAGGTCTTGAAATACGTGAGCTGTAAGACCAACTGTTGCTCGCTCACCGCTTGCGTCATCACCTCTACATACAAGGTGCTGAACTGACATGCAGTCGTTCCATTGACGCTACTCGCCTGAACAANATTACTTATGAACAGTACCTGTCGTGAAGAACTGTTGCAACCAAAACTAATCACCGTCCACTGACAATTCAATTACAGTTAACACCACGATCTACCGAACACTCAAAAAGACGAGGCCAAGCGTAAGTCGTAACTCAAAAATCAAACAAGATCACACTAAAATTTTAGTGTTCCGCCTGCTGGCAGCTATTTTCCATATTTGAGGTCTTGGAATACGTGAGCTCCAAGACCAACTGTTGCTCGCTCACCACTTGCGTCATCACCTCTACATACAAGGTGCTGAACTGACATGCAGTCGTTCCATTGACGCTACTCGCCTGAACAAGACTTTAACTAAACAGTGACCCTAATTTAGCGATTAAAAGTGGTTGTGGAATCACCAATTTTAGCCATTTTCATGCCCAAAAAAATAATACTTGGAGTTGAAATGAAAACTTAAACCTTGTCTTTAGGGCAAAAAATTTTTCTTAAAACCATTTTGTGTTCAGACACCACTACAAAATATACAACAGTTTTTTTATCAAGTGCTTTCTACCAAGCCTATCCAATGCACTTCATGCGTCAGCCAAGCGGAACTATTAATGATTCTCTACTTCTGACACACTCAAACTCATAATTTAGATCTAACACTTCACAGTGTTAAATTTGAAAAGATCGAGAAATGCACACACCACAGTCCTCACTTCCCTAAATACGCAATTAAACCAACGTTAAAAAATACTGAAATGGCTGCACCAATTTGCATATTTTGCTTCCCTTTAGTTTGTGTAAGTTTGTTACTGTACAAAGTAAAGGAGCATAGCAGAATATGGGAACATTCAGATTTCTTCAACCGCTAAGCTTTGCACAAGAGCCTACAAATACAAGAATGATTTGCTGTACGTTTAAAATTATTTTACATGGAATTTTTAATATTAGGTACTGCTGGTCGCTTGTATTATCAGCTTGATATCAATATTTTTATTTTCACGATAATTTCCTTCCAAGTCAAAGGTTTTCCACTGCCACTCATTCAGAACCCAGACAACGATTCCAACTCGTTACAACGCCAATGATTGCCAGCTATTGTGCCAGGGGCTTTAGAATCTAATGCTTGACAAAGGACTAACTACGGTCTGTTTAGACTGTTCAACCTACTTTCTAACTTTCCCTATCATTTGTGATTAAACACAACTCTCATTAGGCACTCTCTTTAACACTACTGTATGCCTTCTGAACATCCATTAATAGTCATTCACAACAAATTTGGCCATTCCTCAGCGGCTGAGATCTGTAAAAATAAAACATATAATGAATTTGCAGATTTACACATGAGGTTAATACCAAGAAAAACATATGACCAATTGAAACAGCTGTACTAGAATTTTGTGTATGTACTGTTATTTTTCATAGCCAAATTGAATAATAATTACCTTCATAGAATGGATGTTGGGGCTCATAACGATCAGCTACAACACAATCCACAAGAAAGCAGGCAGCCAAAATGTACTGAAGCTTCATGTTTCATCTGTCTCCACTATGTGGAGAATTATTTCAAGAATACCGAAAACTGTCATTGTCTCTTTCATACATAGTAAATTATTCATGCGGAAGTAATAAATAACTGCTCTGATGTTGATAAACACTTTGTGAAAGTTGGTCATATAAGAAGAGAACAGGTTTAGGCAGTGCTATCATTTTCATTCGATATGCAAATATTAATTAGTGTTTCTTTCTATGTAGTTGTGAAAGTTGCATGCAAATAATCATAGACATGAAAGTAAATTAAGAAAATAATGATCACCTCTGTTAAATAAAACTTAAGTTGCTGGTAATTCGTTAATCATACATTAATCTACGATGATATGCTATCAGAAATTAAGTTCGAGCAACACTGTTTTAAAAACGTAAATTTTTTGATACTTTTGTGAAAGTTGAAATTGTTAACAGATGCCCCTGATCATAAAGTACACTTAATTGTACACTCGTACACACTCGTAACTAAGGCCATATTCCAGCTGTATTTCATTCGAAATTTTCCCTTACTATACCATATCAAAAACTCTCCAGATTAAAGAAACCAGAATAATAAGTATTAAGGCAGAATGCTACAAAAGCGTATTACTTTTGTTATGAATGCAATCATCAACTGACAAAATTTCATTGGTTTTTGGGAAACTGTAAACCATATTATTTATTTTTACAATAGCTAACAATATACATGAATTGTAATAAATTCAAATTATGTAAGAATTACTGCTATCCTAATATTAATTTGTTTTAACTTTTTATTGTAAATTAAAGAATATGCTAACCATGAATGTGGCTAATATTGTTCTAGATAGAAGTTGTAATTTTATGTACGTCTTCAAATTCACTAATTTTAGAAAATTATTTTGATTTATCAGCTGATTTATGACTCAGGACTCCTGTTATGTTGAAAGAGGAGAAAAATGTAGCCACTGCAAATGAACAATAAACTCAAAGTCTGTTAAAAAGCACTATCAGAAGATCTTGATAGCCCATGCTAACATTTAAGTTCATTGGAAATTTATGCTAAATTCAAGAGAAAATTATATGCCCATGCATGCACAATCACAATAAACTGGCTTCTCTCTTCTTTATTTGTGTTGGCAATCTTTCTGCATTCTCTTCTGCAGGGTGATGAAAGATTAGGCAGCTCCCTTCAGCTGCTCATCATGGAATCACAATGCTGAATGAATGAAAATGCTTCTCGCAAAGGATTGTGCTTTTTCCCTAACTCTCTGGCAATTTCAGTACAATACATCCAAGAACAATCCCAACTGAGTCTGAAGCAACGGAAAAGAAGGTTTACGTGATACAATAAAAATGGAACGTCCCTAACAACAGTTGCTTGCTAGTGCCATATTGACTCACAATTTTTTATGATGGCAGTAATGCAGAAGTTCTAGCAATTATTTGGTCGTGATGAGGTTGCAGACAGGCTGAAAGTGATGTTACCATTAAGTATAAATGCATTCTCATCAATTTTCCATTAGCTATACTTATGCACGTTACTACAGAACTTGTACAAGACTGCTTACTGATACTAATAAATATACAAAAATATATACACAAGTTGCCTGGTGTATATCCAAGCTCATGAGGGTTGGAGGTCATAATACAAATAAAAGAATTAAATTTCATCTCTTGATTTATTTAAAATGTTATAAAAGTGCGCACAGATGTTATTTACATCATTGAACTGGAACCTAACTTAATCATTAACACTTAATATTCCTATCAGTGAGTGCAACATTTCTGCCAATCTCAATTTCAATTTAAGTCCTTATCACTGTCTCATTCCAAATGTCTGCCACTCGCACAGAATACTACTTTCTACACAGTCCAGGTAGTGAGTCTCATGCTCTACTCTCGCGATGTGTCATTGTCCGTTGTTCAGATGGTTCCACACACCTGCTGCACAAGACTGCTGACACAGAGGTACGCTGCGACTTAAATACACTGAAGAGCCAAAAAAACTGGTACACCTGCCTAATATAGGGTAGGACCCCCCGAACATGCAGAAGTGACGCAAGGCGACGTGGCATGGACTCGACTAATGTCTGAAGGTATGCAGGCGGCAATTCACACCATGAATCCTGTAGGGCAGTCCACAAATCCAATCTGCGCCAATTTGAGAAAGGGTTGCACGTCTGTCAACTTTAATGATTCTCGTCAGTCGTCGTTTGTCCCGTTCTTTCACGATCTTTTTCCGGCCGCAGCGATTTCGAAAATGTTATGTTTTGCCGGATTTTTGATATTCATGGTACACTCGTGAAATGGTCGTACGCGAACATCCAAATGTTATCGCTACCTCGGAGATGCAATGTCCCATCTCTCGTGCGCCGACTATAACACCACGTTCAAACTCATTTAAATCTTGATAACCTGCCATTGTAGCAGCAGTAACCCATCTAGCTGCCGACCGCATCGTGTTACTCTGATTGGTTCCGTACCTCTGTTATTTGCATATGTACGCCTATACCAGTTTTTTTGGCTCTTCAGTGTAGTTGAGCTGACCTGTTAAGTTCTTTGCACCTCAAGTTGCACCAAGTGAGGTAGTGATAAAATATTTTGTGCAACAACTTTTGTCTCTTCAGGATTCCACCCCTGCATGGGCCTACCCTTGGCAGACAAGGAGGTTAGTGAAATACCTGTCCTAGGGCATGATTTTCACTCAAGAATCTGTGGGGTAGTCGCCCAGGGGTAAGGCCTTTACTCTCAAATAGTCCCATCTGCCGTTCTCTGTGTTGATCTTGATAAGCAAGTTCCTCCAATGTGACTCAACTTACGTCCATGAACCGTTCACGAGGTCAGCCTATATGGTTGGACCACTGGGCACATGAAAAGCAACCCCTGGCTGGCAAACTCCACTTGCTTTCTTGATGCGTGACCGCTATGTTATTATGTAATACGGTCGTACGGGAACAAGGTTACAATGGGTCAGATCAGGTTCACCCGCTGTAAGTGAAGCTCTTTCTGTGGTGGTGTTTCTAATATTTGGCGTCTCACTTTTCTTGGTCCCTTTGGAAGGACTGGCCTCGTACGGCGCTTGCAAAGGATGAAGTCTGATTCGGCAAGGTGAAATCTCTTGACGATTGGGGTGGTGGTAGTTGAGGTCGTAACTTCACTCTGCTTCACCAATGGCCTGCCAGCGGAACATGTCCTTTGGCTGAGTGTCGCTGGTCGGGCCTGGATTGTGATCGGTTGAGGGCCACGGCTGTGGTCCATCGGCATCAGCTGTCCACGAGATGGAACAGAAGTAGGATGTTGGTCAAGGTCCCAGTCAGAACCGGATAACGATTGGGTGGTCCTCTTCGGGGGTTTTGATTAAAGGACTGAATAGTCCTAAAGGATCAATTGGGAGGTGAGGCTTCACTATTTCACTGGCCGTTCGCGCTTGAGCTTTGGGGGTGCACAAGTGGTGTTGGGTTCAGGGTGGTTACCCAGCGACTGACCGGCTGAGTGGACATCCGCAGCCTTGCGTTCGCCCCACTGTGTACCTCTTCTGTGGGTGAGTAACATCGACAGGTAGATTATAATGTTCGCTTTCCCCAAGGATGGGACAGAAGACAGTTCCCTAGGTAATAAGTGGCCAGAGGTGGCTATGAAATGCTACGTCAGGCCTGTCACTCTGTCTGGTGGATTTATATGCTGTGAATATAGTGGGTTAACTCACTTAGGTGACCTAACCGCTTCATTGTGTAGTGTTTCTAGTAGAGGGCTCTACCATACTATGCACCAGGTACCTATCCTGCCCACAATACACAGTATAAGTGGCCTGCGAAAGTGTGTGTATATATGACATGCGGACCTGTTCGCGGTTATGAGACGGTCCATGGTCCTACTTTATGTTTGGAAATATGTCAACACTTTTGTCTGTTACCGCTCCCTTGAAGGGCAAAGTTTACCAGAAACATCGGAGAAGGATAGCAGATTTCACCCTAAGAAATTATACACAGCAGTTAAATCGTGACATATTTAAGACCGGAAGAATAAACACGATGGCCCGTACTATCTCCTAAGTCCGCCAGTCGTTCGGCAACTGACTGACCCTATGGAAGTTACTTGATAAGACAGGTGACGGTGCCTGTTGGAGTGTCAGAGCAAATGTCTAGAAAGCTTACAGTTAATTGATGTCTTGCCTTGGGGCATACTGTATGTTAAGAAGAGACTCGGGGTACCACTTAGCTGTGTTGAGGTTAAGTGTGGTGCTTGCTGACGTCGATGGTTGTGAGTGCTCGTGGCCTCTGCAGTAGGCAGCAGATGCAGGGATCTGCAGCTGGTCGCTGGAAGGCGGCTCGTCACTAGTAGGCAGCTGGTCACTTTGTAAGAGGAGGTTTCTCGGGAGGAGTAGGCAGATAGAGCTTCAGCAATAGAAAGTGATGAGGCGAGCTGCCAGAATCAACTGCCTCTTGACGGAGACTCCTCAGGGAGGAGGAGTTGGCCAGGGGTACCTGTGAATGTACCGTGGTTACCGTGGCTTGTTGTCGGCTGGACTTCCTTTGGGACGACTCCTCAGAGAGGAGGAGGAGTCGTCTGTGGTTACCGCTGCTAGTTGGCAGTAGTTGCTTCGGTGGTGACTCATCAGGGAGGAGTTGACTGGCTGGTCATCCATCTGCAGTGGTTCTTCAGGGAGGAGGAGCTGGCAACTCTCCCCAGCACGGGTGGTGCTGGGGAAAGCTTCCTCGAAACAACTCGCATTTGCCGGTGTGTGTGGCTTTATATTCATTTGACCGAGGGTGCTTCTGCTGGGGAGGCTTCAGCCATTCCCTATCTTCCTCCCCGGCGTGGTCTAGCTGCACACGTTTCCAGTGATTGCGAAATGTTGGGGGTAGTTTGAATGTATGGCTGCCTGATGCCTGGCACTCGTTTAGGGGCAGCATTATTATCAGGTTGAATTTTTATTTTTCCTTTCTCGATTAATTAAACAAGTGGGCGCTCGGCCTAGTTATTATTGCATGTTCATTTCTCTGCCTTCGTTTCTTACGTGCTCTGTAAGTCTTGTCAGGTCTATAGAAATGCAGTACCATGCCTAGGACATATATGCTCACAACAAATACAGCATGGTTGCTTGTGGTTCACGCCTCTTTGTAAACTGGCCTCTAGTACCTCGTGACGTCGCACAGGATAATGCGAACTCTAAAAATAAATTAGCTTTTACAGGTCATGCGTCACCCCCCGCCCCCTTTTTCTGTTGCATCAGAGAATAATGTCGTCGATTTTAAATAGTATACAGTGAAGTAGAACAGTCAATGTGGGTCTGAGTTATCAATTCCCCTTTCTAGAAGTATCTAAGGTTGCTTTTGTAGTGGTTGCTGTTCTGTGTGCTCTGAACGAAGTCGCAGCTGTGTGTATTTTTCTCAAACCTCTGTCTCTCTCTCTCTCCCTCTCTCTCTCTCTCTCTCTTTCTCTGCAGCAGGTCACCGGCAGTCACGCTCCTTAAAACACAGTGTGTTAGTGTATTCCATTGGGTACGGTGAGTGCTTGCAACCCTTTAAGGAAACGGTAAAAGGCGTGATGTTCACATAATCAGCTGATGGCTGTGAATACTCTACAAAGGGATATACACTGGAGAGCCAAAAAAAAAACTGGTATAGGCGTGCGTATGTAAATAACAGAAGTATGGAACCAATCAGAGTAACGCGATGGGGTCGGCAGAGCCTATATAAGAACACGAGCATCTGGCAAAGTTGCTAGATCTGTTAATGCTACTACAATGGCAGGTTATCAAGATTTCAGTGAGTTTGAACGTGGTGTTATAGTCGGCGCACGAGAGATGGGACATAGTATCCCCAAGGTAGCGATGACATTTGGATTTTCGGGTACGACCATTTCAAGAGTGTACCGTGAATATCGGGAATCCGGTAAAACATCAAATCTTCGACATCGCTGCGGCAGGAAAAAGATCGTGAACTAACGGGACAAAAGACGACTGACGGGAATCATTAAGCGTGACAGACTTGCAACCCTTTCCCAAATTGGGGCAGATTTCAATGCTGGGGGATCAACAAGTGCCAGCGTGCGAACTATTCAACGGACCATCATTGAAATGGGCTTTCGGAGCCGATGGCCCACTCGTGTACCGTTGTTGGCTGCACGACACGAAGCTATACGCCTCGCCTGGGCCCGCCAACACTGCCATTGAACTTTTGATGAATGGAAACACGTTGCCTGGTCTGACGAGTCTCGTTTCCAATTGTATCGGGTGGATGGATGTGTACGGGTATGGAGACATCCTCATGAACGCATGGACCCTACGTGTCAACAGGGGACTGTTCAAGCTGGAGGAGGCTCTATCATGGTATGGGGCGTGTGCAGTTGGCATGAAATGGGACCCCTGATACGTCTATATACGACTCTGACAGGTGACAGATACGTACGCATCCTGTCCGATCACCTGCACCCATTCATGTCCATTGTGCATTCCGATGGACGTGAACAATTCCAGCAGGACAATGTGACACCCCACACGTCGAGAGTTGCTACCGAATGGCTCCAGGAACACTCTTCCAACTTTAGACACTGCCATTAGCCACCTAAATCACCAGACATGAACATTATTGAGCGTATCTGGGATGCCTTGCAATGTGCTGTTCAGAAGAGATCTCCATCGCCTCGCAATCCTATGGATTTGTGGACTGCCCTGCAGGATTCATGGTGTGAATTGCCTCCTGCATACCTTCAGACATTAGTCGAGTCCATGCCATGTCTTCTTGCGGCACTTCTGCGTGCTCGCGGGGGCCCTACGCGATATTAGGCAGGTTTACCAGTTTTTTTTTTTTTTTGCTCTTCACTGTACTATTATTTTGTTATTGCAATTTTACATGCGTTCAGGCAATATATGCATTCTGGGGAAGGTGTATATAACAATAACTCACAAATGGGTGTATTGATTTTAACTTTACCTACCAAGGCGCTGATGGCATTTTAAATGGGTTGGGTCCCATGGCAGGTGCTTTGCGTGTGTCACTTGGCTCTAACCCACTCGAGGTATATGTCCTGCTATGTATTCCTTTTACTATATACAACATCCTATTACCTATGCGAGTTTCACTAAAAAAACATAGTTAAAGCTTTTCTACTGAACATTTTCATGCGGATCACCTACAAATCACTTACCCTTGGTACTAAATATTTACAATTGTTATCTCTAGTCCTTGTTCAATGTTGGTGTTCCTTGGTTGGCTAATGTCTCTATCTGCTATATTTACACTCATAAATTATGTACACTACATGTTCTCCCGTCTCATTCCTTCTCGGGCTTCTCTTTACGGTTAACACATGGGCTGTTCAATGCAGTGTGCTGGCGTGCTATATGGGATTCATTCACATTTCTATGTACAACAGGTTAGTTTCTTACCGACAAATACGCTATATTTTTAACTCTTTTTAATCACTCGTTCCTTGTTCTACTTATTATGTCCTTTCGTCGTGGCACTAAATCTCTTGCTTCCTATTATATTTATGACATCCTTTTGTTACAACACTAAACTCAGTTTCTTATTCTACTTATACTATTTCACTACAGTGGGTCCTTTTCGTCGGGTTCTTTACGGAAGTCCTATCTTCCCCGCTCAATTCATCGGGTTCCTAACGTCTACGTATATTACACTATTTACATGGTTTATCGGTCTGTCCCCACCCAGGGCCTTCTTAGTGCAGGGTGTTGAGGATAGGACCACATGAACTTTCTGGTCGGTCACTATGCTGTATCCTGATACCTGCCAGGTTCTCCATGATTTTTGGCCCGGTAGGAACGTGGGTGCAGCTCTCTCCTTCCCTTGGTCTCGACGTCGGTTGCCATTGTGGTGGGCTCCATGCTGCCGTCTGACTCCGCGAATCTGCTGGGTGCATCCTTCTGTGGTGGGGGAATCTCCTCCCGGTGCCTGCCAGAATCACCCTGCATTGTGGCCTGATATGCAAGCGGAGGTAGCTCTCTTTACTCTGGTGGTGAGGTTTCCGCTGCCCACATTCTTGGCTCCTCGTTGCCATCCGGCTCTGCAACCCTGCTGAGCTCATCCTTCTGGGGGTTGGAAGTTACAGTGCCCATTTAGGGAGGCACCTCTGGAAGGCTGTCCTCCAGGATTGCTGACCTGGACTCGTCGTTGGGCCAAAGGTTCGCTTGGGGTTCCACCTCGGCTCCGTCCTGTCTGCTGGGCTCGTCCTTCTGGCTCTCTTTGATCGCTGCTGCGTCCACAGCTGGGCATTCGTCGGGGTTCGTTGGGGAATCAGTGTCCTTCGGCTCGTCCTGTGGCTATATCCTCTTCTCATCTGGGTGCTCTCCTTGCTCAGGAGTCCTATGGGCATCATGAATAGAGTTAGAAATAACCTCTTTCGCATGGTGTAGGCTGCAGCTCGGGTTCTGTTCTACAATAACTTGGTTGCTCTATTCTTACTCCTTGGAGAATTTTACTCGATTTCTCTAGTTATTAGATTGTGGAGTGCCACAGGTTGTTATCAGATTCCCCAAATTATGGTATGTTGTAATTCTATTTAACCCGCTCCTCTAATCTTTCTCGGTGGGTCGTGCTGACCTGGTCCTGCCTGATTACATGGTTAATGACATGTCGGCCCCACTTTAGATGCCACAAAAACTCCTGATGCTGCGGCTATGTTATTGCGTAACACAGTTGTATGGTAGCAAGGTTCCAATGGAGTCAGGTAAGGTTCACCCGTGGTGAGTAAAGCTCTTACTGTAATGGTATTTGTAATACTTGGCATCTCGCTTTTATTGGTCCCTTTGGAAGGACTAGTCTGGTATGTCGCTTGCAAGGGACAGAGTCTAGCTCGGCTTGGTGATGCCACCTGACGATCAGGGTGGTGGTAGTTGAAGTCTTACCTTTACTCTGCTTCACCAATAGTCTGCTGGCATAAGATGTCCTTTAGCTGAGGATCGATGATCGGGCCTGGACTGTGGTAGGTTGAGGGCCACGGCTGTGGTCCACTGGTGTCAGCTATCCACGAGCTGGAACTGAGGCGGGGTGCTGGTCTTGGAAGCTGGAGATGTGGTGTTGGCTGGATGTATAGCCTTGTCGGGCTATCCCCAGCATCCCGGGCAGTTCCAGTTGGAATCGGGTAACGATTGGGTGGTCCTCTCTAGGGGTTTTTATTAAATGACCAAATAGTTATTATGGGTAAACTGGGAGGTTAGGCCTCGCCAATTCCCTGGCAATTTGCGCTTGAGCTTTGGGGGTGACACAAGTGGTGTGGGATTCAGGATGGTTATCCAGTGACGGACCAGCTGAGAGGATAGCCACGGCCTTGTGTTTGCCCCACTGTGTACACCTTCTGTGTATTAACAACATTGACGTGTAGGTTCTAATGTTGGCTTCTCCAGGGATGGGGCAGGTGACAGTCCCCTAGGTAATAAAGCACCCGGAGTTGTCTAGATAATGCTTCGTCAAGCCCGTCACTCAGTCCGGCAGATTTATAGGTGGTAGATGGAGTGGGTTAGGTGACTTAGGTGACCTAACCGCTTCATCGTGTAGTGTTTTTAGTAGGAGGCTCTACCATACTACAAACCAGGTACCTTTGCTTACTCTGTCCACAATACACAGTATGGGTGGCCTACGAAGGTTTAAGTATGTCTGACGTGCGGACTATTCTCGGTTATGGAACGGTCCGTGGTCCTACTCTATGTTCGGAAATATTGTCAATGCCACTGTCTTCTGCCACTCCCCTGAAGGGCAATGTTTGCCAGAAACATCGGAGAAGGATAGCAGATTTCACCCTAAGAAATTATACACAGCAGTTAAATCGTGACATATTTATGACCGGAATAATAAACACGATGGCCCGTACTATCTCCTAAGTCCGCCAGTCGTTCGGCAACTGACTGACCCTATGGAAGTTACTTGATAAGACAGGTGACGGTGCCTGTTGGAGTGTCAGAGCAAATGTCTAGAAAGCTTACAGTTAATTGATGTCTTGCCTTGGGGCATACTGTATGTTAAGAAGAGACTCGGGGTACCACTTAGCTGTGTTGAGGTTAAGTGTGGTGCTTGCTGACGTCGATGGTTGTGAGTGCTCGTGGCCTCTTCAGTAGGCAGCAGATGCAGGGATCTGCAGCTGGTCGCTGGAAGGCGGCTCGTCACTAGTAGGCAGCTGGTCACTTTGTAAGAGGAGTTATCTCGGGAGGAGTAGGCAGACAGTGCTTCAGCACTAGAAAGTGATGAGGCGAGCTGCCAGAATCAACTGCCTCTTGACGGAGACTCCTCAGGGAGGAGGAGTTGGCCAGGGGTACCGGCGGGGGTACCGTGGATTGTTGTCGGCTGGACTTCCTTTGGGGCGACTCCTCAGAGAGGAGGTAAGTGGATGTATGTGTGTATATACGGTATATATATATATATACCGTATATATATACCGTATATACACACATACATACACTCAGGGTGTATCTAAATTCAACCGACAAACTTCGGCTTCAGGTAAATCACGAAAATAGACGTTAAATATATATATATACACACACACACACACACGACCTATTGTCTAAATCGACTCCCAAGGACGGTGCATGTCTTTGAAGTTGGACCTGACGCACCAGATTATTACAAATATCAGAGAAAATATGTAAGATGGAACATTGTGTTTCTGGAAAATGTGTAAATGTAAAATGTACTACAAACACCACAAAACCTGTTGCTGTCATCAAATTAATTCATGGAAATAATAACGGATACCACTCTTATTGCGAGCCATTCAACATGATGCGGTAGCCTATGTGGCATCTTATTGATAGAATATAAATTTGTATGTTCCAACTGACAAAAAAGGTTGCCTTGTATAAACACCCTAACCCCCGCCGTTTTTGAGTAATTCGAGTTTGAAATTTCAAAAGAATTATGTTCAAAACCTGGCAGGCGGGCAACGTACACAACATCCAATAACGAATGGATGCGAATATCAAAGGGACAAGATAACAGAGAGAGGACTGAAACATTCAAACACATAAGATAAAAAATGTATGGTGGTGGTTTACCGGTATTTTATCGTTAAGTTGTAGCAATAATAGGATGCCGGATAAATTCACATTGCCATTTATTAAATAATGGAGTGCAATACTGTGGCATAAACGAGCCTTAGATGAGGAGCTCGAACTGTTGGCCTCCAACCTCGCTGCAGAGTGTACATTGATGATGCCACGATTGCCGAACACGGTCAAACATGCCGGGTGCTGTTCTTATGATTTCAGCAGCAGCATGTATTCTGGCTACGAGATTCTCCAGAGAAACTATTGGAGTATCGTACACCAAACACTTCATTACACCCCACATATAAAAGTCAAGAGGTGTAAGATCTGGGGACCTCGCAGGCCATAACCTCGGCCCATCGTGGCTTATCAATTTACCTGGAAACGTGTTGTCAAGGCACTCTCGAACATGTGCACCAAAGTGCGGTGGTGCACCGTCATGCTGCAGCTACATTTATTGTCGAATCTCAAGTGGAACATCTTCCAGCAACTCTGGCAAAACCTGTTCCTTAACACGAGGTACCAGTCAGTATTTAAGCAAGCAGGCAACATGTAAGGCCCAATTAAACTGTCACTTACAATACCACACCTTACGTTAATGCCAAATTGCTCCTGGTAGGCAATTGCGGATGAAGGGCGCGTGGGTGTTCTCTGCCCACACATGACTGTTACTAGATGTCAACACACATTCTCTTGTGAATCGTGCTTTGTCGGTACACAACACGACACTTGGGAAATGTGGCTCTACTGCACATCGTTGTAAACACTACTGCACGAACTGTAAACGTTGTGGGTAGTCTTCAACCTTCAAATGATGCACATTCTTTTGGCAATAGGGATGGAGCAACTGTTCATGCACAACTCTCCACATATTCATGTGTCCAGTGCCACTTCATGGCTGCTGGCAGATGGCAACTAATGGAACCTCCGCAGCACAGAACCTCCTCCTCAAAGTGAGGTACTCGTACCGACCTTGGACGGCCAGCATTAGCATTAGGCCTTTACACCTATAACATGTAAGGTATTCTGAGGTACACTCGGTTTCACAGTGTACAATGATCACTGAGACGTCATGTAAAAACACTGTGTGACACTTTTACTCACCGCAAATGTCCCCTGTCCGTGAAGCCTCCTATCAATGGCTGTCTACGTTGAATGATGTGGCAATCGTCTGGTTGGATACCTTTCTCTGTGCATGTGTTCTGCAGCTCTACTGTTGCACTGCGCAGCCCCATACACAAGGTGAATGTCAGACATTTCAGACCATGTTAAACAATCAGTTTCGCGACACTCCAACTAAGCCTTTGTTCCACTCTGCTGAACACTAGTACGATGGTTTTAGCTGAGTAAACGACTGAACATATCACACGACACATAGGCCAGAGACCCTCCACTTGACGATGGTGCGTGTTGTGTGGCGGCCCACATGGTAGGCCGTTATCACAGATAATTAATCTTCCATGTAACTGTAGGATGCCATCCCTCACGCAATAGGGTTGTGATACCTGCGTACAAACAAACTGTGCTTACCCTCACCAGCCTCGTATACGAATTGGCCATGACAACCATTTCACAAAGTCGGTATACAACATACACCTCATCAACGATCACAACACACACAAGTTGACACTTACACAGAAGACACATTTGGCAACTGTGGTATGGACATTGATGTTGTCTTACAATTATCGATGCTACATTATTGCACGCATTATGGTGGTGTCCTCTGTTCTTTTAATACCTATGCTTGATGCACCACAATTTATTCCGCACTCTCGAGACTCTCGCCATGGAAATGGCACACAGACAAATGTAGTGTACTTAGCTCGCTTCCCCCTCACCACCCTCATTCCGAGCGTTACGAACGCCATCCAAACCGTAACACCGGACATGCTGACAATAGTGTGGAACGAGTTTGATTATCGCGTAGATGTCGTTCGGGCTGCTCGTGGTGGTCACATTGAACATTTATGAAGATATGGTAAACAAACTTCACAGTTCCACGGTTCATTTGATTGGTCAACCAAGGTTGTAGGTTGTTTGGTTTTGATATTACAGACCTTCAAATTTGGGGCATTCTTTTATACTCATCCTGTATATACGATACTTTCTACCTCCTGAAAATTAAGGGAGATACGGGCCCTTGAAAATTAAGTTTTTAAACAGTTTTTTTTTTTTTTTTTTTTTTTTNTAAGAGAAAACTCTCATTAATTCCTCCCACCATAATGACAGTAACAGGTGTGCTCTTTGCATACAACTTTTCTACTTTCAGGAATGATGAATGTTTGATGCTGGATTATTAAGCAGTACAATTCATTAACAAAAATCATTATTTTTTTTTTGCAACTGCCCACAACTCACCGTTTTCATGTATTAATGAGAGTTGGCTCGTAGGTTTAATATCCCAGTCAGATTAAATAATGTTCTTAGAATTGCAATTTAAATTAATTTCATTTTGAATATTTTACAAAAATACTGTTAGGAAATTTGATTTTCTTGGCCTCATTTTTCCATTAATATCCTGTTTAGGTAGAAAATGTAATATATATTTCCCATTTGATTTTGCTGAAGGAATCACATCTAGTGCGTGTATGTGTGCATGCTGCTTGTATGTATATATAGAAACACACACATGTATACTAACATATAAATATACATTTACAGACACACATGAACATTCACACAAAATGAATGAAAAGCCAGAAATGTGTAATACCTGTCTTATAGAGTGTAGGTCAATCTCTGGATAATGTAACTGCATAAACACAACAAGACATAGATGTCGCAAGCTTTCTGAAGTAGCCTAAGGGCAGTGAACACCATGCCTTTTCGAAAATGGTCCACAATTATACTTTATCCAGATGTGGTGGATCACTTCTTTCAATAGTGTGTTGAAGAGAATTCCTGATATGCTTGAAACCATTCAAATCAGGTGAACATGACATTACCCCAACCATTATTTGATGGCTCTGGACATACATGATAGCAAATTGTCTTGTTGGGAAAGGCCAAACTCATTGTGATGAAAGCAGGGTATGAATGAATATAACAAGTCCAAAAAGATAAGCTCATAAAGTTGACTATTCACAGACATTTGTAAACATATGAAGGGCCCAAACACATGCTAGTTGAGCACATTCCATACCATTGTGGAACCATCACCAGCTGGTATAGTACCTTGACACCTTGCCTGCTCTGAGGGGACTCTTAGCATGGGACGTCCACAACTTCCCCCTCTGGGGATGGAGAAGCTGCCATCCTGTCGACAGGGAGAGTTGCAGTGGCAGTGGTCGGTGTGTTAATTATCTGTCTTTGATCGCTGGTGGGATCACAGTGCAATACCTCAGCAACTCGTTTATCCTTCCCAGGGTATCAGGTATGGTGCGTTATAACTTGCATTCCGAGTCTCCGTGCGAGAAGAAACCCTAATGGCCACCACTGCCGTCTTTCTTAAAGTACCCTGGTATAGCGGAATTATCGCCGGCATACCAAGTACTCTGATGAAAGGTGGATCAGTGGTTATACACTCCTCTCTGGTGATAATCGGCAAGGCAGGATGATCGCCATACCTCAATCCCCAGCACGAAGATGGATGCTCCTAATTTCGACCACCTGAAGGGTAATTGGGATGATAGCCTCGTGCCAACATCTGGAAGTGTTGTTAATGTTACAGAGGCAAAAAAAGAAGACAGCAAGATGAGGTAGTAGAAATATAGGGAGCTGGGAATGAAAGTCAAACCAAGACAAAGTATGTTTGTGTTTATTGAAAGATCCAACAAAAACAAGAACACCCAGCCTGTACCCTTTTTAACCCCTAAAGGGTCGGAGTTTAGACGCCAACAATGACTGCTGGAGGGTGCGCAGTCGCCATAGCTGTGCGTANAAGACAAAGTATGTTTGTGTTTATTGAAAGATCCAACAAAAACAAGAACACCCAGCCTGTACCCTTTTTAACCCCTAAAGGGTCGGAGTTTAGACGCCAACAATGACTGCTGGAGGGTGCGCAGTCGCCATAGCTGTGCGTAGGGGCAAGGGTGACTTTACGATACTGCGGTAACTCAAACTTGAGTGGTAACGCTATGGTTAGATGCAGGCAATGAGTCTGAAGACCAGTGCACGCTCAGGCAGTGCAACGTTCTGGCTGATAGCTGATTTGTGGATGGTATTTATACACCAGGACCTAGGACGAGCGAGGGGGGCACGAGAAGATGCGGGGAGATTGCAAAAGGATGCCGGCAACAGGGCCAAGATGTGCAGTGGATTATCCCTCCATGGCCAACAGCTGTAAAGTAGGTAGGCAGGCGTTCGCAGAGCACTGACTGGCGATGTGATGCAAGCAGTCAGCTTACGGGTGACGACATGGCAACGGGCTGGCAACCCTGGCATTAAGGAACACCGTGGCATGTACAGCCTAATGATTCTTGCTTGGGAGGCCACAATAGTAGCAGGGGATAGAGAGATGAAAGATGTCATCCATGGCACATCAACCTTAAAATCATTTATCCTCATGTGAATGCCTGCATATACAGAAATCAGTTCGAAATGTGACTCATCAAACCAGCCTATACATTCCAGTTTTGTGCAACTAGCAATAGTACTCAGGTTGAGCATAATTTCATAAAGCCAGGTATGCACTTAATATGTTTTAAAGTAAAAATCTAACTTACACCTGTATCTCCAAAGTTCTATGATCCACTATAGGAGCAAAAGTCCATCATCTTCATGTAAGCAGCTGTCACTTTATATATTTCTGGAGGAGGCAATATATTACTTATGGACTCTTCTATCCCAGATTTAGTTTATCCAACTACAAATATTTTTATACTGTTGTAAGCTCAGTTTTAAAACACTATGTTAACTAGTTTAATGCCAGATCAAAACCTGAAAATTACATTTGCAGTTTACGGTGTTTCAAAAGTTTGTTTAGCAAAAGCAAGAATACTTGTTTACAATTTTTGCCACTCTTGCTTGAAAAAAATACTTTAAACCATTACTAAATGTACAAAGTTAAAAATGCAAAAAATATATTTAATTTTCCGTGCAAAAGTGAGGGTGGTGCTATTCCACAGATAGATCTTCCAGCTACTGAGAAAATGGGAAGGTTACTGACTGTTTCAGAGTCATTCTCGCAATAGGATCTGACCCATTCTATTATATATAGGTAGTAGGTAAATGATGGCCACACTATAATCTGATTGTTTTTCTACTGTTGGCTCTCAACAGCCATTCTCCTAATTAGCGTCTTCTCTTTTATGCAAGTCTAGAAAAAGAGGGCAAAAAGAAGATAATAGCAGCAGAACTGTAATTAACAGAAACAAATATGAACGCAAATGGTGGTAACTGAAAATGATTTTATTCAGTTTATTGAACTGTATAGAGCAATGATAAATGAAAATAATTGTAATTTGAATACATTATTAAAAAACTGATGGCAAGTAGAGAAACTCCTTAACACTGGGGCGTTATCCCTTTTCCACTGATCCCTCCGACTCAAATTCACTGTTTAAGGGAGAGCTAGGCCTGTGAAAATGAGGTCCAATAACTGCCAAATGCAAGAGCACAGGGTTTTCACACAGATCACTTACCAAATGGAACACACATGATTGCTGGATCTTTTCCAACACTGCAAAATCCTCTGTAATGTCTTAAAAGCAAATAACTCTTAAAGCATCTGTTAAACGAAGATGTGTGTATGTCTCTTTACCATTTTTTCTAAAGTAGGTGTTTTTTTTAAAGCGTAGTTAATGCAGAAGAGTAACGAACCTGAGTGGAGTATTTGATTGTAGCAGTATTTAATTATTGTGTCTGGAGGCAGCAAAATAAATTCAAACAATGAAAGACAGCAGTGAAGCAAGTTCTGATCCCATCAGAACCCAAGGGTGAATTGCAGTCTGGCTACAGTATGTTGTAGAAAATATTTTTTATTGCCAAAAATACTTCAATTAATTGCCAAAATAATAAGTGACACTGTTATGAAGAAGGTGATTAAGAATTTGCAAGGGACTCTAGCATTTAACATCAGTAGCTACAGAGAACACATGAAGGAAGTGAACAAACTGTCAGAGGAGATGAAACAGCTAAAGGAATGTGTCCAGTGGTGAAAGNCAGAGAACACATGAAGGAAGTGAACAAACTGTCAGAGGAGATGAAACAGCTAAAGGAATGTGTCCAGTGGTGAAAGAAATATGAGCAGTTTCAATGACGCTCTAATTTGAGGATCTTAGGGGTTGAACAAAAGAACAGTGAAGACAGATATGATTGTAATCCAAATTGTCAAGCATATATTGGCAAGTTGATATGAATAGGTCTATACTGACAAGATTCATCACGTATGTGTGAAGAAAGAAAGTGTGCCAAAACCAATAATTGTCAAATTTCTCAGCTACAAACAGCGAATNTTCATCACGTATGTGTGAAGAAAGAAAGTGTGCCAAAACCAATAATTGTCAAATTTCTCAGCTACAAACAGCGAATATCAATATTTCGCCATAAGAATCAACTGAAGCGGATGTTTGTGGTTTGTGTCTATATGAGAGGACACTCACCACTTCCAGGTTTAAACTTCTGAAAAGGGCCCATCAGCATATTGAGCTGAGAAACATCTAAATGTCAAATGGCATCATCAATGTTTAAAAAAAAAAAANAAAAGGGCCCATCAGCATATTGAGCTGAGAAACATCTAAATGTCAAATGGCATCATCAATGTTTAAAAAAAAAAAAGTAAAATGTACCGAGAAAAAAAGGTGAGTTGCCAACTAAAATGAGCTGAGTGCTGTTTTTAACNAAAAAAAAAAAAAGTAAAATGTACCGAGAAAAAAAGGTGAGTTGCCAACTAAAATGAGCTGAGTGCTGTTTTTAACTAATACAGGTTCAATATATAGTAGTGGACATGTGGATATGTGTAGTTTCAATTAATAAATGAGGATAATTTTTATCATCTTTTAGGTCGAAACTAACTGCAATATTGTTTCTTATTTGAGAAAAATTGATTGTAATCAATACCTCTTGAATGCAAAACAAATATTATTGTTGTTTGTGAAAATTGCAACACCCAGGAAGAACGGCCCGAATGAATCCAAACACGAAGGATGTGTAGCACAGTGCATCAGCAATAAGTGATTACGATAGCAGAGATGGCGTACACGTAGGCCCAGCAACGCCCTCTCTTGTGATAGGAAAGGTCAGTGTTACGCTAATCTCAGTCAGCGAAGAGCCGTCAAAAGAAGTGAAAGCAAGCGCCAGTATGCCTCGTCGACATCAAGGGCACCATATCAGCATGTGAGTGAGTTCAAACGGGGAAGAATGATCTGTCTCTGGGAAATGGGTTTGTCATACCGTAACATTTCGGCTCGTACAAGGCATGCTGCTACGAAAGTGATGTGTATGTGGCACCAGTGGATAAAAGAGGGTCGTACACAGCGACAAGTGGGTACAGGAGACCACAGCACGGGATGACTGCCATCTTGTCCGCATGGCCGCAATGGACCGTACAGCCTCGTCCATGGTGTTGGCTCGACACTGGACACTGCGTCGATGGTTCGACACCGTCTGCTGCGGGCTGAACTGGTGGCAAGCATGTCATTGCTTCGGTCTCCATTGTCCAGAAACCACAAATGCCTCAGACTGCGATTGGAACGTTAATGCCATCGCTGGCATGCTGAGTGGCAAAATGTAGTGTTTTCGGATGAGTCCCTCTACAAATTGTCCTACAGCAATGGCTTCATGTGCTACACGCTACCGTGGTGACCGCAATCTGGCAGCCTGCATTGTGGAGCAGCATAGCAAATAAATGCCCAGTGTAATGGTTTGGGGCGCCATTGGATACAACATGCAATCTTGACTCCTACATATTAAGGGCTATCTGAACCGTAGTCGTTACATCAGGGAGGTTTTAGAGCGCGAGGTTCTGCCTCTCCTTCAGGCGACCCCACATGCAATATTTCAGCAGGACAATGACCGGCCACATGTGGCAAGGAATGTGCGAAACTTCAATGAACAAGGGGCATCACTGCTTCTCTGGCCTGCATGTTCGCCTGACATGTCGCTCATCGAACATGTCTGGGATATGGTTGGTCAGTGACTTGTTCGTCACAGACCTCCAGCAACCACTGTTGATGCTTTGTGGACTCTCTTGATGCTTTGTGGACTCTCATACAAACCATATGGGGGGATTTTCCCCAGGAACATATCCAGGTCCTCTTTGATTCCATGTAATGACGTTTAGGGGCTCTGATTGCAGCACGTGACGGCTTCACACTATACAGAATTCTCAAAGACAGAGATAATGTACAGTTCTGTAATCCTAATTGTGTATTTTCATGTACCTAATCTATAGTATAAAGTTAATTTCAATCACAAGTTGCATTTTTCATATATATATATATATATATATATATATATATATATATATATATGTATATATATAGGTGTGTGTGTGCCTGTGTGTGCATTGGGGGTGTATATGTGAGTGTGTGTATACATATCTATATTTTTTCATATAGCCATCTATTATTATTATTATTATTATATAATTTTTTCAAATTTTTTTCTTTTACATTTATAAGTAGTTCAATTTTTTCATCTTATTATAAGATAGAATGAACTGAAATATTATTTTTTATTTCATATGAAACTGCATATATATTTTTTATATATATACACAGACACACACACATACACGCCACACCATTAGTTAACCACACTACAAAGTAATTGTTCTTATTTCTACATTAGTTTAATTTTCATTTTCTTTTACGTCTTGTAGTCTGTTATATTTATTTACAAACATGCTTTTACTGCCCAGTGAGGACAACCGCGTACTTGTCGTGAACAACTCTTGCCACTACCCACTCAGCCCTCCAGAGTCACTCAGTGTGGAACTCAGGGAGTGTGTATCGCCACCCCCAGATGGCACACAATTGCAGTTCTTAAATGTGAGATCATTGGTATGAAATTTGGATGAATTCAAATGTATTGTGAATGTAACAAGATGCATATATTTGCAATAATAGAGAGTTGGTTAAAACAAGCAAATTTTTTTGATATAATAACATAAACTATTACAGACTTTTTCGTCAGAACAGGGTTGGTCAATAATATGAAGGTCATGTGTGCATGTACATAAATAAAATTTCAAACGTAGAACAAATTGACTTTAGTGAAATCTTAACTGAAGATAACAACAGAACAACTTTTGCTGGAGTTGAAATGTAAATTTAAATGACTATTTTTTACCAAGATGCGATGATATCATTCTGTTGGGGCGTTTTAATTTTAATATTCTAAAATCTGTAGACATGGGAACACAGTTTCTTGCCAAAATCGTTAGTGCTTACGGGTTCAAACAACTGGTGACCTCGCCAACATAGATAACACTTATTATATAAATGCTTATTGATCTCATAATAGTTTAAGATACAAGCAGCGTATCACTTTCTGGGCGGTATGAAATTCTAGGCTTAACTTACCACAATGTTATTTACTATATTACACACAGAAATTACACAATTAAAACTATTTTTGACTATAGGCACCTAAACCTACAAAGTTTGTGTGTAATGTTAATAGTGTAGCTTGGAATGATGTCCTAGAAGCGCCAAATATTGATAAAGATGAACAGTTTAGTTGTATAGTGACATACATTTTTTATGAACATGCATAAAAGAGAACATTCAGAACAAAACGTAGACGAGTGCAGTGGCTCACAAATGAAATAAGCCTAAATATAAAGGAGAGGGACAAAACTAAGAGAATATACCTTAGAACGAGGAATGAAAATAACCGAGATTTATAAACAACACCGTAATACAATAAACTATGTGATACGGAAATGTAAACAATTATTTCTCTCAGGCAGCAGATATAAACAAAAATAATTAAAAGCTATTTTTAATCATTCCAGAGGAAGGATTAAAAATAGTTTCATGTAATGAACCGACGCATAAACATAATACTAGAGAATCTCCTCATTTCAGATACAATTAATGATTCTTTCATATCCTCTCTTCAAAGAAACAATACAACTTTGACGAACTGCAATGATTAAAATGCTGATGCAGTCACTTTTAATGTTTTAAAAAAACGAACAAAATGACAATAAATAATGTAATTAATGCCATTAAGTCAACAGTAACAGGTGTTGATATTTAAATATAAACATGATACAAATGTTCACACCAGTCGGTTTACCAGCAATATGTGATATAATTAACTTGTCAATTAGGAGCTATTGCTGAACAATGAGCACTGTCAAAAATAATACCCTTGCCCAAGATAAATAACCTGACAGAAATAAAAAAAATTTAGGCGATAAGCATTTTGCCAGCAATGGCTAAATATTAGAAAAAGTTCTGCACAAAACTAGCCTCTGATATCGAAAATAAAAATTATATATTTTCCTGGCAGTTAGGATTTCATCAGCATCACTGCACGTACACTGCATTACAGGAAGTAACAGATACTGCATAGAGTCATAGACCAGGGAAAAATCATGTTTATCCTTTTCTGGAACTTTACAAAAGCATTCAACATTGTCCATCATCCCACCTTGCTGTCCACACTTATTGAGGCCGAGTTATCAAAAAAGTCTTCCTAATGGTTGCAAAATTATCTTTCTGACAGAACGCAGTTTGCAGACAATGGCAAGCGGACCACCGATGTGCAAAGAATATTTTCATGGAGCACCAAAGGAATCTATAGTGGCGCAGATATTTTTTTCTCTGTATGTCAACTCTCCTAGTAATTGTTAGTGCCTTTGAACCAGCCAACAGTATGCTGTCGACACACAACTTACAATATCATGCCTATCACTGCAAAAATTTTAATAATCGAATATCTTGTTAATCTGGCATTTTGAAGCAATTCACACACTCAAATTGAGCCCTTAAAATTGTCAGTACTAACAGGCATGCCTAAAACTATTGAAAAACTGCTTGGCTTATCACCAATATTAACAAAACAGTGATATACTACCTAAGTGTCTGTAATATTGCAACTTAAGTGTAACATTTGACACTAATATTAACTGTTCAAAACACAAGTGAAAAAATATACAAAACGCATATTATCATCTATAAGTATTATACAAAAAAGTTAAAGCACAAATTCCCCACACAGATGTAAAGGTAATACTTTGTGATATATTAGTGCTATTTACATTAGTTACTGCATATATTTGAACAAAACACTGGCATGAAGGATGCCAAAAGTTCAAAATTCATGCCTCCAGTTTTTTTTTTTTCAATATAAAAAAATACTGTTACACATTGCTGGTCTGCACCGCGGACTTTGGCCCGCCCCACGCGAATGGGCGGAATAGAAGGGCAGAGTAGTGATAGTATAGCGAGACTGCAAGTCAATGGAATGTTTTTAATGACAAGCGAGCAATAATCCTACCAGTGTTACGAGTTATGAAGGCATTCTACCGCGGTAACCCTTTGGCGGCTCGCTGCTCTTGACCTTCGGTGGATAGGATTTCTGCGTTTATCTGAAGAATGCTCTGGATTACTGACCTTGTTTTCTCAGAGTGACACGAGGTGCGTTGAACCTGGCGACTGATATAAAAGTGTGACAGGCCTCCGAGCCGGCAGTAGTTGAGTGGATGAGTTTCAGCGATAGACGACTAGCGAGAAGAGAAGCGTGCAGCAAGAGAAGTGACAAGCAGGAGGAAAATCTGTGGGTGCAAACATCAGAGCAGTGAAGAGTGCGACTGCAAGCTGGACTATTGGACTCTTGAGTGAAAAACATTACAAATGATGGCAACCGATAGATTGGATTTGTTTTAATGATGAGTATGAGTTAATTGGCAATAACCAAACAGACATATAAAGAAGGATATTAATTAGAGTTGAAACATGCATTAAAAGAGCAATAGTGGAGACAGATAATTTAATGCTGTAAATAATAGCTATGTGAATAAATTAAAAATCAAATTTAGTTATTTTATATTTATTAAGACCTCCATCCCTCTCGAACTCAGATACACCCCTTAGTCACCCATGTAACACTGGTGTCAGAAATGGGATGGAGGCATTTAATTGTGAATTAAGTTATATAGTAGGCAATTAGTGATATTTAAAGAAATCAATTTATTGTAATAGTTATAGGCCACGAAATTTAGACTGTTTTGTAGAACTATCGCAGTGAATATTAACTTGAAAAATGTCACAGAACTTGAAGAACTACGAGTGTTAATTGAGGGGTTAGGTAGCCAGATGGTTAGTGTGAGCGCAAGTGTAAATAGCTTGAAAGAAGATGTACATAACCAAGGTAGGAGAGTAAATGAGATTGTAAATAATAACATTTGTTCAATAATTGAAACTGCAAATAGTGTAAATGAGAATGTAGACAGGAAAATTGACTCTGGTAATGATAATGCAGACAGGAAAATAGAAGGCATTTGCGAGTTAGTGAACACGAACCTACAGTGTGAATGAAATAATGAACGCTGTAAACGACAGAATGGAGAGTGTCAGTGAAAGGATGGACAGTGTCGAGAATTAAGTGAAACAGGAAATAAGTGCGATGAAGAAGGAATGACAGGAATTTATTAAGCAGCGGAGATCTACTATCGCCGCATCGGCAGCCACGAAAAGTCAGGAAGCAGTGCAAGCCGTAACAAACGCGGTAACCTCGGAGGATAACCAGAAGCTCTGCAGCATTGGTGTCGCGTAGAAAGCATTAATCCAGCATCTTACTGTGGCTAGACTTCTTGGAGCGAGTACCAAAATCAGTTTGAAATAGTTGCCACTCTGAATGGCTGGTCAGCCGAACAGTAGGCTTACTACCTTATGGTTGTACTGAGAGGCTCCGTACTGAGCATACTACAATCTCTGCCAGAGTGACATCGACTAGAGTACTCCACACTGGGTTCGGCTTTGGAAGTATGTTTTGGCGACCGATACCTGCGACATGTTCACCATGCCCAACTGCAAAGCTGCACCCAGCAACCAGGGCAGCCACTGCAAGGGCTATGACAAGACATTGTGAGGTTTTCCCATCTATCATACGAAGGGTTCTCCGAGGAGGCATGCGACATCATCGCAGTCGGATTCTTCATTGATGCCATCGCCAACACAGAAGTACGGCAAGCGGTATGTGTGGCTGCACCCCATGAGATGCAGGACGCCCTGGCCCTAGCACTGGAGGTGGAGTCAGCAAGGCAGGGAGCTGCAACCTGATGTCAGGTACGCGCAGTGATGCTGAACAAAAACAACTAAGATAGACTAACAAAGACAGACTAACGAAGACGCTGAAGAAGATGCAGACGGCCATAAGGGACATCACTTCCAGGGTCCATGCTACAGTCTCACCGCCCCCACCTAAACAGCCGGAGTGTTAAGTCATGTGGACAGACAGGGCACCTGAGAGCCTACTGCCCACAGCAGAAACGGGAAAAGAGGCAGCAAGGGGCAGATGAGAATACCGCACTTTCGGAAAACTTGTAAACACATGTCTTAGGGGGCGAAGGTCGGTGACTGCTGGAGGGAAGGCCCAAATGTTCTTACATGTACGGTCGGTGAAACAGAATTGGGATGCAATACTGGTGGAGGGGAGTCTGAATGATGTTCCTTGCCAGAGGGTCGTCGACACAGGGACGACCATAACATTAGTAAGACCAGATATCCTCGGGCCTTCCCCCCAGCGATCGCCCGACGACAGCATGGAATGGTGTTATTTGACTACAGTAACAGGTGAGACCACAACAGTTATTGCTAAGAGAAAAGTGATCTTGAGACTTCGTGACCTTAGCATATGGCACAATGTTTACATAGTAGAAATAGAGGATGAATGAATTTTGGAGTTGATGTACTAAACTGAAGAGCCAAAAAAACTGGTACACCTGCCAAATATCATGTAGGGCCCCTGCGAGCACGCAGAAGTGCCGCAAGACGACGTGGCATGGACTCGACTAATGTCTGAAGGTATGCAGGAGGCAATTCACACCATGAATCCTGCAGAGCACTCCACAAATCCATAGGATTGCGAGGCGGTGGAGATCTCTTCTGAACAGCACATTGCAAGGCATCCCACACATGCTTGCCTGGTNAGATCTGATCGAACAGCACATTGCAAGGCAACCAAAATATGCTCAATAATGTTCATGTCTGGTGATTTAGGTGGCCAATGGAAGTGTCTAAAGTCAGAAGAATGTTCCTGGAGTCACTCGGTAGCAACTCTCGACGTGTGGGGTGTTACATTGTCCTGCTGGAATTGTCCACGTCCGTCGGAATGCACAATGGACATGAATGGGTGCAGGTGATCGGACAGGATGATTACGTATCTGTCACCTGTCAGAGTCGTATCTAGACGTATCAGGGGTCCCAGTTCATGCCAACTGCACACGCCCCATACCATGACAGAACCTCCGCCAGCTTGAACAGTCCCCTGTTGACATGTAGGGTCCATGCGTTCATGAGGATGTCTCCATACCCGTACACATCCATCCGCCCGATACAATTGAAAACGAGACTCGTCAGACCAGGCAACGTGTTTCCAGTCATCAACAGTCCAATGGCGGTGTTAGCGGGCCCACGCGAGGCATCAAGCTTTGTGTCGTGCAGTCAACAACGGTACACGAGTAGGCCTTCAACTCCGAAAGCCCATATCAATGATGGTCCGTTGAATAGTTCGCACGCTGGCACTTGTTGATGTCCCAGCATTGAAATTTGCGCCAATTTGAGAAAGGGTTGCATGTCTGTCATGTTTAATGATTCTCGTCAGTCATTGTTTGTCCCGTTCGTTCACGATCTTTTTCTAGCCGCAGCGATGTCTAAGATTTGATGTTTTACCGGATTCCCGATATTCACGGTACACTCGTGAATTGGTCGTACGCGAAAATCCAAATTTTTTGCTACCTCGGGGATGCTATGTCTCATTTCTCGTGCGCTGACTATAACACCACGTTCAAACTCACTTAAATCTTGATAGCCTGCCAGCAGTAACCTATCTAGCAATTTTGACAGACGCTTGTTGTCTTATATGGGCGCTGCCAGGCCTATTATGTTAACTTCTGCGCAGCTTTTTAGGATACCTATGTTAGTATAAAATTAAAATTACTGTTTACAGGATAAGCACATATTTAATCATATAATTAATCAATAGCAGCTGTATGTCTGTGTGTCTGACCTTCAGTCAGGCATACAGGTGTAATCCTACCGATGGCTACATGCTGCATATAATATATTATCCTAGTTAATTCATCTCAAGTCTAGCTATGAGTCTCTTGACTCAGTACTTAAACCGTCCTCGTGGACTTAACTTTATTTTAGGTTAACTAGATTAATATTAACCTCTTCTTTCAAGCAAATTACCATCTTGTGAAGGATTAGAAAAAGTCGGTTTGTGCCAGGCTTCTGGCACTCACCGACACCTAATTCTATTTTACGTTTAAGTTTCAGGATCTACTGGTGATTCGGATTCGGGGGAGACCTGCGCCATTGCGCTCCTCCCCCCACCAGAGTGATGCGCAAGCGTTACTCTGGTTAAACCAGCGCCAAGAGAAAGATGAAAGATGACAATTGAAACTGCCCCCTCTCTAGTAGCACTTTCCCTATAAACTAATAAAGAGCATGATTCCTATCCATCTGTCTCCTGTAGCATTTTCTGTTAAATATGATAATGCATGAAGCAATTTTTTTAATTCGTTCCTGTCGAAAGGGTTTTTACGGTTGCTATGCTGGTTTTTCCCTTTCTCTTCTAATTATAGTTTAGCTATAAGTACACTTAGGGAGGTTCTCATGGCCAAAACTGGCCATGGCAGCCCAATCCCTCTTTGCCGCGATGCATGTCTCCTTGCATGATTCTCCCTTCCTTGTAGGCGTATGGAGCTTAGTCCTGAGACACACTTATCTCCCATCCCTACCACGGGCTCACATAACACTTAGTTTTAGAGTACGTAGTTAGTTAATAAAAAAAAATTTAAAAAAGCTGCCGACCGCATTGCGTTACTCTGATTGGTTCAATACCTCTGTTATTTGCATACGCACGCCTATACCAGTTTTTTGGCTCTCCAGTGTATGTAGGCTGGGGTGCTGTATCGATACTCGACTTGGTGTGCTATGAGTAGCCAATACAGAGTTGGTTGTATCAACATGGAATGATTTGTCATTCCCAATTAGCTGCCCAGTAGTATATGGTTAACCCATTGTACTGCCCACTGCTAGTGAAATTGTCTTTACAGGCTTTGGTCTCATCTAATTCTGACAGTTTTCCAGCTAGAAAGATAAACTTGTTGGATAGTACCATTCGTCTTGTGGAGGGGGCCGTGATAGGAATTTGCAAGTAGGTCATGCTGGTACTTCCAAATGTTCCAGCCAGAAGGTTGTAGAGAAAAACAAATACAATGTCATCTACTAGAAGTACTATATATAAGTATGGCAGCCTCTCGGCTGCCATACTTTTATATTTTAACGCATCGCTCTTAGCCAATGAGCCATCCCACACTTCGGCCACCCACTCTACGGGGAAGAGGGATCATGCCCTCATCGCAGGTATCCCAGCCATACACCTGAGGTAACCAAATACAAAGCCCCGACTTAAAACACAAGTACGGTAGAAAGCACCCTTTCACAAGGTTCTGAGACCCTCGTACTCAGAAACCAAACGTGTAGTCTGGCCTGGATACTACCCAGACTCCTAGTGTCTTATCAGGACACAACCGGAGCGGGTTGCTGCTCACCGCCCAGTTTTTCTTTGAGAGGGGGAATCTCTCCAGATCTCCTCCAGCATACGGAGTTAACCACTGCCAGCACGAGTCTGACCTCTAGTGATCGGTACACCAGAGAGAACCTCTGGTGGGACCAACCCGATCAACCCGTGCTCCCACTTATTAACCATGGCACTTGTGGGCTTTCAGTTTCCCGACCGCTCCACCAATGGCCTGCACAACCCACCGGAAGGGCAGAGTACTAACGAATCGGAGCGGCATGCGTCCTCGATTCCTCGGGGAATGCCGAAATCGGGGATAGCAGCCCTCGCTCTGTATTGGAGGAATCTCATCAATCGTGATCATTTATTCTCCTGCTGTCATCACAGCCTCCAAGCCGTCGCCACCACTTCTACCACTAGCAGCACAGTTGGAGGAGTCGTCATTGGGCTCTGACCTTTACCATACATGGGAATTTCTTCACACAGGAAATTCCTGTCTTGAGTCTCATCAGCCTGAATGTCAAGTGGTCCAACAACCCGTCAAGTGGTCGGGCCTTGGTACTAACTATCGGCCCAAACCATCATGGAAGATACACCTTACCAGCCACGAGGAAACTGGTTCCCATAGTGACTCGGGCAGCGGAGCCCAATTTGCAAAGCACAGGGGTGGCACTGGTAGCCTTGGGTCGCCATGAGTGAAGAGAGGCTATAAGAGACGCATCATCCACCCTTTATAGGGCCGATGCGGCAACCAGACTTAGCTACTAGAGCATAGTAGCCAACACCACCTCAAACGCCCAGATGCCTTCCTTCCGAAGCCATATTGCATTTTTCTATGTAGGACCAGAGAGGCAAGATGTGGTCTCCCCTTTTAGGAATTTTACGTAATTCTTAAATTATTACAAGAGTCCGGCTTTTAATACAGGCCACTCAATGTGGCGTAAGACGTACCATGGATTTTAACACAGAGAGGGTCTGTACGGACTACAGCAATGCATTTGTTTTATTTTAGTTGTGCGTGATTCTACATGCAAATAAGTTATTTAGTGCCAAGGACTTTATACAACATTTAAGGCACAAGAGCCTTATTTAGGGAAGACTGCAAGTAAAAACAAGGAGATCGAGAAGTTATGTTTAATTTTTCGTCTAGATTCAATGGAAGATTTTTCTACGGAGTTCATCAATCTAACTTAGTATTATGATTTATGCAAGATAAGTGGGAAAACAAGTTGAGGAGGGTCTGGCTTTTTTTTAAATTTTATATGCACATTTTTTAAACGGACATAATAATTTTTTATACAAAAACCCCGCGATATCACTTTTCTTTTGATTTATTGAATTAATTCTCTGTCAATTTTTCAACATGAACTTAATCAATTCAATTTATATAAATTTTGAGCAAGCCAAGCTAGTGTTNTTCATCAATCTAACTTAGTATTATGATTTATGCAAGATAAGTGGGAAAACAAGTTGAGGAGGGTCTGGCTTTTTTTAAATTTTATATGCACATTTTTTAAACGGACATAATAATTTTTTATACAAAAACCCCGCGATATCACTTTTCTTTTGATTTATTGAATGAATTCTCTGTCAATTTTTCAACATGAACTTAATCAATTCAATTTATATAAATTTTGAGCAAGCCAAGCTAGTGTTNGAATTCTCTGTCAATTTTTCAACATGAACTTAATCAATTCAATTTATATAAATTTTGAGCAAGCCAAGCTAGTGTTCCCAGCCAACCAATAAACTTAAAGTATTCCTAGAAAAAATATTGATAACTGCAACTTAACTGTATTTTGAGAAATAAGTAACACTTTCAGTTAAAATACCCAAAAACCTTTTTCATCTTTCAATTAAATACTACTCAAGTCCTCTCTGCTCTCATTATTATTTCTTATAAAGTAGTCACAGTAGGATTTTATTCTGTCAGCTGTCTTGTGTCAGTGTTTTCCAGTTGGGAGCTGTGTATTCAAACAGGTGAGTTTGGGTTCCTACATGTACGGTCGGTGTTACATCTATTTACACTGAGGTGACGAAAGTCATGGGATAGCAATATGCAAATATACAGATTACAGTAGTATCGTGTACAATCTGTATTACTAGGCAGTGCATTGGTTGGGCTTTCATTTGTAGTCAAGTGATTCATGTGAAAAGATTTCTGACGTGATTATGGCCNAGTGCATTGGTTGGGCTTTCATTTGTAGTCAAGTGATTCATGTGAAAAGATTTCTGACGTGATTATGGCCGCACGATGGGAATTAACAAACTTTGGACGCGGAATGGTAGTTGAAGCTAGACGCATGGGACATTCCATTTTGGAAATGGTTAGGGAATTCAACATTCAGAGATCCACAGTGTCAAGGGTGTGCCGAGAATACCTAATTTCAGGTATAATCTCCCACCATGGACAACGCAGTGGCCGACCGCCTGCACTTCATGACCGAGACCAACGACGTGTGCGCAGGAAGGTCAGTGTTAACAGACAAGCAAAACTGTGTGAAATAACTGTAACAATCAATGTGGGACGTACGACGGACGTGTCCGTTAGGACAGTGCGGTGAACTTTGGCTGTACTGGGCTATGCCAGCAGAAGACCGACTCGAGTGCCTTTACTAACAGCACGACATCGCCTGCAGCACCTCTCCTGGGCTCGTGACCATATCAGTTGGAACCTAGACGAATGGAAAACCGTAGCTTTGTCAGATGAGTCCTGATTTCAGTTGGTAAGAGCTGATGGTAGGGTTCGAGTGTGGCGTAGACCCCACGAATCCATGGACCCAAGTTGTCAACAAGGAACTGTTCAAGCTGGTGGTGGCTACATAATGGTGTGGGCTGTTTTTACATGGAATCGACTGGGTCCTCTGGTCCAACTGAACCGATCATTGACTGGGAAGGGTTATGTTCAGCTACTTGGAGACCACTTGCAGCCATTCATGGACTTCATGTACCCAAACAAGGATGTAATTTTTATGGATGACAATGCGCCATGTCACTGGCCCACAACTATTTGCGATTGGTTTGAAGAACATTCTGGACAGTTCCAGCGAATGATTTGGCCACCAAGATCCCCCGATATGAATCCCATCGAACATTTATGGGACATAATCGAAAAGTCAGTTTGTGCACAAACTCCTGCACCGGCAACTCTTTCGCGATTATGGACCTCTATAGAGGTAGCATGGCTCAATATTTCTGCTGGGGACTTCCAACGACTTGTTGAGTCCATGCCACATCGAGTTGCTGCACTTCGCCGGGTAAAAGGAGGTCCGACACGATATTAGGAGGTATCCCACGACTTTTGTCACCTCAGTGTATTATGCTGTGTGTGTTGGTGTTATGTTGGGTATTAAGAAGTCGGGCAATACATCTGTACACAAGCGTATGTATTTGTTTGTTAAACAATTTTCTACTGATATGTTATTATTATTATTACTAAAGTGGTTAATTTGTGTAAACCAGTCCTGTCATACAGCTAACTGTTCTTTTTTTATACTTAAAAGTCTGTTTTACCTTGACTGTATCTTGAGTTGGTAAGGTAAACTACAGTTTACCTTTATTATTTGTAACTACACTATTTCATAGTACACAGATTAGAAATTAATTATTATTTTGTTACCTTTGTTTAACATATATATTCATAATTTGGCCAGTGGTTGAGTACATCATGTGTAAAAATAAATAAATACATGTCAGAACATATGTCACTTCTGTGCTGAGTGTACTTTAACTAAATAACAATGCAGAAAATATGGACAGCAAAACAATTCGATATTCGTGTTTACAACAAGAAATATTCCTAGTATACTTGCTTGAGTGAAGTGAGCATTGTGGCTGTCCTGTCCATTTGCTGGCAAGAAGACAGCGGAGGCAGGTGGATGGCGAGATACTGCAAAAGAATTGTTGAAGGGTGTGGCGGAGGGGGTGTGTGGAAACTTGTAAATGCATATGTCTCATGTGATTTGGAGGGCACCACTCAAATGTTGGCCCGGCTGAGACAGGCGAAGGAGAACTCTTAATGTGTGTAGGGTTAATGGTGGCTTCTCCCTGTTGCAGATTTGGGACAGAGTTATATCCAATAGATTAGCCAAGATGGGTGAGCACAGAGCAACAGAGGACCTACTGTCTCTGCTACGATAGTGGCCATGGGACATGCCAAACTTCCTGGGGCTGGAAAGTGGCCAGCCTGGTTAAATAAAGAAATGACTGAGCACACCCTAAGTTGTATTTTATTGAGATGTTCCATGAATACACGTTTGCGTACATGTTTGAGGTGGTCTGTTATACTAGTATTCTGCTATCCGGCGGGAGTCAGCCTGGTCTGTAAACATTAAATTAAAACCTTCGCTGCACGAGGGCAGCAAGCACGCTTGCAGACAGAAAAACTAAAAACGGCTCCGCAAAACATTACATGTGAACAGAATTACCAGTAGTCCAACCGTGGTTTGTGATGTTGACCATCCCTTGCCTTGCCTCATTCCAGAATGAGATTGCCGCTAAGCTCATCAAAATACAAATGGCAATTCACTGAACCCTGCCTAAAATTAACAAACACTTAATGCACAAAAGATCTAGAAAAAATATTACTAAAGCACACATAGGCCCTTGTTATTAATTAACAATTATTTTGAAAATTCACATTTTGTACTCCATGTGCACCACACAACTTTGTAAGGGTTCATAAAAAATTAAAATTATTTTTATAATTTCACACGTATGCACGCACTACCCATCAGAAGCCCCACACATAGAAGTGGATTAATAGACGTCGGGCACTCGCATTCTTAGACTCCGTCGCTATGGGGAATTTCATACGAAGTAACTTGCTCACCCCTGCACGAGCTTCACTTCATCTACAAACCCGCTTAGTGGATATGGCACAGCACAACCAGGCCCTTAAGACCGATGGCCGAGCTACTCTGACCGTAGGGATATACCGTCAAGTAAACCAAACAGAATTTGTAGTCTCATCCGATATTACAGAGGAGGTAATCTTGGGGCAACCATGGTTATGCCAACAACAATGCGTTATGGATCACAGACAACGTATCTATATCGGAGACAAGCAAAGGGTGACTGTCAAATGGGAACACGGCCTGGACACAGCGATTCCACTCACGATAGCACCTGAAGAAATTAATCACCTACTTGCAGAACCATAATTCGCCCATCTGCTGCGGATATTAGCCGACCATGCTGGAGCTTTGGACCAATGGGGATCATTACGCCAGATGCGTAGTATCCAGCATGGAATTTGGCCCACCACTGATATGCCTATCTACAACAGACCATACCGCATGTCCGCTAGGAGGCGACACCTCATTACGGCACAGGTCCAGGCAATGAAGGAGCAGGGATTGTGGAACCGTAAGATTCGCGTAAAATTTTCGGGTCATTTTAGTCCTGAAGACGGGCAGCTAAGATTCTGTGTGAATTACAAGGACCTGAACAACGTTACCCGTCCCATTGCACCACCAGCCATGAACCTAACTCACACTGTCCGGGACATAGAAGAGGCCAAATCTTCAGTATCCTAGACATGCAGTCAGGATACTGACAGATTTCAGTACACCCAGACAGCAGAAAGTATACCGCTTTAATACTCCAGAGGGCGAAACCCTGTAATTAAGAGTAATGCTATTCGGGCTGAAGAATGCCCCCGCCACCTTCTAGAGGCTAATGTCCGCAGAGGTCCTCACTGGCTTTATCGGCCAGTTTTGTTTCGCCTAGCTTGACGACATAATTTTGTACTTGGTCATGGGAAGAGCACTGTGTACACCTCCAGAGATTACTAGAATGGCTTGAATTGCGAGGCTTTAGATGTTAACTCTCCAAAAGCGATTTTGGAAAGACCGCCATAGTCTACCTGGGTCATGTAGTCATACCCGAGGGGAACTACCCCCAAGCCACCTCGGTACGAGCTATAGAAGAGAGAGAACCAACCAATAAGAAACAACTGCGACTTTACTTGGGCCTGTGTAACTACTGCAGACAAACGCCTGCCAGAACGGACAGGAGGCAGTACCGTACCAAGAGAACTCCACCAGGCAATCTTAATTCATTGCCTATGCCAACCCAGCACCCACCTGAATGCCACCGAACAAAAGTACCACATAAATGAACAAGTATGTCTAGCTGTGATATGGGTGGTGAGAAAATACTGGTACTACTTGGAAGGATATCACTTCATACTCCGCACCAACAGCAAAGCTCTCCAATGGCTATGTGAGACAAAAATTGCCAAAGCCAAATTAGGACGATGGGAGATGTTCCTAACTGAGTTTGACTTTGAAGTGCAACACTGCCCGGGAAACACCAATGACCTGCCCGACGCTTTATTCCGCCAACCAGACCTCGACGGGGGCACCAAAGAGGTCGAGGAATAGGAGAGAATGACCCCTCCTTTGGCTCATCCTAGAAGTCCTGAAGAGCACATCCGACTCCTCCAACTACAACTCAGACGATACCAGATAAGTTATCACCAGCAGAAGGACCCAGACAGCCAGCATCTCCTCCAGGACAGGCCCCAGAGGTTTGAACTATGAGATGACGTCGTCTGGTCTCGAAGCGGACAATCTGGATCCCACGCAACCTGAGAGCAGACTTATCCCGGCACAATCATGACCACCCACAAGTCGGTCATCCAGGCATCAAGGAAACCCTCAGACACACAAACGAATGATACACTCGGGACGGAACAAGTCAGGACGTATGGCAGTACGTAAAAAACTGCGAAGCGTGCTGTCGTGGTAAGGGCTTACTCTGTACCACAGCCAACAGGAAAACCCCACCAATCTCACACCACCTGGACCCATTTGGCGGCCGACCTAATGGGGTCTTACCCAAGAAGTACAAGAGGCAATAGATACCTGTTAGTGGTAACAGACCAGTTTTTCCGCTGAGTAGAAGCATTTCCACTACGCAGTCAGAAAACCCAAAATATTGTGCAAAAATTCAAGACAAATATTTCCCCGCTGAGAATTCCCGCAGGCCATATTAACAGACAATGGCACCCAATTTACCAGCCACAAGCCAACCCCACTGAGCGGAGAAATTAAGAGCTCAAGAGGAGTCTCCGTCTCAGTGTGGGAGAAGACCACCATTGGGACAAGCACCTTCCTAATATTATCTTCACGCTAAGGGGAAGAACCAACGAGGCAGAGAACACCAGTAACAGCCAACTCATTCTGAGATGAACTCTCCGCCGCCCAGGTGACTGACAGTGGGAACAAGCCCCAACCGAGATGCAGCAACCACAGGACATCAGACAGGCCACCCTCGCTCGGAACACGAGGGCGCGCAATGCCCAAGACCAGTACATTACCAGAAAGTACCCGCAACCAAGTACAGGGGCAAGGAGCTTCCGGATGGGCGAGGCCATGCTACTCCGCTGCCACGCACTCAGCAAGGCAAAAGGACAGTTCAGCGTGGGCCTCTCTGACAAATGGGAAGGACCCTACACAGTTGTAGGGCGCCAGAGGATGGATCCACAAAGCCACCTGAGAGCAATGCGCCCTTGCCTTGCCTGAACCCAGGACCACCAGGTGGAGGCACCGGAAGACGAAATGGAAGAAGAGGAAATGGAGGACGACCCACCGCCTCCAACACCTGCCGAAATCGAGCCACCGGTCGCTCGGGATTAAGCAGCCTTCCGGGACCCCGAACCACGCTTGGATACAGAACAGAAGAGTGTCCAACCAACACCCACGAGAGATGATTGATCAGTACCTTGAAGAGCAATCCGTCAGGACATTGCCCTCGTTTCCAATGGACTTTGTCTGGAAGATGGCCGCCAAGCACGGCCGCATGACCCCCACCGGGTCCGAACTGTGGTGGCGGAGCCTCTTAGAGAGGGAGCCCCGCCGACGACCCCAGCCACATCCAGGAGGATGAGCCCAGCCGCACCGACGAGGCAGGGATGCCTGAGAAGCCCCTGCCTCAGAATGGCACACAGTCCATGTCCTCCCAATAGGATGTGGGAACCACCGGCAACTCGATGCCAGACAGCAGTGAGGGCATTGCTGTACCATCTTCCACACGGGAGGATAAGCCCACCATTGCCGACGAGGCAGGGGTGTTCAAAGAGTACCTGCCTCAGACGGCAACCCCTACCCCATCCACCCAGGAGGATGTGGTTACCGACCGGGCCTTGATGCTGGACGACGGCGAGGCCACCACCACTAAGAAGCCCAGCCAGACGCGAGGTGCCTCCCTGCACCGCCTCTCAAAATCAGTCGGGACATTACCATCAGTCACCATGGCAACCCACGCCCAAATTCACCTGGCCTTACCCGCAACACGAGGCCTTAAGAAGGAAACAAAGTCGTCCGTACAAGACAAAGACTCCCAATAGTGAGTGAAAAAAAGCTGTATGACAGACAGAGAGAATTGAAATGAACTGCACTACTGCAGCATGTACAAGAGTACACCAGATTTCTGTAAATATTTGTAGTCATTGTAAGTGCAATATGCTTTTTAAAATTTTGTAGTTGGCCCGTACGCCAATAGTTAGAATAAGTAATTTCAAGAGTACTCATGTTGTAAATAGTAGATAGATAGAAGCTGGCCTAATTAATGGAAGAGCCGGCACCACTAGAGATTTGTCAAACGTAAAATTACCTGCCAAGCGACCGGTTCTGAGGCTACAGAGCAGACNCCCCCCCCCCCTTCCCACCATGAGTTGTACTTGTATACACAACTAGTGCTGAAGGATTTTTTTTGGGCTTGCGTGTAAATTGGTTTATTCCAGGTTAAAACTTTTGTCAATATTCTTGTAAATAAACGCAGCCCTCACCTCACTTTGTAAGCAACACATTTATTATGTAACCAAAAGAGGGACTCAAACATTTACCAAACACCGGGGCACTATCCTCCCCAGGGGGTACAACCCATTAGTGGGCCACTTGCCCCTGCCAGCTTATGAATTACACACACGCGGCGATACTCCTACAAGAGCGAAAGTGATACGCCATGTGCCGGAGCCCAGAGCAGCGCCAGAATAAGAGTGCTACAGAAACCAACCCAGACGTTAACGAGCGACAGTTCTACATCACGCGCACCCACAGCTTTCTACCAGATAAGTCTACGTTGCAACACTGAAGGTT